>JAJLSW010000010.1:368280-442838 GCA_030567875.1 Wenyingozyma nitratophila
TAAACAATCGATTTGACTTTACATCCAAATGTCTACCCATTCTATATCTCTATTACACGCCACTGAAACTTCATTTTTATCCGCTGCATATCCATTCAATTATTATTCGGGTTGATTACATTAGATTCTATTCTTCATAACCGCAATCCAAGCGATTCCAACTCTATTTTTTCTTTGTTTCGAAGTTATTTTGAATCTGGTGTTTTCATTTATTATCATATACATCAATCATGTATACCCAGACGTCATATTTTCTTGATCTGGTATCGATATACGCAACAGCTACCGCTTTTTTTACATTATCAATCTTGGCTGTTTGAAAAACCTCTGGTGAGGTTTCTCTGTTTTCCTTTTTTCTTCAGTACTGTACTCATTATTCTATTGAGTACACACACATATATATATTTAGTAGTCGGTTATATAGTCTCATCTCAATAATTAGATCGTTTATATTGTTTAAACACCCTCTTTCACGTAAAGACAAGGATAACCCCACTATTAGAGTGCCAGGGGATAGACAAACCAGATTTGTACAAATTGTGTGTTACACCGCTCGCTTACGAAATCAGAAAAGTCGAACAGACGGGATGCCTTATCTAGTCTATTAGTTAAGCAACTTTCTTAAATCCTTTTTGAGTCTCCATTCTCTTTTACATCTTATATTTATTATCTTTACTGGGGGTTGTAATATACATAACTGAGTCTATATACGGCTTTATTCTTCCCTTACATTCTTCCTTTAGTCCCCAAGCATTTTGGTTCTCTATTCTTTATTTTATCTTGCACATATATTCATTCTCACGCATCAGTTTTTTAGAAAGAAAGAAGCAACTATTGATATAAATGACTAACCCATCGTCATCTGCATCGACCCACAGATGGTCCCATGACAGACGAAGAGATTCATCTCGACATAGAGACTCAATCTCATCCAATGCAGTTAGTGTCACTTCAAGTTTCACCACTTCTCATCATGTAGATGAAAATGACCATGAGATGTATTCAGGTGCTGCATCCGAGATTATTCCATCTTCAATATCATCATTCCATCATTTCAACCATCATAACTATAGATCCCCAAGGTATTCCACCGCATCACAGAGACCAGTAGCTGAAGTTGACGAAGATCTGGAATTAGACCAACAACAAAATGATTTAGGTTTAGTACCCGTGATATCGAATCAATCGATTGATTTTTCAGGAAGATCAAATTTCAAGTTTTTCACCGCTGAAGAAATTGAAACGGCAAAGGGTTCTTCATCTATGCAATTCACAGGATATTCCGAAAGTATTGTGGATTATGATACCAATTGGAATACATACGAGGAGGATTATGCAGAAGAAGCTGCTTCTTTTAAAGAAGGTACTACTTCCGTGAAAGCTCGTAGAAGAGCTAATTTGAATGCCACACTAGGTGATTATGGTTCCACTACAGGAAGTGACGATGAACGATTCAGAGAAGACAATGGAAGTTCAAGGTTACTATATGGTAGCGATTATTCCGAAGAAGAAGCTGGTCCTAATTCAAAACCTGTAGCTGCTGATGATTACGATAAATATTTCAGCAAAAGGTTTACTACAACTGTTCGTAGTCAAAGGTTCTACGTCGCAGAAGAAGATCTTGTTGTTGGTATAGCTGGGTATTCTACATCAAAGTATAAACTTTTATTGTACTACATCTTTTGTACATGTACATTTGGTTTAGGTTATCTATTCTTAAGATGGCTTCCTCGTTACAGAATTAAAATGATGGGGAATCCAACCCCTTTGGGTAAAGCAGAATGGGTTGTTGTTGAAACAGAGTTTGGAGAATTGGATATCATACCCGTTGATAGACAATGGTACAATAGAACCTTGTCTACATTCTTACCTAAACCATTGACTGAGATGAGCGAAGAAGTTGATCCAAATAAAACCGTCGATGAGAGCAATATAGAAGGAAGTCCCGAAGCTGATTACGATAGTGATCCTGTTGTTCCTATTTTGATATCATTCGAGTGGAGATACATGAAATTATTTTACAACCCAGTTGAAGATCTTTTCAAGAGTGCCAATAACTGGATCGATGAAAGTTGGACATACTATTCTGAAATTAGAGAAGGACTATCTGAAGATACTTATAAGATGAGAAAGATGATCTTTGATGACAACTTAATCAATATCAAAGAAAAGGGTATTTTACGTTTGTTAACAGATGAAGTACTACATCCATTTTATATGTTTCAAGTGTTTTCCATAATACTATGGTTGGCAGATGATTATTACTATTACGCATTTTGTATCTTCCTTATATCTTTATTTTCAATTGTAGAGACATTGGTTGAAACAAGACAAACCATGGAGAGAATGAGAAAGATTTCAAGATTCATATGTGATGTCAGAGTATTTAGGAATGATTTTTGGAAGGAAACCACTTCTGAAGAACTTGTACCTGGTGATATCTTTGAAGTTTCAGATCCTTCCTTATCTTTATTACCTTGCGATTGTATCCTGTTATCGGGTGATTGTATCGTCAATGAATCGATGCTTACAGGAGAGTCTGTTCCTGTTTCCAAAGTTGCGATTTCTCCAGAGTTGACAAGAGAACTGATATACGAATTCAACAAGACAAAGATATCTCAAAATTTGGCAAGGTCATTTTTATATAACGGTACTAAGATAGTGAGATCAAGAAGAAGTAACTCAGATGAACCATCGATTGCATTAGTCGTTAAGACTGGTTTTAATACTACAAAAGGTGCTTTGGTTAGATCCATGCTATTTCCAAAACCCACAGGTTTCAAATTTTATGAAGATTCTTTCAAATATATTGGATTCATGTCATGTATTGCAGGTGTTGGTTTTATATTCTCCACTATCAATTTTTTGAGATTGGGATTGGGCTGGAAAGTTATAATTTTGAGGGCATTGGATTTAATTACCATTGTTGTCCCACCTGCTTTACCTGCTACCTTAACTATAGGTACAAGTTTCGCCTTAAATCGTCTTCGTTCCAAAAACGTGTTTTGTATTGCTCCAACTAGGGTTAACGTTGGGGGAAAACTGGACGTCATGTGTTTTGATAAGACTGGTACATTAACCGAGGAAGGGTTGGATATTATGGGAGTTCATATATCTCAACCAATCAGGGATAGAAGAGAATACGAGTTCACAGATTTAAAGAAATCCGTGAATGAAGTGTTTAGCGAGTCGAGTAACGTTGAAAAGGCGTACTCACTCTTTCTAACAATGTTATCGTGCCATTCTTTGAAAACAGTTGACAATGAAATTATTGGAGATCCATTGGATTTCAAAATGTTTGAATTCACAGACTGGGATTTGATTGAAGATTCGAGCAATGAATATTTAAGATCATATCTGAACAAATCAGTTTTACAAAACAGCTCTACTCCAATGCTATTCAAACCTAATGATCCATTAAGGAGTGATGAGATGTTTATCCAAGTAAAAGAATTTGAATTTGTTTCTCAATTGAGAAGAATGTCCGTTATTATTCAATCCTATCATAACTTGAATGACTTAAGAGTGTTTGTGAAAGGTGCCCCTGAAGTGATGGAAAATATTTGCAGACCGGAAACACTACCAATAAACTACAATGAAGTTTTGCATAAGTATACTCATAATGGATATCGTGTTATTGCTTGTGCTGCTAAACGTATGACGCCTTCTTATAACAATAAGCCTGATCCGGATAATAATGATTTATCATTCTTGTCCGATCTTTCAAGGGATGACTGTGAAAGTAACTTGGAGTTTGTGGGTTTCATCATTTTTGAAAATAGATTGAAGAGTTCTACAACTGCGGTTTTGAACGAACTTAGTAAAGCCAATCTAAGGACTGTGATGTGTACTGGAGATAATGTTTTAACAGCTGTCAGTGTTGGTAGAGAATGTGCTTTGATTCAAGAGGGAGCTCAAGTGTATATACCATCGTTTGATTTATCTTTAGGTGAAGGCTCACCAATCAATGAAGAAGGGGAAGAAAATAAAGTTCCTGCTCTGGTTTGGAGTGAAGTTGACGATCCAAATTTGAGATTAGATCCAATTACATTGAACCCAGTTGGTGATATCACTAGAATTAAAGACAATTACTGCCTCGCTATTACTGGTGATGTATTTAAATATATATTAACCGAATTAGATGGTATGGAATATTTGATCGAAAAGATTTTGATGAAAGGTACAATTTTTGCCAGAATGTCACCAGATGAAAAACATGAATTGGTTGAATGTTTAAGAAGATTGGATTATACAGTTGGATTTTGTGGTGATGGTGCCAATGATTGTGGTGCATTGAAAGCAGCAGACGTTGGTATATCATTAAGTGAGGCGGAAGCTTCTGTAGCGGCACCTTTCACATCTCGTATTTTTGAAATCACCTGTGTTTTAGATGTCATCAAAGAAGGTAGGGCTTCATTAGTTACCAGTTTTTCATGTTTCCAATTCATGTCATTATATTCCGCAATTCAATTTGTATCTGTATCAATCTTATACAAGGAAGGTACAAATCTTGGTGATTTCCAATTCTTGTACATTGATCTATTTTTGATCATCCCATTGGCTGTTTTCATGTCATGGTCCAAACCATTCTCTGTACTCTGTCAAAAGAGACCAACCGCAAATTTAACGTCTCCAAAGATTTTGATCCCATTAGTCGGTAATATCTTAGTGTTGTTATTCTTCCAATTTTTCATTTGGGAATATTGTATTCCAACTCACGCAGATTGGTATATCCCACCTATCCCCGGCGATGATGACGCTGTTCAAAGTACAGATAATACGGTTTTATTCCTCTATTCCAATTTACAATATATTATGGTCGCCGTGATGCTAACCGTCGGACCACCATATCGTGAACCTGCATCCAAGAATTTCCCATTTATATTGACTGTCATTGGAGTCATATTCATCTCGTTGATACTAATCTTTATGCCTACTGATAATATGTTTGCGGATCTTATGGATGTGACTTTCACACCTTTGAAAATGAAATTCACATTGATTTTGCTGGGTATTTTGAATTACATTGGTGTCTTGATTGGCCATTCGTTCATTTTCAACCGTATTTCTCGTTTGTACAAGAGATTCTTAGGAGTCAGGGAAAGTAAGAAGAAGTTCAAGCGTCTTAAGAGTGATTTAACTACTTTCAACGTTGTATAAGTATATTTGTAATTTGTAGATACGAAAATATAGAGATCCTGAGAGACAATCATTTACTGGGGAATACGATAATTAAAATAATAACAATAATGTAATGAAATTGATTTAAATATATAAAAATAAATACAAAATCATAATAAAAATAATAATAATAATAATAATAATGAAGTAGTACAAGAGTAACAACCGGTGTTTAACAATATACTACTTATGACACAGAACAACAAATCTAAAATAAACCACGCACTTAAACTAAACCTTCTAAACCTCTAAAATAGAATAAATGGACCCAACATACGACAGATGTAAACATGTACGTATGTATATCATGAACGAGACACACGATATATGATGATGGATTTCACCAACGTTTGCCACCCAAATTCTTTTGAACGCATTGTTTATAAGCTAAGAATTCATTCAAGCATGCATCTTTAGTCATGTTTTCATGATTTGCTAAGATACATTTACCATAAACTGCAGAATGTTGCGAACAACTGATTGTTGCAGACATTAATTTTGTAACTTGTCTCGTCTTGTGTGGTTGGCGTAATTGAGATGCAGACATTGTGGATTTAGGGATTGATTGATTGATTGATTAATTGATTAATTGAGAAATTGATAAAGGATGATGAAAGAAGTAAGGAGATCTAAAAGGAAGGATAAGATAAATATATAAACAAAAGCGTTTCAAACCCGGGGAAAGGAGGGCAGATAAGGAGGGAAGTAACGCATCATTCCCCCTTTTAGTCAATCCAGATAGATGGTGATAAGGATCTGGGAGCGTGGGTTTGTCTAGTTCCATCAATAACCGAGATTCTTCCCTTAGCGTCGATCGGCGCGACGAATTTGAGTAAGTCGGTTTTTTCTTTCTTTCTCAAGTTGGCGTTTAGGGCATCTAGGGGAAGAGATCACAAAGATCAGTTATTGATTCTATTTTTTTATTTGATTTGCTTCTTTTTGTTTGTTTCCTTACACTTTTTGATACGACTATAACTACAATTAACTGACTTTTTGTAATCGAGTTGAGAATGCGTCTGTGGAAGGAATCAGATCAGGAAAATTCTAAGGAAGGTATGCTGAGCCTATGGCTTTGCAATTTCTTTATATTGTTTTTATCAAGCATATCATTACCATTTATATTTCAATGTAGGTTTGATTTCGATCTACAACCTGTCAATCTAGTCACCGTTCTTAATGAAAACGTCAAGTTCTTAGAGATTTCCAAATTAGCCTTTGGGGAATCATATTCAAGGGAGGTTAGAAATCAAAGTATGGATTTTTATATGACTTTGGGTTATTTTTATGAATCCAAAAGGGATTTCTACGAAAGTAATTACAACCATTCGTTGTTGATCTTAAAACCACATTTACATCTAGATACCCAATCTATGCGTTCAGTCTATGAGTATTATATAATGGATCCCTCCAATTATCATATTAAAAATCTTAATAACGTTCAACAAAATTTAGTCTTTGAGACTCCATTGGATAATTCAACTTCATTCTTTCATTTTCTTGATCCATTCAGAGACCATGGGGCCAAAAAGATATTCAAACATTTTATCAATGTCTATGTACTACCATTATATGCGTCAAATAATGATACACCAACGGAGATTGACGATAAACTGAATCTGGAATTAGTCCTAGATCTCCATTTTATTTCACTTTGTACAAATGAAATATTGACTATATTTTTGATGATTGCCACGTCCCTGTTCATGAATTATACCATCTCTGTTTGGCTCTTCCCACAATCGGTATTCAAATACGGAATCATAAATGCCGTTTCTCTGACAATTTCTCTCTTCCTATACTGTGGTATTTTACTATTGAGTACCTTAAACATCGTCATAGTATTGATTATGATTAAGGGGTTTGGTAATAATAATCTAACCGACGCGGCAATCACATATGATTTAATAATGACAACACTTTGGGTTTACTTGTCCTTTACTTCGAAGGATTTGATGTACAAGAGTTATCAATTCACACAGGGACAAAGATATAAACCATCTGACCCTCATTTATTCAGAAGTCCAAGTTTTTCCAACTTTAAAAAGATCTTTGGAGCTGCAGGTAGAGGTGGTGGGCGCATGCCGATAGACGAAGAGAGTTATGGGAACAGCCCTAAAGAGCTTGAGATAATGATGTTCAATTCGGATGCAACTACTTTGAAGACAAATTCACCTGATTTGAAAGAATACTCCACCGCTAAAGTGTATGAATCAGTTCCAAATACCAAGCATGGGAGATCAAATGAGCCAATGATGAATGATCATCGCCAAAACATCTATAGTACTATCTATCCTACGCCATTATCTCAATTTAGTGAAAGTACTTCAACTGCAACGAGTGGAAGCTCACAATTTAGTGATCCGTTTGGAAATAAGAATATCAGAGAAAGTATAGGTAATAAGAAGATTACAAAAGTTGGTAATTATATCATTGATGGTGGATCCTCTAAGAGCCCAATAATTAAGGATTTAGACAAATTCAATTCAAGAAAACAAGATCTTAGAAAATACTCCTTGAATTTAATCAGATCAGAATATAGGAGTCCAACAACAGGTTTAACGATGAACAGTGATATTGAATCTGTCGCCCATGAATCAAAAGTATCAGCTTCTTCTAAGGGGTTTTCTTCAAGTGGAACTGCAACGACTGCTGCAATTTCGCCAGCTGTAGAATCGGCAGTTACAATTGAAGGAAAATCAAGATCAACTTCCAAAGGAACAATCGTTATGGGAAGCAGTACTCTTCAGTACTCCATACCATCAGTCGTACCGGTGGAAAACCAGAACAACAGATCCCAACCAGGTTCCAATCTGATCCAGAGCAGTAGTAATATCGAGGAATTACCAGCCTCTTCTCCTCCTTCACCTTCTTCTACGTTGAAACCTTCAGCCGATACCAACAACGATGATAAAAGCAGCGGTGTTGAGGAGTTACTGGGTCAAGTTTCAGTTGATACTACTTTGAACCACGGTGAGGCTATCGAACCGATGAATACGAATCCTGGTATTTATTCTATGACCAATAGACCATTGAGTTTCGATTGAACTTCCTCCTATATATACTTCTCTTGGGATTTATAGTCAGTAAAAAGTATATGATTAATATATGATTGATTAAATTAAATAGTTTATATATAGTATCTATGTTAAGATATAAATAAGCGTGGTGTATATAAATAGTTGTATGACTGTTATTATTATTCATTAAGTTTATTTGTTTTCAGATTCAAAAAGTTGAATCAGTTTGAAAAACGGGTTTTGATTTGGTTTTTTTATAATTGAGGTAAAGTAGTTGGAATTGGGGCAGCACTCAAGGGCAAGACGGGTTTGATTAGTCCAAAAGTCTCATCGAACTCATCAAATGAAATATCTTTACCATCGGTCATTATTTTGAATAACCTCAAAGCTTCTTCTTCAAGGACTTTGGAATCATGGAAAATGACTGAGCCTTCTTGATTGTATATCCTTGCATTGGCAAACATTTGATGGAGATCGGTCAAATATTCAGATAGATCCGCATAGACATGGGATTGAATTCTTCTTCTAATACCATCAAATGCCAATGGGTTCTTGATAATGACATAGTAATCGGGATAAGCACGGCGTAATGGTTTGATCATAAATATACCACTTAATTTCCTACCCTCTGGTGTAGTGAATTTAACCAAGTGATCGTAAATGATTTGACATTGTGTTTGTAAAACGGCTCTTTCCTTCATGGTAAGATCAGGCATAGCAGTGTCTAATCTACGAGATATAGGATGACTGACTTGAACACCACGAGAACGAACTTTACTCTTCCAGATAACCTCCTTATTATCTTCAGCGTATTTGTCAATTGCCTCAGCTGTGATCTCTGTAGGTAATAGAGTCAAAGAACCAGTTTCAGAACCATTACCACCAGTACTTGGAGAATTGATACCGGTGGAGCCACCATTAGTCATCGGAGTAGAGCTCTCAGAGTCCTTACCCGCTGCTGCTGTCGATGATGACTTAATAGGTCTACCTTGTCCTATAGATCTCTTGGAATTCGCACCACCACTTCCTCTACCTTTCTTGACACTCCCAAATGGTCTACCTCTACCGTTACCGGTACCGGTACCTGCAACAACAGGAACAGGTGTAGCTGACAAACTCTTGATCTTCTTCTTAGGAACACCATTCTCATCTAAGTCATCCAAATCATCCTCCATATCATCCATGTCTTCTAATATACCATCGATATCACCATCAACGACTGAATTGGCATTACCAGTGGCACTACCACTAACATTTCCAGATGCCTCTCCATTTTCTAATTTACCATCGTCGAGGAAATCATTAATACTGTCAGCAGCTAAACTCTGTTGTTGAAGTTGCTTCAATTTTCTAGAACGTTTCTTACCACGTTTACGCTTAGAAGCAGATGAATCATCACCATCATCTGATGATGATACATATCCATCGATATCACGTAACCATTGTTCTTCACTTATATTTTCATCATAGTGTGTTTGCTTACGTTCTCTTGCACCACGACCATAATTCTCACTGATTGCTTCAGCATCATAATCGATGATCTCTGGTTCTTTCTTATAGATTTCGGGTAATTCAGCTTCACTGTATAATCTAGGTTTAGCTTTATTGGCAATACTTTCTTCCGCTCTTTCTTCATCCATCTTTTGGAAAAGAATCAACTCATTGTCGTTACGAGCTAAAATTTCGTTCAATTCCTTATCGTCCAATTCTTCGTCCAATTCCTCATCTTCAACGCTTTCTTCATTCTCCAATAATTGACGTAATAAAGCTTCTTGTTCTTCAGATGTAGATTTTTGATCGAATTTACCGGCTTGAATAACTTTACCATCGATATCCAGTTTCTGATGTGCTCTTTCGAGGATCATCTCTTCAATAGAATCATTTGTAATCAATCTTAAAATACGAACTTCATTCTTTTGACCAATACGATGGGCTCTATCTTGAGCTTGTAAATCTTGATGAGGATTCCAATCTGTATCAAAGATGATAACTGTATCAGCGGTTTGTAAATTCAAACCTAAACCACCAGCTCTGGTAGACAATAAAAACACAAAATATGGAGAGTTTTCGGCATTGAATTCCTTTAATAACAAAGTACGATCATCGGCTTTAGTATCACCATCCAATCTCATATATTTCATGTTTTTGTATCTCAAGAAATCTTCCATGATATCCATGATTTGAGTCATTTGGAAGAACATCAATACTCTATGACCGGTAACTTGGAATTTGGGTAGAATTCTATCCAGTAATTCGAATTTACCAGCAGTTCTCCAAATATCATCGTTTGTCAAATGATCCGGATTGATCATATCTTCAATGGCACCAAATACAAAAGGATGATTACAGATCTTTCTCAATTGCATCAATTTATTGTTTAAACCTTTAAGAGCTTTGGAACTCTTGTCATTACTATCTCCATCACCAATGAACAATTGATTGTATTTCAACATATGAGAGTATAATTTCGATTGTAAAGCGGATTTTCTACATTTGATAACCTTTTCAACTTTATTAGGCAAGTTCTTTTCGACATCTTTCTTCAATCTTCTCAATAGGAAAGGTCTTAAGACTTTATGCAATCTTCTAATGACTAATAATGTTTCTTCTTCGGATAATTCAATCTTGTCCTGATTACCAGTATTAGCAAATGGAGTGTTGAACCATTCATCAAAGGATTTGACGGAATTGAAAATCTTGGGTAAAACAAAATTTAACAAAGCCCACAACTCAGGTAAGTTATTTTGTAAGGGAGTACCAGTCAAGATTAATCTATAATCAGTTTGATAGTACTCCGATAATGTATATGAAAGTTTAGATTTTGTATTTTTCATTCTATGACCTTCATCAATAATCATGTGAACCCATTTGATCTTTGCTAAAAGGTATTTATCCTTGATAATATATTCATAAGTGGTTAATAAGATCTTGAAATCACCGGATTTAACCTGCTGTGCTAATTCCTTTCTATATTGAGGAGCACCTTTATATGAAATCTTTTTAACAGAAGGTGCCCATTTGTCGAATTCAAGATTCCAATTTGGTAAAGTTGATAACGGAACAATGACCAAAAAAGGTCCCTGGATTTTTTTAACTTCGACAAGATACGTGATCAATGAAATTGTTTGAATTGTTTTACCAAGACCCATTTCATCGGCTAAAATACCATTAAGATGATTGTTAAATAATGAGACCATCCATTCTAGACCTCTCAATTGATACTCTTTCAATTCACCACCAACCAAGATAGAAGGTTGTTTGTCGATCTTTTCTTGGATACGATGAGCAACAGAATAATAATCTGCATTCAAAGCAGCTTCTTTATCATCTTCTTCGTTAGTGACTTTATCATCTTCATTCATGTCTTCAACTGCTGCCAATTTATTTTCATCTTCATCATCAGAAGCTTCGACTTCCATTTGTTCACCATTTTCATTGGTAATGATCTTGATTCTTTTGATGTGACCATTTTGTAACATCTTATTTTCTGTTTCCCTTTGTTGAGATTTAACAGCTTGTGTCAAAGATTCCAAGAATGTATTAGTTTGTTTCAACAGATGGGTAATTCTCGTATCTTTAGTTTGATCAAGTAATTTAATATATGCTTCTTCATCATTGGCTTTCAAAGCTTGTAATCTCTGTTTAGCATTTCTTTCGATTTTCTTCTGTTCATCCTTTTCAGTTTGTTGATGGTATTGTAAGATTCTAGCACCAAGTTTAACTGATTTGTCCTTTCTTTTATTGAGGTTGTTTATGAAATCATTTGAAGCATTCAAGATATTCGTTTGCCTCTTGACAGATTTCGATTTTTGAGATTGTAAGATTTGATTCTTTTGTTGAGTATACAAGAAATGAGTAATTTCAGAATCATTAAAAGTAATCTTTCTAGTCTTTGTCAAGAAATTAGGATGAATATTTGATAATAGGGAATTTTGATGATAAATGATGCTCGTTATATAACCTTTCAGATTCTTTTGATATGTCAATAGATCAGTAGTTGGGTCATCCAAGGCATTCTGCACAGCATCATCGAATTTTAAGTTCTCAATCAGCTTTTGGATCTTATAGGCTTCTTTCAAATCAAGAGATTTTGGGAATATACTAGGTATAATGACCCTTGATTTTGGATCATCAAAGAACTCGAAAGGTATTTCATTATCCTTTGAAGGTAATGTTGGAAAAGTATACGAGTTGACAACCACATTTGGATCGGTTACCGGTATTATATTGTCTACATTTGGGAATTTCGATTTTATCTTTGATAGAGAAATTGGAGGATGTGGAGGCAAACTTTTCAAAAATACTGGTTGAGGAGGCGGAGGAGGAACAGAGTGAGCCAATAGCTGTTGCTGTTGATGTTGCTGCTGCTGCTGTTGTTGCTGTTGTTGATGCTGCTGTTGCTGTTGCTGTTGATGATGTTGCTGTTGTTGATGTTGTTGATGGTGTTGCTGTTGTTGCTGTTGTTGCTGTTGTTGTTGCTGCTGTTGCTGTTGTTGTTGCTGTTGGATAGTTGAAGCATGCATCTTCTGCTGCTTCTGGGAGTACTGCTGTTGAGTAGGTATCTGCTGTTGAGCAGCGGGATGATGCATTTGCTGAGGCATCTGCTGAGAATGATGAGGCAGAGGAGGAGCAATTTGAGACGGTTGACTTTGTGGGCGTGGAATACTGTCATTTGGAGTATTTGCATTAGCAGAGTTACCGGCATTATTGTTCAACAAATAAAATTTCAACTGATTATTGATAAAACTTGCGATATCAGGACTTATTGGTTGTTGATTCACAAAAGTCTTGAAAGCAGCGATTTGGCATTTCAACAGTTGAGATTGTTGCTGTGAAAAGATGGAAAATGATTGTTGAGGAGGTTGAGTTTGTTGTTGTTGTTGCTGTTGTGGAGACGAAGATGATTGGGGTTGTTGAATATGAGTTTGAGGAGATTGTACAGCAGCCGGACTCGATTGATTTATCAGTTGTTGCTGCTGTTGTTGTTGATAAGACTGTTGCTGATTTGGGAACTGGTGATTAGAAGGAACATTATTGGACTCACGTTGAGATTGAAGAGGTTGTTGGGGTTGTTGGGGTTGTTGGGGCTGCTGCTGTTGTTGTTGTTGTTGTTGTTGTTGACGTAATTGAGTCTGGAATCTCATATAGTTATTCAAGATTTGGTACAACTCCACGAATTCAGGAACTTTTGTAACATTATCACCATACTGTTGTTTCAATTGTTGAATTCTCTATTGTAAATGGAATGAGTTAGTAAGTGGAAAGGTGAAAATAAACTTTTGGCGAGAATGGCGGGGCATATTGAGGTATTATGCAAGCATAAATATAAAAAAATATGATAGATATATTTCAGTTCACATATACGCGTTGACCAAAAGTTTGTAGATAAAAATGGCAAGATATAATAAGAATAACACATGGTATAGTGAAATTGTAATTATAAAATGGAAGAAGAACAAAAATAATACATACTTTGTAGATGGATTGAGCTTGAGCTGCAGATAATGCATGATTTTGATTCAATTGGGTCGATGATGAGGATGATTGTGATATGTTATTATTATTAGGTAGTGAAGGTGAAGATGAATTTTGATTATTAGGTAATGAATTATTATTATTATTGTGATTAAAATTCATTTAAATGATAAGAAGTGAATGAATAATATGAAAGGCCCAAACAGGAAAATAAAAAAACTAATTCGAATGAAAAATATGTCAGATGATAGATAAGGTCAAAAAGAGGGATGGGGTTCAAGTAAGCAAAAATAATCCAGTGGAAATGGGATTAATCAATAATAGTAAATAGACAATGCAAATTAAGAATTAATCAATAAGTCAATCAATCCAGTGATAGATATATATATTGGAGATATATTTTAAAGATACCGATAGATTAGATTAGATTGAGTGTCGTATAATAATATACAAGGGCCGTGTGATAATCACATCACCAGTGCTAATATTACAATTACGGTCTTACAGTTTACTTTGGCTTTTAGCAACTTTTGTCCTTTGCCAACCTCGAGCGGTGCTGGGGTGGCTGGGGTGTGGCGGGGGTGTGGCGGGGGTGTGTGGTGTGTACGTGTAATCAACGGCGTGGCACGGATTGAGGAGGGTAACGTGACAAGGCCCATGGCTGCTAAGCTTGCTGGGCTGTGAGCGAGTGAGTGGGCGGGCCATATTGAATATGTTTGGGAGGCACACTGCGGTGGTGCTGATAGGTGGCTACATTTTTTTTGGCTCAGCAATGATACATGATGAATAGTAATAACGATAAAAATGATAATAAATAACACACAGATAGACAATAACTAAGCAAGTAAAATAAACACAGTAAAGTAAAACACTAGAATACTAGAATTATAAAAAGTGGGAATAGACCAGGTATTTATATCTCATGGCATACATATCCATATTCATATCCATCTACCGCCGTCAATCACTAAATAAGATGATCTTCCATATTATTTATTTATACTAATTAAGTAATTATAGGTTCTTCTAATTACTTTTTTAAAATATTATGCACTGTTATGCATCTATTGTAAATACCACTGAGCTTTTGTTTTACCTTTACTTAGTCTCCTTGCTTCCTTTTACTTGCTTACTGTTTTAAAATATATACAATAGCAGGTTTTTAAATACTCACTTTAATATATATATATAAATATAAATATATATAAACACGTTTGTAAACCTGCTTTCAATTATATTTATCTTAGATTACTACAGATGCGATGTAAAGGGGATAAACCAGTACCAAGAATACAATAGACAATAGCGGATGAAGGTTAAAAGGTATAAATGAAATGAGGGAAACAAGACAGAAGTAGTTTGTTGATAAATTCTCTTCTCGGGGATTTCTTGTATTTTCTAACCGCTTCGTTTGTTTTATTTCCTTTTTTTTCAAGCCCTTTCCTATATACAACCTTTTTTTTTATTTTATTTTTTTGGTCTAATATAGACCAAAAGCTTACTGGATACATATACGTTACCCATTCTCTAGGATCTTATAAACAGAAACGTATATGTATATATATATATATAAATAAACCAACAAAAACAACCGGAAAAGCCAGAATGCAGGAACTTGGCTAGTCTAATCGGAGAGTGTGTCTCAAGTTTTTTGAGTGAGTGAATGGCTCACTTTTCAGTTTTCGCCCTTTGCATGCTTTATTTTATCCCAGCTTTTTGTTCCATTAATCTGTCCTTTTCATACTCATTTCAATACTGATTGATACCATTCATACCCATGCTAGATATATATATATAAATACCTCTACATGTATATTAAAATGGATTCAAAAATACATGAATAAAATATTAAACGTAGGAAAAAGTATAATAACGTGTAACAACTTTTGGTCTGGGATGGGCCGCAATGGGAAGAGCCCCAGCTCGGCTGTCTAATTTATTTTTATTTGTTCGCCTTTCACCTGATTTTACATACTTAGAAAGTCCCAGTTTCATTGGTTCACCCTCCTTGTACATTGTGATCTGTGCCCCCCTCCTTTCTACGCCCTCATTATATTAATTGCTGTGTACGTTTTATACCTTACAAATTCTATGCATATATATATTTATATATATAACATACATTGGTAAAAAATAACATAGTTAGCTATTATCGCTCGGGTGTATATTTCTGTTTCAACCTTAATAATCCGATAGAGCCTTGTATCAAATTCATTTGATTACGTATCACAATATATATATATATAAATATATTTACATATACTTAATACTCACTTTAAAAATGGTGCTGCATAATGATAAATGGCACAATAAGAATAGGTTCAAGTATCTTAAAAAGCATAATTTACTGAATAAAGATAAGGGTAAAACAAATATTACAGATGGAAACGAGGGAAAATCAAGTGATAATGATAGTGGATTATCGGATGATGAATTTAACGAATCAATTCAAGTATTAGGAATAGAGGGAGAAGGCGGAGACGAAGAAGAGGAGGAGGAAGACGAAGAAGATCTTTCAGAGATAAATGATAGATTGAGAGAGTTGCTAAAGAATAAAAAAGAGATTGATCTGAGCACACCACTACCTACTAAGTCAAGCAAGGGTAAATTTATAGATACCGAGGACTTATTAAATTGGAGTTTGCGAAAATCCGATAAAACTACAAATGCTAATGATGAGGATCATGAAGTTAATGATTATGTACATGATGGAGATAACACCCAATTAAAAGGCGAGGAATTGCTTAAATTCAACAAGATTAATGAAAATATCAAGATTGAAAAACAATTCCAGAAATTAAAGAATAAATTTAATCCCAATGCAAAGGCTAAAACGAATAAGTCTTTTGAGCTACATGAAAAGAGTAATAACGATAATTTTAAAAATCTAGTGAATACTTCATTGTTGAAGAATAAAGAGGATGATGATAATGATGATCAATATGATATTGAAGATAATTTGGATTACCTGTTAAATTCCACTCCCAAGTCAACAATAGGTTTACAAAAGCAAAAACAAATCCAAGAAAAGACAGATTTAGACCTGGATGCTTTGATAAACCAATCAAAATCAAAGACAAAATCAGGTTTAAATTCAATTTTTACTACAAATTCGTCATCTTCATCATCTCCTTTGAAAATCGAAGAAGATGACGATGACTTTTTAGACGAGATTCTAGGATAAATAATATAACGAGTTGAGTACACAATACTTGATATAACCATATATCTATATATTTATATACTTAGATCCTTAATGAAACATACATGTATACCATGTGAAACAGGCGGTAAGCGGTATCAGTGTCGTGTCCGATAACGTGATATGCATATATACATATATATACATATATCAAAAGAACACGCGTTTAGTCGCTGCCCAATGGGTAGAACAGAATCTATTGGCACGGAATCTATTATGGCAGATATACAACACCCCACACCGCTATATTCTATCACTTATCTAATATTCTCACTACTAAAAAAAAATTTTTTGTATGGCTAATGAATGAGATTGATAAAATAAAAATTAAATTTAAAAACAGTACGTAAGTGAAATTAACCCTTTAAAAGGGCAACTTTTTTTAATCTCTTTGATCAATTTGATATTTTAATTATTATTATTATTCATCATGTCTACCATCTCTGCTTCCAAAGCTAAAAGAGACGCCAAGAAGGCCGAAAAAGCTGCCACTGGTAAAACTAAGAAATTAACAAAGAAAGAAAAGGAAAAGTTAGAAACCGAAGTTGTTGTTGAAACTACTGCCGATGCTATCAACAAATTAAAATTACAAATGGATAAAGATGGTTTATCTGATCGTGTTACCACCGGTGTCTTAGAATCCTTAGTTACTTCAAGAGATATCAAGATGTCATCTGTTTCATTATTATTCCATGGTAAAGTTCTTTTACAAGATTCCAACTTAGAATTAAATTATGGTCGTAGATACGGTTTATTAGGTGAAAATGGTTGTGGTAAATCTACCTTTTTAAGATCTTTACATTCTAGAGAATTCCCAATTCCAGATAATATCGATGTTTACCTTTTAAACGAACCTGCTGAACCAACTGAATGGTCTGCTTTAGAATATGTCGTTAGAGAAGCTGAAGCTGAATTAGCAAGATTAGAGAAAGAAGTCGAAGATATCATCGTCGAAGATGGTCCAGAATCCCCATTATTGGATTTATTATACGAAAAGATTGATGATATGGATCCATCAACTTTTGAAAGTAGAGCCGCCGTTATCTTAACCGGTTTAGGTTTCAACAGTAAAACCATTAAAAAAATGACTAAAGATATGTCTGGTGGTTGGAGAATGAGAGTTGCCTTAGCCAAGGCTTTATTCGTCAAACCAACTTTATTATTATTGGATGATCCAACTGCTCATTTAGATTTAGAAGCTTGTGTTTGGTTGGAAGAATACTTAAAGAATTTCGATAGAACTTTAATCTTAGTTTCTCATTCTCAAGATTTCTTAAATGGTGTCTGTTCAAATATGATTGATATGAGAGAAAAGAAGATTATGATGTTTGGTGGTAATTATGATGCCTATGTTAAAACTAGACAAGAAATAGAAACAAATCAAATGAAACAATACGCTAAACAACAAGACGAAATCGTTCATATTAAGAAATTTATTGCATCTGCTGGTACTTATGCCAATTTAGTTAAACAAGCTAAATCTAGACAAAAGATTTTAGATAAGATGGAAGCTGATGGTTTAATTCAACCTGTTATCCCAGATAGAGTCTTTTCATTCAAGTTCCCAGAAGTTGAACAATTACCACCTCCTGTTTTATCTTTCGATGAAATTTCATTTGCCTATGACGGTAATCCAGAAAATAACTTATACGATAACTTATCCTTTGGTATCGATATGGATTCAAGAGTTGCCTTAGTTGGACCAAATGGTGTAGGTAAATCAACATTATTAAAGATAATGACTGGTGAATTACAACCACAAAAGGGTAGAGTCTCAAGACATACACATATTAAGATGGGTGTTTATTCCCAACATTCAGCTGATCAATTAGATCTTACCAAGACTCCATTAGAATTCGTCCGTGATAAATTCTCCCATATTTCTCAAGATTTCCAATACTGGAGAGGTCAATTAGGTAGATTTGGTTTGACCGGTGAAGGTCAAACTTCTCAAATGGCTACTTTATCCGAAGGTCAAAGATCAAGAGTTGTCTTTGCATTATTAGCATTAGAATCTCCAAACATCTTATTGTTAGATGAACCAACCAATGGTTTAGATATCCCAACAATTGATTCTTTAGCCGATGCCATCAAAGCCTATAACGGTGGTGTCTGTGTCGTTTCCCATGATTTCAGATTATTGGATAAAATCGCCAAGGATATTTACGTCGTTGAAGATAGAACCGCCACTTTATGGGAAGGTTCCATCTTAGACTATAAGAAGAAGTTAGCCAAGAATATCATTTTATAAATGTAATGTGCAATGTACAAATTCATTATTATTATTATTATTAGTTTACTATACATCATTACATTTTAACATACTATTTATTTATTTTTGAAATTAATTTATTGTACTTTGTTTGTTCTTTGGTTGCTTTTTGTTTTGCCTCTTCTGTATTCTCTTTTTATTCTTTGTTATTTCCTCTCTATTCTGTAGTTCTTTTTTTATAAATATATTCAATAAAATTATCTCATTTCATCCATTAAAATCCATTAAAAAAACCGAATTGGAAAAAGACCCGTTAATTTAACAAAAGAGCCCTTAAGCCACACACTCAACGCGATTCAGACCGGGTTCAAAAAAAAATATCGCGTAATCTGCTTGGTTTTCATGGAGATTTTAAGGAAAGGGGGGAGTTTGGAGTCTTGTTTTGAGATATATCCAGTCGTGCAATTGACCTACTACGGTAACAACCATCGTAGATCTCAAGTCTAATATCTTGCACCCCTTTCATATCAATATTTGCACGAATACTGTCAATTAGGGTGATAATTGCAAACAAGATCATAAATCCGACAGTTTTTCTATCATGTCATCAACTAGATCAGTCGCATTGAATAACAGTGATACTAATAGTATCCCTACAGATTCGACCAACCAACGTGAGCTAAAAGGTATGCACTTCTTTTTTGGCTTCTACAATTTGAGCTTAAATATCATATCAATGATATACTAACTATATCTCTTTTTTTTTATAGGATCGTCGTCAAAAAAATCTCACAAGAAATCATCATCATCGTCTTCTTCCAACACTTTAAAACCAACAATGTCCACCTCAAACAACAGACTGAATCAGATCTATTCGGTACTGAACTCTTCAGCTAAGAGACTGAACAGTTCATCTGAATCGCCTAAACGTAAGAAACAAAAATCCGGAATCACATCATCTTCCGTCACCGGATCACCTACGAGACACAGATCTACAATTGATAAAAACGATAATATTAACACTAAAGACTCAAATCCACCCAAGTTATTTACGCCTACTCTTATACCTACACATACGCTAAGTTTAACCTCACCCCAGGCCAAACTGAACCCCAAATCTACTAAAAGTACCACTACAACTACAACTCCTCAGTCTAGTTCTGTTAAGCCCAAACCTACAACAACTCCAATAACTAATCCAATATCTTTAACGACTCCAAAGAGAAATGTAGTATCTAATACGGTAGCTAACATAACATCTACTAGTAAACTATTACCATTACAACAGTCACATGGTCGTCAATTGAACCCAAGTCCTAAGTCTCATCAACAGTTACCAACAGTCTCAATCAATTCCGGTAATGGTGGTGTAATGTCACCTAATTTCATCGCTACAACTCCCAAATCGAACAAATCTCCAAAGAGAGCATTGTACGAGGACTTGTTAACGGTAAGAAGAAATGCTATTCTTAGATCAAAGGCAGATGTTCAAAAAGCTACTTCAAATTCGGCGCCTATTCCAGCCTCTACTGTTTCTACTCCATCTACAGAAGATACACCGCCGGATGTGAGCACACAGCAATCGCTTTCTTCAGCAGGTAAAGCATCTGCATCTTTGGAGAAGGTACCAGTTTCCTCTGGTGAAATTTTGATATCGGGTACTCCTGAAAAGCAGTCTAACCCTAAAATTATAATAGCTGATAGTAGAGATAATATTAAAGTCGCAAAACCACAAGTAATGACTTCACAAGGTGAGGATAGTTCAATCGTTTCTGTCTCTTCTGCTTCCTCTAATTCAGAAGTTTTGACCCATCCACCAGTGGTAGTGGTTCCTTCTACCATAAACGAACGAGACTCTCAATCCTCTGTGGAGGGAGACACCGTTATAATTTCTCAATCTCAATTACATTCAGAAGCATCGTCCTCACAGCTTACTAAAACTCTCAGCATACCGACATCTCTACAGCACATACCACATACCCAAATCGAAGCCGTACCTAACCCTCCATCATCTTCACCTTCCAGACCTGCAAAAGACGCACCAAAGACTTTCGTGTCCCCTAGCAAATCACGCAACCTTATATTGCAGAACTCCAAAAATACTGGAGAACCCATGGTTGATATTTTGTTGACTCCGAATACCGCTGCAACTACTTCACCTCATACCGGTGTCAACAAAGGAACTAAGGCAAAAAAGACACCCAAGAAGGCCAATAAAAAAATCAAACCTTCTAAGAACGACGATGAAGAAGCATTACTTTCTTCCCCAATTTCCAAGAAAGCCAGTGGCATGACAAATGTACCGGCAAATGTTGTAACCCAGACAGTCACTCAAAGTGATTCGCAAATGCTTCGCTCTGTAGAACAGTCTCTACCGGGTAGCCCTAAAAGTCCACAACGCTCTCCTCAAAAGGACAAAGAACTTTTATCTACTCCAGATCACAATCTCAAGAAACAAGTGCTGTTCTCCAGTGATCATAAATCTCCTCTCCATTCATCTCCAACTAAAGGAAGAGAAATGCAGAACCCGAAGACTATTCTAAGAGTCACGTACCCTAATAGATTATCTGATCCTAGAGAAACAGTCATTGACGTTAGTTTAACACTGGATAGTTCATGGGAACCGGGATATTTACTCACTCCAGAGAAAAATCATGAGGATACAAAATTGGCTATTAAATTCTGTATCATGGCTTTGGCAACTCCACAATTCACAAAGAGGTATGAGGTATATGCGACTTTGAACCATATCATTAAAAACAGTGATTTTAATTACATTTTTGCAAGCTTTCAAGAAAGCTTGAATTCCTTACTAAATGCAATCATTGAGGATACGGAGAATATACTGTTAACCGTTAAAGAATCGGATGATCCACTGGAGAAAAGGGTAGCTAATCAATCGTTTAACGTTGCTACCTTCATTTTATCGCATGTTGTTGCCGAATCAAAAAGCCCTCAAGCAAATGTATTTCGTGTATCCAATCACCATGCAACTCGTATTATAGGTCTAGCTAGTTCTATATTATGGATCCCTTCAATTTCCAAAAATTTAACGACTGCCTGTATTTTACTATTCAAGAATCAGCAGTTCAATTTGGTTACATTGAAGTATGATAACAGGCTTCTGCTTCAAGTTGTTCACAGTTGTCTACAAGTCAGAGATTTTAGAAGTGCAACTCTAACAAATGAAATACTGGAACTTTTCTCGTCATTTTTGAGTAAATATGAGTATCATCTGATACCTATTACCGAGGTGTGGATGTCATATGTTTTCTTGACGCTATTAAACTTTGATCTGCATAGTTACGAAAAGATTTTGAAAACGGTTTCCGTCATTCTTGAAAGGACATGCGAGTTGAATGCAGACAGAAACTCAACTGCTGGGAGACAAGTTGGAGAATTACTTCTGGCTCACAAATTTACGCCTGGTACAGCACTCTTAAGGGAACATATCAAATCTCAGCCTTTGTTATCAACATTGACTGATCTGTTCATCGGATTGGTTGAAAATTCACCCAATGAAAAAGTCGTGATGCTCATCATAAATATCTGGAGAAGCATCAATCGTTTAACGTACTCTTTTTCAGATCATATCACTACCCCAGAAGACGTCGAGATGTTTCTCAATTGGATACGCGTTTGCTCGTCATGTATTACCGATACCAATCACTCCAATAGTATCACAGAAAATTCTTGGAACTCTTGGAAGGTACTGGCTTTTTGCTACAATAAGAGATTTGTTGGAATCCCAGAAACAGATATAATATACGACACAATAATAGATGTGGTCTTTGACGGTATGCCAAAGAGTCAATTTGAGCAAGATGCATCTGAAAGGCTTGTAGCTGCTTTACTCGGTCTTTTAATCATGATTGGAGATCAGGATCATGCCAAGAGAGTATTCGAGACAATATTTTCTACTAAACATATCATTGATACTTGCTTGTTCGAGATCTTACTGAAGTATAACATTCTCGAAATTGAAGTTGATAAGCCTGATCCGAAAAAGGTGACTTCCTTGGCGCTTGATAACTCTAGTATTTTTGATTTGAGAAAACTCGTTGTACCCAATTTCAACAAAATCATTCCAAATATGATCGATGTCTTAACGTCAATGTTCAAAGATGCATATTTGAAATCAGAGAAAATATCAACAAATAGAAAATTACTTATGACTTTGGAACTTTATAGGTATTACCAAAAGTATCCGGAGGAAGAATCTCGCCTTCAAAATCTATTACTCGATGATATAATTCCCAGGTGTCTTTTGGTAGACTCCAACTGGACTCATCCTTATCTTCATTTAAATGTGGATCAATTTCTTGCATTTATTGATGATTTGTCGAAGAAGATCAAAATGGGTCTCATATTATTCAGACCAGAATATAAGTCAAATGTCGTTGTCGACTATCTAGCATCAATTTGCAATAATATCACTTCTTATAGATCATATAGTGAAGGTGTCGCTGTCAATCTCGAGGATTTAATCAATTTAGACTATATCCAGAAACTGATCGATTTTGTGAAGAAGGGTTATGAGTCAAGTCTCGCAGTGTTTTGCGCCAAACTGTCAATGAAAGAAGGAGACATAGTCAAGCAATTGGCCAAAGTACTGTTCAAAGCGGCCAAAAATATACCATTTTTCTTAGATAGAGATACCGACGAATGGGAATTTATATTTAAGTCTGGATTCGATTTTCATTTCATGGAAGAATTTCTCGTGACCAAAATATGCAGCACTGAATGGCCTAGGGGACACTACGAGGTCTTCATCAATGACTATGTATCCACCGACGCTACTGCCGCATTCCTAAGGTATACCTTGTCACATCTATCAATAACAGCTGAGGGAAAGATTGATCTCTACTCCCTTGTAGCTGCTTTATTCAAATCCCTTTCCTTTGTACCGCAAAATGGTGCTCCTTACCGTGTCGAGATTTTGTGGGAGTTGGCTGAGGATGCAGCGTATATTGTACAGCACGGTTATACATTTAAGCAATACAATCTTCTCGAACCATATGCTGTTGTGATAGAAGCCATGATTACCCTTTCCAAATCCACTGACGCATATAATGATAAAATGATAGAATATTATGGTTCTCTCCTCGAAAAAGCTTCAGATAAAACAGTTGTTGAGACTTTGGCTTATAAATCCATTGACTCTATCTTTTTTAAAGAAACGTTGGAATTTTCACTTCGTAACGATAGAAATAAAAAGATGTGTTCAAAGTTTTTTGCTAGTCGCAAAGTCAAACAGTATCTCACGTTATCCGGGATTAAACTGATTCCCAAAATCCCTGCTGAAGTTGGCGTAGTTGGATCAATTGCAGATACCCAGGTGATTGATGATTCAGTTGACAATGAGGTCACTTCTAATATTAATAGCAGTGGCTCGAAAATTGACAGCACAGAATTACCATTAGTTGAGAACTCGGTCGAGGAGACTAGAGACAGTCAATCTATTGAAGACGTAAGTTTACAGGCTGATGCCCAAGTCATTGAATCGGATAGTCTCTCAGCATCTGGATCTGCTCCTAAGGCCAAGGTACAATTAGAGGTCATTTCGAGTGGTGAATCGTCTCAATATGAGGCTTACGAGAGTTTCCTCAGGTTGGTCGATACGTTTAATGGTTATAGTGTCAGCAATGTAGACGACAAAACTTTAGAAGAACTCCAGGTCAGCCTTAGAAAAGGATTGAAGAAAGTGACGACAGAACAAAACAAAAGGAAACGCATGGCAAAAAAGTAGTTTGTATTTGTATAGTGTATTATGATTATGATTATGTATATTTTAGTTTATGATCAGTTTCCATGAGGGATATCAAAAATAAAAGTTAATTCATTTGAAAGATATATTGTTTACTTATTTAATTAAATCCACTACAGTATGAACAGCAGCAACGACTGGATCAATGAATTTAACATCTGGGAACACAGAATCAAACTTCTTATCCAAACCACTCAAACCAGCACATCCCAAAATTATAATGGAGACACCTTGATCTACCAAAATTTGAACTTTGGATTTCAACTGCTCGAATTTTTCAGGAGATGAAAGCTCCAGCACGCTGACTTCAGCAGCTAAAGTTGGAATTATATTATCAGGGAATTTCTTCAATCCTAATAATTTCAACAATGATGCGTCTAATAATGGTTCCCAACTCTTTGTGGAGGTTAATATAGCAACTTTATTCTCAGTGCTGGATAGTTTAACACCTTTATATATACTCGCTTGGAAGATCCCTTCAACTGGTACCTCGACGATTTTGTTCAATTCTTTAACCAGTGGATGATCAGAGAAGCAACACACAACATATCCATCGTAATTCATATATTTTTCTTTGATGATGGGTAAGCATGCTTTTGTTGATTGAAGTGCTGTCTTTTCATCCGATATCTCTGCAGGTGCAGATGATGGACCTGTCATAAAATCCAATTTGAAGCCTGGTACATCTCCGATTATGACAGCTAAGTTATCCGTTATGGATTTAGAGGAGTTCGGGTTGATTATGAGTGATTTCTTGGTGGTCATTTTTCCTTTTACGACTTAGCACTACCTAATTCCTGTAGATCGTATATAAATGTATAAATGTGCAATGGATTTACTGGTGCTGCATATAAATTGAAAGCCTCCCCCTCTCGCCCAAATCGAAAGGAATAAAATCTACAGCCGCTCGACGCGTCGCTCGCAACTTTATTTAAAGCATCTTGCAGCGGTTTCCTGTATATATATATATATAATAACTCGCTTGCTACCCACCATCCTCGTGCACAGTTCGTTCCTTTGACAACTAAACCCCAGTTTCAGGAAGGTACAAACAGTTTGGTGGCCCCCACAATACTTTACAAAATGCTCTTTGCAACCTTACGTTACAAGATGTATTCAGAAAGTGTATTATGGCTAAGGAAGATTTGCACAATAGCTCAATTATGTTTTCTTATTTATATGGAACTAAACAAATGGACTCTCCAAATTTTGTGGTTGGTAGCCGTAGCATTTTCTTTCAGCATTACGAATAAGCAACAGGAAAGCCAAAACAAAACCACAGAAGCTATTTCAGTTATCATGAACAAGACTGATATTGATGGCGAACCGATTAACTCTGCTGCTGATGATAGTGGAATATCCAATAATTATTCTTCCACCGGTTCGTCCACTGGCGAAAAAGGATTAAGAACAGACATTAACGATAAATGCACAGTCTATACTGACGGATCGTGTATTGACCAGGGCACAGAGTATGCCCGAGCAGGTTATGGAGTTTATTATGGACCAGAAGATCCAAGAAACGTATTTGATAAGCTGCCCGGTGACGTTCAGACTAATACCAGAGCTGAGCTGTATGCTGTTTTGATTGCGCTTCATAATATTCAAAAAGAGACTTCAAAAATTGAGCCATACCGTAAATACGAGATCATTACTGATTCACAATGTGTTATCGATGTTTTACACTACGGGAGGAATTGGAGAAATCTTGGTTGGAAGAAATCGACCGGAGAGCCTTTGACAAATGCCGATCTGATAAGTCGCATAATGAAGCTTGTTGCAAAAATCAAAGAAGACCGCCCTTTATCTTTTAAGAAGGTACGATCTCATTCAGGTGACTTAGGCAATGAAAATGCAGACCTATTGACCTCTACAGGAGATTCATCGTAAGTTGATCTACACAAGATTGTCTAATCAGCCGATTATATCATCTTATGCGACATCTCTCGTCTGTTTAATCAAACAGTAAAACTAAAAGGTATCGTGAGTATCACGGGGTGCTGCGACTTTTGATCCAGCACTTTCATGTACTTCTTGTTGAGTAAGCACATGAAGATACTTGCCTTAGGCAAAGTAGCAACTCCAGATATTGTCTGAATATAAATAATGTATAGAAATCTTGATACACTTTATAAAGAATTGAGTTATTTTAGCCCAACGGTGATCTTCAATAGATTTTTTTGATATATGTAACTCAAAAGAGATGGATACTCAAAAGCTATGACGATCTGTTGTCACAAGCAGATATCGATCAGGTCATCACCAATGCAGACTTATCAAACTTGATTTAGTTGTATTGTTTTGAATTTGTTTAGATTTATAATGCTGAAAATTGGTGATCCATGCTTTAGAATATCAAAGAGCGGCGCATATATAAATCTAAATATGGCACACCGCCTCACTCCACTAGAATCGCCAGAGACGCGTCTGCTCACTTTTCATGTGATGCTGTAATTACTGTACGTACGTGTTATCGATTCAAAAGAGAGCACCAGCTTGCAACTCTACTACGGTTGTCAATTGGTAATGATAACAATCCACGACCTTCAAGTTAATCTATCCCGTGTACCCCTTTTCTTTTATCAAATAATATTCAATATAGTTCCATAGGAGGCTGAATTACTGAAAATAAAATGTATATAAGTTTACTCGAATTGATCGATCTGTATCATCATTAACCAGCAATAAATAGATATAGCAATAGACTAACGTCCAATCAGTTGATTATATCTAATATGGGAACTTCATAATTGACTGCTATTTATCTATTTAATTTATAATTGCTACAATTAAATTGAGTTACAATAGCCTGTCTAAGATGCGTGTAACAATCAAAACAAATTAACGAGATTTGAAACAAATGTGAGGACATAACAATGATCTCTCTTTGCACTGCTTGATCATGTATAAATACTACTTCCTTTCATTCAATTATTCAAAAGTCTGATTTTCTAGGCTACCACCAAGATATTTTCGGCAATACTCAAAGCAGCAAAAGAGATGGCGAAGTTTTATGCCGTTAAAAATGGTAGAAGTTCAGGGGTTTACACCAATTGGTCTGACTGTAAATCACAAGTTGATGGTTATGCGGGAAATCAGTATAAGAGTTTCAGTACTGCTGAAGCTGCCCAGCAATATATGAGTGGTGGCGGTGGTAGTAGCAGTAGTAGCAGCAGTAGCAGCAGTAGAGGTTCCAATTCTGGTAGTGGTGGTTACTCTTCCAACCCTTATAGTGGTGCTAATCGCACGAGTTCTACTCTCTCGAGTGGATATTCTGGTAGTACTTATTCCAGTAGTACTTACTCGGGAGACATCTATTCAAGCGGTGGTTACTCTGGTAGTTATGGCCCTCCACCTGTATCGAACCAATCCAGTTATGGCGGGGTCATCTCCAAAAAGCATACAATTTACACAGATGGAGCGTCGAGAAACAACCAAGGTTCTAATGCAAGGGCCGGTTACGGTGTTTATTATGGGCCAAATGACCCAAGAAATGTATCTGAAAGATTGACGGGTGAAAGACAGACCAACAATAGGGCTGAATTAACGGCAATCAAACATGCACTCGATAATATTCACGGTGAAATCTCCAAGGGGAGCTCATCAACCAAATATACTGTTGCTACTGATTCGATGTATGCTAAGAATTCACTTGAGCAATGGGCTCCAACTTGGGAAAAAAATGGCTGGAAGAATTCAAAAGGTGAACCTGTGGAAAACAGAGATTTGATCGAGCCAATGATTGGTAAGCTCAAAGATATCAATCAACATTATCAAAAGAGTGGGTTTGGTGGTTTGGAAATTGAGAAAGTGAGAGCACATTCGGATAATATAGGTAATAATATGGCTGATAGTTTGGCTACAAGAGGAGCAGACAAGGATGATTGATTGATTGATTGATTGATTGATTGATTGATTGATTGATTGATTGATTGATTGATTGATTGATTTATCAATGACTCAATTTTCACATCAAGAAAAAAGTTGGAACTCTTGACAAAACTTTTTGGATATTTTTATATATAATTAATGCCAAATTGTACATACCCCTAACATAATAACACGGATATTTTCAAAGGTACCATACCAAAGCGTTTGTATTAGGTCTTTTTTCCTTTAAATATAGAATTGCGCTGTAAGTGTAAGGACAATAATCAGGTCTCAGTGTATATTTCGATCTGAAAGGTTTCTAGAGTTATATATAAATCTGAAACACACTTGTTACAATTAATCGTCATAACCCCCCACAATAGAAGATTTGTGAGGTTCGAAGATTTACCCGCAATTGAGTGAACCGATAGTATACATTGTTTTTTTTTTCGCTAGTTTTTCATTGAGGTACACTAATGAGCTCATGGTAACATATCGCTGAGTATGATACACAAAAGAAGTTGATTTCAACATCTTATGAACTGGCGATGACGGAGTTGAGTCCCCTTGATGTGTTGTCTGACGTCCTTTATCTCGTATCCGTATGTATTGTGGTTTCTTTTTTCGTATCGAAATGCCTTTAACAGTGACAAACATGCACCTGCAAAGGCTGATACGGGCACAAAAACATCTACCTCTAGCAGTGAGAAACGTGTTCCTGCAAAGGTTGATACAGATACGAGAACATCTACCTCTAACTGTGACAAACATGTTCCAGCAAAGGTTGATACGGGCACAAAAACATCTACCTCTAACAGTGAGAAACGTGTTCCAGCAAAGGTTGATACAGATACGAGAACATCTACCTCTAACAGTGAGAAACGTGTTCCAGCAAAGGCTGATACGGGCACAAAAACATCTACCTCTAACAGTGAGAAACGTGTTCCAGCAAAGGTTGATACAGATACGAGAACATCTACCTCTAACAGTGAGAAACGTGTTCCTGCAAAGGTTGATACAGATACGAGAACATCTACCTCTAACAGTGAGAAACGTGTTCCTGCAAAGGTTGATACAGATACGAGAACATCTACCTTTAACAGTGACAAACATGCTCCTGCAAAGATTGATACGGGTGCAAAAACATCTACCTCTAACAGAGACAAACATGCACCTGCAAAGGCTGGTACGGGTACGAGAACATCTACCTTTAACAGTGACAAACATGTTCCTGCAAAGGTTGATACAGATACGAGAACATCTACCTCTAACAGAGACAAACATGCTCCTGCAAAGTTCGATTTGAATAAAAAAATAACTGTTCATATCTATGACAAAGAACATGTTCCTGTTCTCACATATTTTATTCCCTTGGGTGAGTCTACAGGCTATATAGATAGAGTTGTTTTCACAGATGGATCATCTCTCAATAATCAAAATCGCAAACTTGCCAGGGCAGGAGTTGGAATTTTTTTTGGTGGTAAAGATAGTAGAAATGCCGCTTTGTCAATTCCTGGCAAGAAACAGAGCAATAACGTAGCAGAATTGACGGCTATCAAATATGCCCTTGGTTTTATCGAAGCAGAAATCAACGAAGAATTGCTCGCAGACTCCCGATCAGATCGATGTACCAGGTATTCAATAGCTAGCGATTCGAGCTATGCTATAAATGCCCTTGAGGATTGGGTCTACACATGGCGTCAATATGGATGGTTTTCCAAAAATGGTACTCCAATAAAGAACCGATCTCTGATCGATTCGATAAGGCAGAAGATTGATGAGATTAACTCCAAATATAATAAATTAAGTATTCCTAATCTCGAACTTATCAAAGTTGAAGCTCATAGCAATGATCTTGGGAATAATATGGCTGATAAATTTGCAAGGATGGCAGCTACAGGTGAACTAATAGTCCCTTTTGTCAATGGTATAGTCTATGCTGGATTTCTAGAAAGTCTTGGAGAACCTAGTCTCCAATATGATGTGCGTTTCATTGATGATCATATACCACAGGGCCCCAAAAGGATAGGAGGAATAGAAGAAAAGGATATTTCTGCACTAGTTCCAATCATGTATTGAACGAATTAAAAGCAGTTAAATACGCACTGAAATGTATTCGTGACAACATGCACAAGTCCCTCAATTCTGCTCTTAAAAATGGTACATTGTTTACAAGGTATGATATATTTACAGGTTATAGGGATACCGAATTCATTTTAGATGATGTTGATATGTGGATTCAAAATGGGTGGGTTACAAGTACAGGTAGACAAATCAAGCATACTATATTGCTTCAGACTATTGTGGACTATATTCAGGAAATTAACTCTTTTTATGAGAAACTCTCGTATGGACATATTTCCATACGGTGGCTCAATCCTCATGAAATAAGTACTTTACCAGGTGGAGATTACAACATATAAACCATATATATATATATAAATTTTTTTTTTTTTTTTCAATTTTGTTTTTTTTCAATCGTATTTATGATTCCATTTAATGCTCACTACATATGTTTATATAAAATTATTTAAGTTTATATTGAGATAAAGGATAGTTGCGATATTCTAAACAAAGCAAAAATGATTTTTGGCGAATTTAAATTTTAAAAGGTGCGAGGGAAAAAAATCTTTAGAAGGGAGAAAAAACAATTCAAGAAGAGAGAGGGTATAATTTTATATTATATTATATGAGTACCAATCATGGAATGAAAACCAGTTCATTGCAAGATACAAGAGACTTAGGTAGATAAATAGCTTATAAATAGATTAATAAATTGATTTCAACTCATCGATAAATAACTAAGTATTATAGAAAAACAAGCGATCGAGCAAATTCAAGAAACCGATTTTGATAGAAGAAAAAACACACAGCGCAAAAGGAAAACAAAACATAGTAAAACCAAAGTAAAAGAAAAACACAGACCCATAGTTACCTCTAAAAAAACGAGAGGTAATCAAAAAACGAACAAACGAACACAAACGAAACAAACAAAACCAAAACAGAACAGAAAATAAATAAGATAAGATAAGATAAAATAAGATAAAATAAAATAAAACAAAATAAAATAAAATAAAAAAAGATAACAATAATAAAATAAACATATCTCACGCGATCGCGCATATAGATGCATACGAAATCTGGTACCTTATACCAAATTCAAAAAGACTAACCTCACCTTAAACCTTCTCTAAAACTCAAGAAAACACTAAACCGTCCCATCATCAAATATTCCCAATTTGAACCAATGATGCTTCAAAGCATCATAAGCTGTAATTCTATCCTTTGGATTATAACACAACATCTTAAAAATCAAATCCAAAAGGTAATACCAAAATTCATAGGTATAGTAATCTCTCTTAGAGACATTAAATCTTAATATCGATTCATCAAATGAATAATTCAAATCGAATTTGAAACCCAATTTATTTCCTATCAAATCGCAAAGATTTGGTAATTCATTGACTTCATTGATCAATTTATCGGATGTAAAAGACAATGGGAATTTCAATTTTCCCGTTTGTCTATTGAAACAATCGATTATATCCATATTATTAGCATCTGAATTTGATGAACTTGTAGAAGCAATACTTGATTTTCTTCTGTTTTTATTGGATAGATTATTTGAACAACTTTTAGAGTTGTAAAATTTGTTAAAACATTCAAATACAACTTTAATATCAATTGGTTTACCCAATAATTTTTCCATCATTGCCAAATGTTGAGGATTTTCATGAGTTTTGAACAATGCTTCACCGGTAATTAATTCAACCAATATACAACCCAATGACCAAATATCACAGGGATAAGACCATCCTATTCCAAGTATAATCTCTGGGGCTCTGTAATGTCTTGTTGAGACGAGATCAGAATGATACTCATCGTCAAATATAGCAGAACCAAAATCAATCGTATATATCTTGGGATCAACCAAGATCCTCCTCTGAGTAATTTCATCTGAATTTGGTCTTTGATAATCCTTATAAACATATCTATCATCTTTCAACAGAATGTTTTCTGGTTTCAAATCCGTATGGATTATATTCAAATCGTGTAAAAATGTAACGGATCTAATGAGTTGTTTGGCAATTGCCTGAATATGAGAACCTGGAAATGACAAAAATTGATTTTCATCTAAGAAATCATAAAGAGATTTTTGTAGGATCTCAGTAACAATACATATATGATCTCTATAATCAAAACATTCTCTAAAATGAATACATTGATATATGTTATTTGGATCATGTTTTTTCAACATTGATAATACCCTTAATTCGATCTTAGAAGCTTCTCTATATTTAGGAATGGCCTTGATGATCTTAATTGCCACTGTTTTATTATACATTTTATCATAAGCTTGAACAACTTTACCAAATGTACCTTGACCTAGCAAAGAATTCAAGATGAATCTATTGTTGGCAAATGATGAACCGGATTGAATATTATAATGACCATTTTTATCATCACAATTCTCCGATTCTTCTTCGATAACTTCTTCAAAAGTGGATTGATATTCGTTATAACTATTTGTTAAAAGGGTCGATTGTTCAAATGGATTGTTAAAAGACAGTTTCCTATCGATATAATGATCACTACCATATGTATAATTGCTGTTATGACTATTGTTATTACCATTGTTGTTATTATAGGGTATAATTGTTGTTTTCACCTCATTAACTTTTTGTAGTATCAATCTTCTTGAACCTAAAGGTTCATAGTTCAATCTAGAGTATGATAATTGAGGTAATGACTTGGTTCTCTTCTTAGGATGATAGTTCAAAAGAGGCTGTTGATTATGGAAATTATTGAGATATTGTTGAGATTGTTTCAACTTTAAAGAACTTGAAGGAATCGAGATTGAATTTGAATTGTTTGAATTATTCGAATTATTTGGCAATAATTTTTTTGATAGAAAATCAAATGAAGGTGGATGTTTTGAGAATTTGGATAAGAATTGAAGACCGGAACTTGGGAAACTTGAAGAAGAGGAATCTGATGAAGTTCTTGAAAAGAAATTTAAAGACGAGTTATCCTCATCATCATCTTCTTCCTCATCATCATCATCGTCGTCGTCTTCCTCTTCATCGTCATAATCTTCATATTCATATTCGACGCCAAACTGATAATCATTGGCACTATTATTCTGGGTATGAATGTTTGAGTTTGAATTACTACTGATAGATTTGAAATCGTATTCATCATCTTCTGAATCTAGACTAACTATATTTGATTGTATTAGTCTTTTCTTAGAGTAATTAAAAGATGTAGTTGCGGAAGAAGATGTGATGGGGGTAACATTTGAGATAGCAACTGTTGTTGAGATTGAATCTGAAGACAAAGAATGGCTATTATTGTTATTGGTGGTAGTATTATTATTACTACTACCATTAGCGTTGGTATTATTATTATTGTAAGAGAATTGATTTGAATTTGAAGACAATCTCTGTCTTTTCCTATTGATTATAGCGGACATGGTGCGAAAGAGAGGTATCTAAATAAGGATCAAAAGTATGCCAATTGAATGGATGCTAATATACTATAGATCAAACTATTGAGTAACTGAGTAATAGTAGTCTTTTTACTATTATTATCAAAACAATATTGCAACTATTTTGATGCAATAGTAATAATAACAATAATAATCTATTGATTATTAAAGGGAGGGGGGGGGGGCGGAGAGCGGAGAGCGGATAAAAAAGTATAAAAGCGTTATTTGATGTGTTTATCTTGGATGGATGTATTAATGTATATTGAATAGATGTATGAGGAGAAGAGAGGGTTAATTAAAGTGTATATAGATATATATATATATGTAATTACAAATGGAGGCCCATCAACCATTTTTAGTGACCAATCATCAGAGGTTAGGGCTAAATTGGCACCCACCCTCCCACGTAGCCACACACGCTGCGCTACAGATTGGCCCACTTAGCCACCTGCGCACCCAACGATTATTATTATTATCGCAGAGTGTCACTATTAATTACTATTAATTACTGCTAATTACCCTTTCTTTTCTTCTTTGAGTTGCTTATCTTGCCCGCCGCACGACCTCTGCTCTGATTGGCTCTCCTGCAGCGGGCTGCGCGGGCTGTGCTGCGCTCTGGCCTTTCCAGCACACTTCGCGTCGCTCTCCGGTCGATTTTATCGCAATTCAGTTAAATTTGCAAAAAAATTCAGCCACTTCGTCTTCCCCCCCTGCCCTTGCCTTGTTTACTTTTTTCTCCTTTACCAGCCAATCAACTTTTTTATTTGCCACACCTCTTCTTGTTTGTTATCTATTTCTCTTGTTTTGTTTTAAATTTTCTTTACAACAATCACCAATCTAGAGGAAATCCACAAATCCACAAATATATACATATACAAAATGTCAGATTCCCTATCACTTATCTCCAACATAGATTCAACACTGATAACTGAATCAAATGCCAATGTCAACGATTCCATAAATGACGATGATGAATCCCAATCTTCCCCATCTTCTAAAAGATACCCATGTTCTCAATGTGATAGATTCTTCACGAGAAAGCATAATTTGAAATCTCATATGTTAACACATACAGATGAAAAACCTTTTAATTGTATCAATTGTAATTTGAAATTCAGAAGACAACATGATTTAAAAAGACATGAGAAATTACATACAGGTGAGAAGAATTTTACATGTAATAAATGTGGTAAAAGATTCGCTAGAGGTGATGCTTTATTAAGACATTCAAATTCTCCAACTGGTTGTCATAATTCAGGTACTTCTTCTGGTAAAGATTTGAAAACTGGTGATGATGATGATGATGAAGATGATTATCAATCAAAAAAGAGTTTAAAATCTTCTTCAAATTCAAATCAATTGATTAGATCATCTTCTTCAAATCAAAACAACAACAATAATAACAACAATAAATCTTCAAATTCTTCTTCATCAAATGATCATAATCAACAAGAAGTAGAAGAAGCCGCCGTTGCTGCTGCCGCCGCTGCTGCTTTATCTGCACAAGATCCAAATAACTATAACAATTTCTTCATGTTAGATTCTCATCAACAACAACAACATTTACAAAATCAACAACCTCAAAGTTCATCATCTCAAACAAATCAACAACAAGCTCAAGGAAGTCAAACTTCACAATCTTCTACTTCATTCTCTAATCAACAATCTTCTCAATCTCACCCAACTCAATCTTCTTCTCAAGGTTCAAATCAACCTCAAAGATCTCATCAACAAGTTCAACATTTGAACAATCAATTAGAGACTTCTTTGTACACTTTAGTCTTGTCCTTGGAAAATAAATTGGATAAATTGGAATCAAGATTATCCCATATCGAATCTAGAATCAACTAGTTTTATTAACTCCATACTTTGTGTGTCAACCCCCGTTTCTTTCCTACCATATCTGTCTTATTTAACTTTGTATTTTAATATTTATCAATCAATAACAACTTTCAACACTTATTTTTGAGTAAATAATTACCTCGTTTTTAGTCACCATATTTTCAAAAACATCCTTACACCATATTGATAAGCTCAGCTAATAATAATTTTTCTATCATAATGGCGAGTGTGACTGAGTGACATAAATCGAATAGAGATTCATTCACAATGGTTGGTGGTATATATCTATATATTTTCCAGTATATTACTTTTATTTACTTCAGACAACGAACGCTATATATACATAGATAGATACATGTACATATGTCTGCCAATCCAGGTAATAAGCTAAATGCATGGAGACCCTCACCACCAGAACGTGGGGCATTCCCATTAGATCATTATGGTGATTGTACAATTGAAATGGAAAAATATCTCAATTGTCTTAAAATAGTCAGAAATCAAAACGCACCTAATTGTAGATTATTAGCCAAGGATTATCTTAAATGTAGAATGAATCATGAATTAATGGAAAAGACTGATAATTGGGCCGAATTGGGTTTGCCTGAAGATCAACTCAAATCCCTGAACTCCTCCACTACTAAAACTAATACCACTGAAACTACTACTGCTACTGCTACTGCTTCAAAGAAAGATTAATCAAATAATCAAAATAACTGCTGGTCATATAAATCCAATAATAGGATAAATAACAACAAACTTGTATATACAATAATCATAAACAATAAATAAATAAATCATCGAATATAAATTGGAACGAGTCCTTTTGGTTTTACCTTACTCTACTTCATATCATCAATAGATAAAATAAAAATATCAAAACCACTACATAGTAAAAAGACAAATAAAAAAAGAAGATACAAAAAAAAAGCAGTAACTGATATCGATAAAGATAAATAAAAAAAAAAAGTAATATCAGTCAACCAACGTAACCAACCAAGTAACCAAAAATATATAATAGTGATAATAATAATAATAATAGTAATAAGCAAAAAGACAAAAAAATAAATAAAACACACAACATAAATTAGCAATACACTAATAATAATAAACACTCATATGAAAAAATCTATATTTCATATCCATAAGAAACCTACCACGACCAAGATTTACCATTCTTCTTCACTTTCTCTTTCTTCTTCTCCGCATTACTCCTCTTTTCCCTTTCAGCTTCAAGCTGCGATCTTTTCAATTCTTCAAGTTCTTTGGCATATCTATTGTATTCAGATTTCCATTGATCAATTACATTATCAAAACCTTGAAGGACTAAATCACTCTTGGGTTTAATTGATTCCAATATCGAATCTGACAATTTTTTAGATTTCTTAAATTGATCCTTCATCGATGAATTCACCTTTGCAAAACCTTTCATTATCTCATCTTGATTTTGTCTAGGTATACCCAATAATCCCATAAAAGTTTCTTCATTTTTCTTATAACTTTCCCACTGTTTACTCTTACCATTCACATATCTATAACTTCCATCTTTAATATCATTCAATTTGGGAATTAATTTTTCGCTAATCAGATAATTTCCTTGGTCATTGGAATATTTCCAAATAGACAAGGTAAATGGCTTAAATTTATTTGAATACCTTTCAGAGATTAAATTTGCCAAATTTTTACCTTGCCTTTTGGATTCATTCAATTTAGATTTAATAAATGGTTTCAATTTAGTCTCAAATTCCTCTTTCATCATCTTATTTGTCTTCAAACTAAATTCTTTGGTAATCAACCATCCTTCCAATGAATCCTCATACCTTTTTTGGGAAAATTCTTTCAATTTATCAACCCCTGAATTTGCCAATGATCCCAAGTCATTGACACTTTCTTTGAAGTTATAATTACCCAAATAATCAACTGAACGATCCCAAGTATCAACCATAGTTGATCCGATTGATTCCAAATGTTGTAATACACTACCGGTAATTGAATCATGGATAATAATTGTCTGATAGTAAACAGTAGGTTTATTATTACTATTCTTTGGAGTTAATGTCTTTGTCAATACTTGAGTCTTGATCGCGGTCTTTGTTTCTGTCTTGGTTAATAGTTTAGTTTCCGTGGCAATCGAAAAAATTGTCTTAGTTTCAAATAATATTTCAGTCTTTGGCAAGGTCAGTCCTTGTGAACCACCACCAATACCATTATAAACATTGAAATAAGACAAAAAAATCGAGACAAATATTATAAAGATTCCAATTGATCCCTTCAATTTGTACTTGTCGAGTTCGAAATTTCTCAATTTATTATAGCCAATTTCTTTGTATTTACTAATATCTTTGTACTTGCTATAGTCAATTTCCTTTGATTTCTGAATGATAAATAATTTCTTATCACAAAGATAATTGTTAAGTTTATCAAGCTTGGATTGTGGTGAAAGGGTATCTTTGATCAAATCGACAGCAATACTCTTTGTCGTTGAATTGTCGTTGCTATTGATATTTATCTTTGGAAGACTGAAACTAGCAGAGTTCTCTAAACTTGAAGGGGTTGCTCTAAGAGTGGAAACCGAGTTACCCCTACCTTTTCTTGTACCACTATTTTGTAACTCAGCTAAGAGACCAATATCTGTTAAAGTGGTCTTAGGAACAAGAGTATCCTCATTGTTAATCCCATCAAATTCATCACCCGATATGATATCGGTATAATTCTTTGTGGTATTACTGGCGGCTTCATTCCCATTTTCATTTTCATGTTCATTTTCATATTCACCACCACTCAAGACAACAGACCATGAATCATCTGAGAAATCACTGGATAGTAAATTCGAGTTTCTGCGTGATAAACTCCCTTCAGGGGTACTGGCACCTTCATGACCAGAATTGAATTCTGATCCAGAGACATTGGAGTCAATATCGATATCATTATCATCGACATCGGTAGTAGAAGGGGTGGCGGCTGATGAGTGCGAATTCGACTGTGCACCTGAGAAAAAGGACTTCATAGTGTACTATTCATATATAGATAAAAGACAGTTAGTAATGGTTATAGTAGAGATAGCAGTGTTATAGTCTCAAGATAATAGTGGTCCAATCTAAAGAGGGAAAAATGATTTGCGGCTTTTAGGCAAAAGGTGAAACTGTGAGATGAAGTGAGAAGGGAGGGCAACTAACTGATAAGGAATATTTATTATGCACTGCACTATTTTATAATTAAACCGTATACTGATTCCATCGGGGGTACAATTGAGTTTATTATTATTGATATATTATCGTATTTTTCCATTTTATCAACTTGAATCGAACTTGGGAATATTCCAAGTACACTGGAATGAAAATAAATCCTTGATGACTAGAGCTCCTCTCCCACTGGGCAGTATTAAAACGTATCTATTTAGAGCGGGATCGATTTTACTAGAATGTGATCCAATCAGATGAGGGTAGACGGGGAGACAGACAGAGTAACAGACAATACATACGATTTATCTTTCGTTTGAACTTTGCCTTCAGGTATTTGTTGATTTGAAGTTAAATTGAATGACAAACAAGTAGGTAAATTAGTTTATAGGATGTATTGTGAAATAGTGCAATAATGTAGAGGAGAAAAGAAGATGAGGTGGGAAAAGAGGAAAGCCGAAATTAGAAGCAGAGAGCCAAGCGGGTGTCCTTCTTTGCCCTTGCGGCACGCTTATGACATAATTCTTCTGTAGACGGGTGTTGTACATATTTATGTGCATATTTATATATATTTATACCGGTATAGACATCTGGTATATATATACGTAGCGCACTGTATACCTGTATGTGTAGACGCATGTGGGTAGACATTATATGAAGAGGGAGATATATATATATACACATTCTCTTCCCCATATTTGACAGCTTACCCAGATCATCGCCTCATTCCCACATACCACCTCTGCTACTACTACCCATAAAAGGCAGCCATAGTAAAAAAATGATCTCGTATCTCTCTATTATCTTGATCCACTTGATCCTCTTCATTTCTTTATCTGTATCATGTACTTATATACTGGACACAATACCTTAACTTTGTCAAATCAGTTACGTCTCTATTAGACATAATTGTCAATTATAGGCAATATATAGTTACATAGATACATACATATAAAATGCTCATTTAAAATACATTGTTATTACCGTTATCCAATCTGTTAACTTCATGATGGATTCCTGCAAATTCGTTTGCTAATTCGATATATAATTGGAATTCCTCTTTCAAAGTAGCTACAATCATTTCAATACCATATGAAGAAGATGATATCGATCCGTTGTTAAGACTAGATGAATTACTCAAACTATCCAAATTTGCAACCGAATTTTCAACCTCTCTAAGTATAAACTCATATCTCGATATATTCTCTCTGAATTCTTCAATTTTAGTGACATAGTATTGATGTAAGATAGATGTGATATTCAAAGTTGATGTATTTGTATTTGAGTTGGTATTGTCCTTTTGCGGTATATTTGAGGCATTAACTCTAGTTCTAATACCATTAACACCAATAATATAAGTAGCATTGGCTTCATTGGTACCATTACTACCATTGCTTTCATTATCATTTGATAATATTGGATTGGTCAATTGTAAATAAACTTTGATTAATTTCTCTATCCAACTGTTGAAATTCTCCAAAGTCTTTGATTTAAAATTCTCAACAAATTTCAAATCTGAATTTAAAGCTTGACTTGTAGAGATATATTTTGTTTCCAAATAGTTGATGTCTCTTGGTATACTTTCAACCAACTCTTGATGCTCATTTTCGTCGTTTTGTAAAGAATCGGCTATATCCATTTGCTTTTGAATAAATTGATCCAATTCTTCAATCTGCTTTTGAAATGCTTCAGGTAAATCACTTACTTTCGTCATGGCATTCAATTGTGGCATTTGTTGCTGTTGCTGTTGTTGCTGCTGTTGTAATTGATTTTGACCTCCAAATAATCCACCACCTAATGTAGATCCGGTATTATTACTATTGACCCCACCAAACAAACCACCAGATGTAGCCCCTGTATTGTTACCAAATAGACCTCCTGTAGTTGTTCCTGCAGGCTTGTTACCGAACAAACCACCTGACGTTCCTGTGGAGGTAGACGCATTGTTACCGAATAAACCACCGGTCGCACCAGGTGCTGTATTATTGTTGTTATTATTATTATTATTATTATTATTATTGCCGAACATACCACCTCCGAGTGTAGTGGCTCCTGCAGGTTTGTTTCCGAATAAACCACCAGATGTGGTGGAAGACGCATTGTTGGCATTGGATCCAAATAATCCACCACCCGAACCTGGAGCAAGCCCAGAACTTGCTGTATTGTTACCGAATAAACCTCCACCTGTGGTTGTATTTGAAGCACCACCAAATAGTCCTCCTGTAGTAGTAGCAGGTTTAGCACCAAACAAACCTCCACTCGATTGTGCGGTGTTGTTTGTCATATTATTGCTGGAAGCACCAAAACCCATACCTCCTGTAGCTGATCCATTAACTGATGCATTGTTATTTCCAAACAAACCACCAGTGGCACCAGTAGTACCGGCTGGTTTGTTTCCAAATAGTCCACCAGAGGTAGTCGCACTTGGTTGTGAAATACCGTTATTATTTCCACCGAATGAGAAACCACCAGCAGCAGGAGCAGTAGGAGCAGCATTAGCTCCACCACCAAAACCACCAAACCCACTTGGTTTAGCAGCAGCAGTTGATCCAAACCCTGTTCCAGTAGCTGTATTATTGTTGACTGAAGTTGAGCCACTTCCAAAAGTGAAACTTCCTGGCTTAGTGGCAGCACCTCCAAACATTGAGTTACCTGAATTGCCTCCAAACATTGATGATATATATATATATATATATGTGTGTATTATACCTGATGAGTAATTTATAGGCCCAAAATATATATACTTATAGGATGGTTCATTCCTGAAAAACAGTGCCAGCATCAGAAACCACCTAGATCAATCACCATCTAGTCCAAAACAAAACATACAAGAGAGCTTGAAGATTTCTCTCGACTCCAAAATCGACGCGAAGAGAGACGTCGATAGACGCGCCGATCAATCCAGTAACTCGACGACGAAATTGCAATGCCCGGTGAATTTCTTTGGTTTTACAGCGTTGTCTTAGTGTTTGCTGAGCTTATATCCTATTAAATCATTATTCAGCAAGGTCATTACATATAGAATATATTCCATTGTACAACTGAGCACTAAGTTATATTCTATTCAGATCCATTAAGAAATTTGAAGACATAGTCATACACAATGGGTACGTATTTTCACACTTGAAGTGTTTCAATATCCAACTGCCAGAAACACACGTACAAGATATACTAACAAATACAATTAATCATTTAGGTATTCCAAAATTCTTCAGGTTCATCTCTGAGAGATGGCCCTTGATTTCTCAAAAGATCGAAGGTGATAAAATCGCAGAGTTTGATAACTTATATTTAGATATGAATTCAATTTTACACAACTGTACTCATTCAAACGATGATAGTTTAAGTAGATTCACAGAAGAACAAATGTTTGGTGCCATCTTCGCCTATATAGATCATCTATTTGATACTATAAAGCCCAAAAAGACGTTTTATATGGCGATTGATGGTGTGGCTCCTAGAGCTAAGATGAATCAACAGAGAGCAAGAAGATTTAGATCTGCAAAAGAAGCAGAAGAGAATTTGAAAAAGGCAATTGCCAATGGTTCTGAAATTCCAAAGGATCCAGCTTTTGATTCTAATGCTATTACTCCTGGTACTGAGTTTATGGCTAAATTAACCCAACATTTAAAATACTATATCAATCAGAAAGTGTCATCCGATACAAATTGGCAAAACGTTGAAGTTATCTTATCTGGTCATGAAGTCCCAGGTGAAGGTGAACATAAAATCATGGCTTTCATTAGAAATAAGAAATCTCAAGATGGTTACGATCCAAACACCAGACATTGTATATATGGTTTAGATGCCGATCTTATCATGTTAGGGCTTGTTGCACATGAACCTCATTTTGCCATCTTAAGAGAAGAAGTGACTTTTGGTAGAAAAGCTTCTAATCAACATTCCAACGATTTAACCAAGACAAATTTCTTTTTACTCTATGTGTCCCTGGTTAGAGAATATTTACAATTAGAATTTTCAGAATTGGCCGATCAAATTACATTTGAATATGATTTCGAAAAAGTTTTGGACGATTTTATCCTTATCATGTTTGTGATTGGTAATGATTTCTTACCAAATTTACCAGATTTACATTTAAACAAAGGTGCTTTCCCATTATTGATCGAGACTTTTAAACAAGCCATGAGAGATTCTGATGGTTACCTTAATGATGAAGGTACCATTAACTTTAGAAGATTGGGTATTTGGCTTGAATTTATTTCAGTTTTTGAATACGAAAATTTCGAAAAGGGTGAAGTCGATATTGAATGGTTTAACAAACAATTGGATAACATTTCTCACCGTGGTGTCAAGAAAAGAGAACAACAGGGTAAAGTTTTATTAGTGAAACAACAAAGAAAATTAGTTGGTCTTATCAGAGAATGGATTTTAAGAGTCTATGCTAAGCCTTTGAATTTCCAAGAAATGCAACAAGATGAAACTAAAATCCCAAGTTTAGTACTCCCATCTGAGATGTTTGAAAGTGAATACAATTTTGACTTTATTAGACAATTTGCCTTCAGATTAGGTATAGTTATCGTTCACAGTAAATCAAAAGGTACTTACACCGCCAAGATTGATATTGACGGTGTCGATTCAAATGAAACTACCGAAGAATTTGATTCAAGAGTTGGTGATGTTAAGAGAACTATTAAACAATACCAAGCCGCTATAATTGTTGACGATGAAGAAATTTTAGATGGACAAAGAGATTTATACAACGATAAATTCGTCAACTGGAAAAATCAATATTATAAAAAGAAATTAAATTTCACTTTAGAAGATGAAGATAAGATTATCGATTTAACTCAAAACTATTTAGAAGGTTTACAATGGGTCTTGAACTACTATTATAAAGGTAATTGTTCTTGGCATTGGTTTTATAGATATCATTATTCACCACGTATTTCTGATGTTAGTAAAGGTATCAACAATTTAAAGATTGATTTCGAATTAGGTCAACCATTCAAGCCATTTGAACAACTTATGGCCGTTTTACCAGAGAGATCCAAAGGTTTGATTCCACAAGCTTATAGAGTCTTGATGACTGATCCTCATTCACCAATTGCCGATTTCTATCCAGATGATTGTGAAGTTGATATGAATGGTAAGACCGCATCATGGGAAGCCGTTGTCTTGTTATCATTTGTCGATGAAAAGAGATTACAAGCTGCTTTGATTCCTTATGATTCAGCTTTAACTCCTGAACAAAAGCAAAGAAATAAATTTGGTAATGATTTATTATTCCATTTTAATCCACAAGTTAAAACTGTGATCAAATCCCCATTACCTGCTTTCTTTGCCGATTTCCAATCACACTGTATAGAATCCACTTATATCTTACCAGAAGTTGAAAAACTTCTTATGGGATTATGTGAAGGTGCTAAATTTGGTAAAGAAGCATTGGCTGGATTCCCAACTTTGTACAATGTTCCATTCACCCATGATTTAAAAGTAGCTAGTGTTACTGTCTTTGAAAACCCATCAAGATCAGAAACAATGATCTTGTCTGTTGAAAACCAATACTCTGGATTATCAGTTGAACAATTTGCCAAGGAATACGTTGGAAAAGTTGTTTATGTCAACTGGCCTTATTTAGCCGAGGCTAAAGTTGTTAAAGTTCATGATAGTTTGATGTCATATAAACAAGACATTTATTCAAAGACTCCAAAGGTATTTTCATCACCATTGGAAAATTTCGAACTTTCATCTTTCAGAGAAGAAGCTCAAAATATCGCTAGAACTCACTTTATGAAGAAAGGTGTTTATTTAGGCCATGAAAAGAGTGCCGTTGAAGGTATTGCCTATGTTCAATTTGTCAACGGTTTAGTTCGTACTAAAGAAGGTGCATATGTTAAGTCATTTGAAGACGAGATTCATGCCTTCCCAACTCAATTGATTGTTGATACCGTTGTCAATGCCGATGAAAGATTTATTGAAAAGGATCCAGTTTCAATTGACGAAGAATATCCAGCGGGTTCCGATGTTGTATTCTTAGGTTCTTTTGCCTATGGTACACCAGCCAAAGTTATTGCCCATGATTCTCCAAATACTTTAAGTTTGAAGATTTCCAAAGTTAGTTCTACAAATGAACCAAATTTCGGTACAGCTAGGGCTAGACTTGAAAAACAAGCTTTGACCTATCATAACCCAAGAGATGTTGCTCAAATGTTAAAGATTAATCCACTGTTTTTATCTAGAATCACATCAAGTTATATGATTGAAGGTGTTAACAATAAGCGTCATAACATTGGTCTCGAATTGAAATTCGAAGCAAAGAAATTAAAAGTCTTAGGTTATACCAAGCGTAATGTTAGATTCTGGGAGTACAGTGATTTAGCTATTTTACTCATTAGAGAATATCTTACCAAATTCCCTGAAGTATTCAAAGTCTTAATGGCTCATCAAGGTAATAAGTACCCAGAAGCCAGTGTAATGTTCAAGACTAAAGATTCAAGTGTCTTAAATGCCAAGATCCTTGAACTTACTCAATTCTTAAAGGCTAAGAAGGCAAACTTAACACCAGTGACATTAGATACCGAGTCATTGACTAAAGGTGGTATTGCTGAAGTTGAAGCTAAAATTATCGATTATGTTATGAAACCACATGAAGTCTCTAACAAAGGTGTCAAGAATATTCCAAGAGAAGCTATTTTAGATGCCTCCAAATCTTTCTTAATGCTTAGAAAGCAATCATTTGAATTAGGTGATAGAGTTGCATATGTATTAGATTCTGGTAAAGTCCCACTTTACTCTAAAGGTACCGTTGTTGGTATTAGAGTCTTAAATGACGTTGTTTCATTACAAATTCTATTTGATCAACCAATGCTTACAGGTAATAACTTTGACGGTAGATTATCTACCCAAAGAGGTATGACTGTTCATTCATCAACTGTTTTGAACTTGACTAACAAACAATACATCTACCATTCTAAGGCTTCTTCTCAAGTCACCCAAAAGGGTGGTGCTGCTTATCTTAAACAACAAAAAGTGTTGCAACAAAGAAAAGAAGCTGCTCAAAAGAAAATTGAACAACAAGAAAAGAAGGAAAGATCTCAAAAGGAGTTATTATCCGTTATTAAAGGTGGTGAAACTAAGAAGACAATCGATGTAGAAGATTCATCCAAGCATATTCCAAACCCTGCTTCTGATTCAAATGGAGCTGCAAAGAATATCTTTGGTGCAGTGTTAGGTAATGTTATGGGTGCTCCATCACAAGCCTCTCATAATCCACAACAGCAACAGCAATTTGGTGGAATGCCACCACCAATGCCATTCATGTATGGTGGTATCCCAATTACAACCCCAGATTCAGCATTATTGATGAATATGTTACAAGCACCACCCAATTTCCCAATAAATCCTAATTATATCCCACCAATGTACGGATTCCCAGGCGGACAAGTTCCTCCACCTCCAAGCCAGATTCACCCTCAAGGTCAACAACAGACTCACGGAGGTGCTCAACACCCACAAGGTCAAGGTCAAGGTCAAGGTCAGGGTCAAAAACCAAAGTCAAAGCCAAAGGGTAAAGAACAGGGTAAGAATGGTAATAAGCCATCTGGTAAGCCAAAGAAGAACCTTTCTGGTAAGAATGGTGAAAAAGTTGCATCTACTCCTGTTTCCACTACAGTATAGAGTTGATTGTATTTCACTGTTTCTCTAAACTTTGGATTTTTGACAACTAAGTCAAACCAGGTGTATTACAATCCAAGTTGTTAACCTTGTTTCGTAATTCTTTTTCTACCGTTTTATCAATTCAATTCAATTCAATTCATTTTATTTTATTTTGTTCTATTTTTTGTCTTTTTACGTCCTGTATATTTTTTATGTATGTATTTTACTCCTAAATCTACATTGAGATGTCAATTAACCTTTTATTAATTCTATTATACACGTATATTATTATTATCTTTATAGATCTTCCGAAAGCGTATAGTTCAAGACTTTACGTTCTTGAACTTGATTCAATTTATCGAATCTTTTCTTCTCATACCCATTACTGCGGTCGATCCCATCCCATCTATGACCTGGTAATATACCAAACCTATTCTCAGGGTAAGAACCTTGATATAACTTCCTTCCCGTGACCGAAGTATATTTACCCATCTGTAAGGATTTAGCTGCCTCGGGGTTGTATATCAACATTGGATCATCCTCTTTCAATTGAGCTTTCATGGTTTGATTATAATTCTCATCATTCTCATAAACATTCAACCTTTCATTTGCAACCTTGGCCAATCTATCCTTTGCTTGTAAATTTGATATAACATCAGATTCAGATCGATTTAGATCTCGTATTTCTCTTTCTCTTTCCAGTATTTTTTTTTGTTTCAACTCATCTCTTTGTTCAACTGTCATTACCTCTGATTGTGATAATTTTCGACCACTAGCATCTCTATATACTGTTGAAGTGGAGTTTGGATCGTATGATTGATTAGCCTCTAATAAATCTCTCTGGAATTTTTCCTTTTGATTCGATAAAGAATGTTTCAGACTATCTTTTGTCTGTAAACCAGCATAGGATCCATCATTCATCATGATTTTATTGGTGTTCAATTCAGAGTCATTTTTTTCATCTAAAGATTTTGTGAGGATAGAAGAATCATGCTCTTTGGTAGATACATTTATCCATCCTCCTTTTTTTTCTGTCGATTTAGTCTTTATTATTATGGGCCCATCTTCTGATTCGGATAAGGGTTCATCATCTAGCTGTTCTCCATGATTAACTGAAGAGGATTCTAGTAATGATGTGGTGGTTCCCTTTTTGGACTTATTTTTCTTCTTTTTTTTATCCCTTGAACTATCCGCATAGTTCTTTGAAAGATAATCTGCCAATGACATTCTTGTTCCTTTCAGTGTTTACAGAATATAATAGCACAGCATCTATAGTGATTTCCACTAGTCTCAAATGAATCAATATCCACCATCTACGTAGAATTAATATTCATTTTCTCTCTCCCCGGTGGACGGGTGCACTGCGATAATACTTCTATAGTACGAGATTGTCGTGGCGCCACACAGCTAAACATGATTACCTTATGTCTTTGCATTTCTGTATATATATATTTATATATGTACTGTAATTCCCGGATAGGATTTGGGATATGGATAAACGTGTAGAAAACTCCGAGGATGGCTCTTTTATTGGTATGAATAAGATCAGTAAGTAAGTGTGTTGAAAGCTAAAAGTAAAGTAATCATATAGGTAACACCTCCGTAGTAATGAGGGTCACAAGACACCTAGTAATTAATTCCCGTTTACACAAATATATATCTCTATCTCTGTCCACTTGTATGTTTTAAAAGAGGAACTATGCCCCTTACTGGGAAGATGTACTCATCAGGTAAAAGTAGTCTAACACACCCAACTTGAGCCTAAATTAACCCGCAACTCCAAACTCGACCGCAGGCGCACCCCCAGAACCACTCCTCGCGCCGGGCCCCTCGCAGAATCGGAAGAATGGACCGTTGGATTTGCCCGTAAGAATACGTAAGAAGCCGGAGCCACACCCCGTCTCCCCACAAAACTCTTTCTGGCTTCCAGTTACCGCGCCAGCGGTGATTCAGCTGTTTTCTGTAGTCTAAGTATACCCAATTACTCTTGCCGTGTGTGTATATATATCCTATCCTGTTTTTTTTTATAATGGGTTGTTGTGTGAGATAAGGTAAAATACCGGTGTAATTGAAATCAATTGTAAATCTGCCAACAAACGCGTGTAGAAAATATGTACAAAGCTAGATACATAAACCAGGAACAATCCCTCGAGTGTATAGTTTCTCTCCATTTTAGGCTTTCCTACTCCGTAAAATTTATGTCAATATATTTTAACTCTATCCCGTTTACCCTATAGATATCAGGATACCCACGCATACCAACCCAGATTATAGTACTGAATAACAAATTACTATAATTATACCTAAAAGTCGATATAATATACACAAATATATATACCGAACCACACTCCTCCAATCCATCAATTGTGTCTAGCCGTTAAAGTGACACAGTGACTCAGCTCTAAATTTTTTTTGCTTGATTGTTTTTTTCTCTCGCCCGCAGTAGCGTTTTGCGCCCGAGACTCACACACTCACTCACTCAGCTTTGAGAGAATCAAAAGGAGACTTACCGTTGTCCCAGTTGTTTCTTTGCACATCGATCAGTACACTAGTACACTGGCCATTACCCACCGAGACAGCCGTATATATTACTAGGTTTGGCCCTGTTGAATAGGATCAAGCCCCACAGATATAGCGCCCACGGACAGAATCGAAGCCAGCAGCTACCTTTCTCCACACGGGCATCGAGGTGATTCCCACAAATTCTGCATTGGGACACACCAGCGAGCGAGTGTCCGTTGTCCTTCCCAATCGAGTAGAGCGTTCCGCTGATATTTTCACTTTCCCCCAGTCAACCTGAGCCTGAGCCTGAGAGTGTGCGAGAGTTTGGTTTCGTCCTGGTCTCTCTTCCCGTTCTCCTCTTTCTACTTATTCCCATCTTCCCCCTTTTCCTTGGGCTTTCCCTACCCTTGCTCCCCCCATGTTAACTCTGTCATCTGAAACTAAAGACTCTACTTCCTCCTCTTCATCAAACCTTACCACTTCCACTTCCACTTCCCCTACTCCATCTCTAGCATCTCGGATCCTTCACCAAAATTTGGAACCCAATTCGAGAATTTCAATTACTAACAATAGTGGTCACAATACCGGTCAATTTGAAGTTAACAATATCAAGATGTCACAAGATCCAGTAGATTCTTCATTATCTACCATCTTCAAGAGATATTCTCGTAGTTATAAAGATGTCCCAAATAACGAAAAATCGTTGAAATTTCAAGATTTTGTCAAGATCTGTACCAATGAAGACCAACCTTATTTATCGAGAGTCGCTTCTTTTTTACCAATCGACTCATTTGGTTTATTATACCTTATCGCCGATTCTGATAGAAAGGGATTTTTAACTGAAAAGGATTGGATTCATTTTAGTAAAGAATTGGTTGATAATAAGAGTGATAATGAATATAAATTATTATTCAAACTTTTCAAAGTCTTTGAAAAGGATTTCTATCCAACTAATACCAATGATAAAGCTGCTATAGAATCGAATAGATTTATTGAAATCTTGAAAACTTTAAACGATAACAATATCAATCATGATTCTGATATTGAAAGTGTCGAATCCTTGATCAAAGAACAAAGATTAAAATCATTATCATTTGGTGATTTCCAATACCTTTTGAAAAAATTACCAATTTTGAAATTTGAAAGAAAATATCAAGAATTAACTTCTAATAACGATGAAATTTCAATAGATAATTTCAAACAAATTATATCATATGTTTATCATTCAAGATTACCAGAAGGTGTCTTGAATCAAATCTCATCTCTATCAACTTCATACTATGGAAATAACAAATTAACACATGATCAATCATTACAAGTTTTAAAACTATTACAAAATTTACCAACTTTAAACTATATGATTTATCAACAAATTTCCGAAGTAAATAAGACTGATCCACAACATATTACTAAACCAATTACCAAAGATGAATTCTTAAATTTTGCTCAAAGTAATACTAATGATTCATCAATCAATATGGATGATATTTCATTGTTTTTCCAATGGAATGCTCTTTTATTACAAAAACAACAAGAAGTTTCATCGATTTCAAAAGGTGATATGTTGGCTATTTTAACAGATGATTTAATCAATGCTAATGAATCATCTGATAATATTCCATTTAGCTTTTATCCAGTTTTAAACTCTGCCTATTCTTTCCTATTAGGTTCTGTAGCTGGTGCTATTGGTGCCACCATGGTTTATCCAATTGATTTAGTCAAGACAAGAATGCAAAATCAAAAGGGTAATTCATTATATTCATCATATGGTGATTGTTTTAGAAAAGTTGTGAAACATGAAGGTTTTGTTGGATTTTACTCTGGTTTATTACCACAATTGGTTGGTGTTGCTCCAGAAAAGGCAATAAAATTAACAGTAAATGATATCGTTCGTGGTATTGGTGTACGAATGTCACCAACTGGTGAAATTACAATGCCTTGGGAAATCGCAGCTGGTTGTTCAGCTGGTGCTTGTCAAGTTGTATTTACAAATCCTTTAGAAATTACCAAGATTAGATTACAAGTTCAAGGTGAAACTTTGAGACAATTGATTGCCGCTGGTAAACCAGCAATTGAAAAATCGGCAATTGATATCGTTAGGGAATTAGGTGTTAAAGGTCTTTATAGAGGTGCTTCTGCTTGTATGTTAAGAGATATTCCATTCAGTGCAATTTATTTCCCAACTTATGCCAATATCAAGAAACATCTTTTTAACTTTGATCCTACAAATCCAAATAAAAAACAAAGTCTTGAATCGTGGCAATTGTTAATAAGTGGTGCATTGGCAGGTATGCCAGCTGCTTATTTCACTACACCATGTGATGTTATCAAGACTAGATTACAAGTTGAACATAGACCGGGTGAAGTCCCATACACCAGTATTCCACAAACTTTTAAACGTATTCTTTCCGAAGAAGGTCCAAGGGCTCTTTTCAAAGGTGGTGTTGCTAGAATTTGTAGATCATCGCCTCAATTTGGTTTCACATTGGCTTCATATGAATTATTCCAAAGGTATATCCCATTGGATACATTTTACCCCGATCCAACTGCTACTAAACCAATTAAAGCAAGAAAAGCCACTTCATCCGATGGATTTGGTAATAAATTGAATTCATTAACTCCGGTTTCAAACTCCAGTGATGAAGTACAACATGGAATTAGTGAAGGTGCTAAGAAATTCGTCAATATTTCACTTGCTTTAAATCCAGCTTTGAATAATTTCAACTACTATAATTACATCGATTTCAAATCATCCAAGAAGCAATAAGGAAGAAAAAAAATCTAGTCAATCAATCAATCAATCAATCACCTTTAATATATTATTCACGATTTCATGTACACTTTTTATTTTATTGTTTGCTTTTGTTGTTTTGTTTTTTTCTCCTTACATCTATCTTTCACTCATTATAACATATAGTGTTTAAATCAAACCTTTGTCAATAGTCAATATATATATATACATTCACGATTCATCCATTCATTCATTTATTCATTCACACATGTAATCAAACTCTGCGGTGGTTTGTTTGTGTGGTTTTTGCAATATGTCTCTTTTGTTTTCTCTCTACTTACTCTCTGTTACATAACTTATATATAATTTATATATCATTTGGTGAAAGTTACTTATACAATATATATAAATCATTAATAAATCATTAGTTATTATTATTATTATTATTATTATAATTATTACACTATCTATTCTACACGCTTACACCTTTGTATGATCGTAGAAAATACTCTCCTGAATGGTGAATCTATTTTCTCTAATGGCACGATTCAACTCTTCATTCTTGAATATGAATTTTCCAACTTGTTGATAAACAACATCATCTTCACCCTCGTGTTTCAACTCATCTTCATTATTACTCGCTTCCACCATCATAGTAGCTTGAAATAATCGTTTTAAACTCTTAATCTTACCAAGCCTCTCTGCCTCGGCTTTATCCTCTTCTCTTTCTTGTGTACTTGGGAAATCACTTCTAGAAAACCCAGGTGGAGAAGGTGGTCTTTCCCATAATTTAACCGTCCTAGATGTAATCGAGGGTAAGATCATATTATTTGGATCGGCGAAAACACTCTTATATTGAGTTTTATTCTGGTTGTTTGGCGTAGCGAAATACTCTGATGAAACAGGTTTGTTATCCTTTGATGATGATAATTTACCTGGAATGGTGTTTGAATCTATATTAAATTTGAAAACAGGATCGATCTTAGGATCGGATAAAGCGCTCTGTGGGGTTCGTAATGGGGTCATTAATTGTTGTGACAGTTGTCTCTCACTCTTGTTACCACCCATCTGGATCTTGGTCTGCTGGTTCGAGATTGGCGTACTCCAAATCATACTTATACCTGGAGAAGGTAAAGTTGGATCACCACCTGTCATTTGATTGAATGCAGATAATGATTTCTCCTCACTGAACTTTTTCGTATATTGAAATTGTTCTTTTATTGCAGGATGAACAAATTTAGCATCTAACTTTCTATGTTTGAACGCGTAGTCTCTATTAAAGTTAGTCACTGGATTAATCTTGAAATCTTCGGAGTACCATTCTCTATTTTTAAGTGGGTTCCTTGTGAAATCCAGGATGTTCGATTTACTCTGCGATTGTTCCTTTCTACTATTGAGTAGCTGAGAGAGTGCTTCATTCGTATCAAAGTACATGGACTCATCCTCAGATGAAAACTCTTCCTCTTCTTCTTCTTCTAGCTCCTCTTTTGGTTCGACTTTCAATTGTGTGGATTGAATAACGTTGGAAATATCTTCATATTCTGGTTCAGAATCACTTATAGTTGGTTCGTCGTCCCAATTTTCTTTATCTTCACCGTACAACAGCAATCCAATCTTGTTTCTCGGTTGGGACAGACTGAAACTTCCCTGTGATAAAATCTTAAGCGCGTCATTATCCTTTAGAGGAAGGATATTATGCGATGTGGAGTGATTGCCCATGATTTTTACGTTTTTCAAAGTAAGCCTAGAGCCAAAACCTTGGTGCCTTTGTGAACCTTTCAAGCCACCAGCTTGCTTCAAAGGAGATGATTGAGGAGTCGAAGATGTTGATAGCATCGTATCATCAGGGTTCCCGATAGCGTTATTATCTGAAACATCCTCCTCTTCATAGTTTATATTCTCATCGTGATCGTCGAGGTGATCTATATCCTTAAGGTCAAGGGAAGTGGACTGAGACAGAGCTATTAGTTCGGGTGATTTGCGAGGAGGAACCAATAAGGTATTGCTACCAATGATCATCCCATCTCTTCTTGACTCCGACAATTGGCATTCAAGTATCTCATTATGATTGCGTAAATCTCGTATCTCCTCTTGAAGCCTTGATTTTTCATAATTCCAATCTCTTTTGGATGCTTCGTATTTCTCCATTTGATGGCGCAGTTGTGTCTCTAGACTATGTAACTTGGCACTGGTTTGGCTTTCTGTTGTTTTTATCGCTTCCATCCCTAATTGAGCATCATCCGTTATCGTGCTGCTGATATTATTTAGGATCGATTCAGCATTTTTCAGTTTATTTAATGCATCTGAGATTTGATCGTAGATAGAATGACAATTCGACGGTTCCGGTGTAAATCGCACTTCCTGACTATCAACCATTGCTCGTCTAACCTCTCCCGATTCTGTGTAAGGGACAGTTCATGGAGTAAGATCTAAAAGCTGCATATTTATCACTCACTACTTCAATACACGCTACAATATATTTTTACTCCTAAATTTACGTGATTCGACGCGACGATTGTTGGTTATCATTTATGAATCATAGTGGATTTTTATTGACTACAGAGTTATATGTACAGAATAACACGATCTATGCCAAAACTTGAAAGGTATCACATGTGTAGATTTCGTGATGCGTAAATATTGAATTAAAAGGATTCTGGGAATGAAAACTCTAAATCCACATTCTCCTCCTTGACAAAATCGTAAACTTCCTGTTGTAAAACATCGTAAAGTTTGACGTTATCTCTCAAACTGATCCATTCTGAATTATCGACAAAATCAAACCTTCTTGGACCTGAGACCGGTGAGCTTAACCACAGCTGCTTGTTTGGTGGTTGCTTATTAAGAATGTATGATCCACCGGGGAAATTTATCTCTAATATACCAGACTTCATAAGTATAAACTAGTTAGTAATGAATTCAAAAAAATAAAAAAAAACATAAGATTTGATCGTGATCGTGAATGTGAATGTGAATGTGATGGGTACTTACACTTTCTTCTACATCGGCCTTTACTAAGTTATTACTGGCAAAGAACTCATCAAGGGCACAATAAATAAGCTCTAATGTCCTATCGGCTTCCTCGTGATAATCTTCAATTTTGAGATTGCGTACACTCTCTGGAATATCAGAACCATCGGTACTGGCAGTGATTGAATTGTACCTTATACTTGTAAATTGGCATCTATGTTGTTGGATCAAAGTTGGTAAATGCATCGACGTGGATATAATACCATTTGATGATGATGTGGAATTACAAAATCTCGATAAGATACTTGACGAGGAGAGGAATCTCTTCGATGCCGATTTGGTCATTTGTTGCCTTAATGCAATACACATAGTTGAACTTGTGATCTTTGACATCTTTTGTTCTTTTATGTTATAATTTTGGACGATAGTACTGTGAATTGGTTGATGAACCCCGCTTCCCGCTTCTCCCTTTCATTTTATGAATTATTTTTTAGTCGAATGATTACCAAATAAGGGAATGCTACTGGTGGAGTCATAAATAAGTCACTCCGTGCACCAGAACGAGCCACCACAGTTTTGCAGTAGTGTTTTTTGCGTTTTTAAGAGGATGTTTGACATCTAATAACTTTATTGGGTACATCTATGAATCGTATATAGCATTGCGAATACGTAAATTAGGTCGACTAGTATTCAATTATTCCTTATCAATAATTTTATCATCATCAGAGACTAATCCACCTTCTTTACATAATGAGTAAAATAATGAGTCTTTATTCTCTAAAAGTTTGGCTGGAGTATCGAATTCTGCAACCTCACCTTTTTCTAAGACTATGATTCTATCACTATCAATGATGGTGTTTAATCTATGAGCAATGGTTAAAATGGTTCTATCTTTGAATTCGGTTCTAATAGTACTTTGTAATATGGAATCGGTTTGGACATCGACTGCGGCGGTAGCTTCATCCAACACCAAAACATGAGATTCGATTAACAAAGCTCTTGCAAGACAAATAAGTTGTCTTTGACCAACTGACAAATTAGAACCACCTTCGGATAACTTGACGTAAAGAGGACCAATTAAAGAGTCTTTATCTTCTGTATCTTCATACATCTTCTTGACATGTTCTTTCAAATGTGATAATTCCAGGGCCTTCCATATCTCTTCATCAGAGAATTTATTAGTTGGATCTAAATTATCCTTCAATGTACCTTGGAAAACTTGTGAATCTTGTGGAATAATAGATAAATGACGTCTTAAGTCTCTCAGGCCTAACTCGGAGGTATTAATATTATCAATATCAATATAACCACCAGCGGCTTCTATGATTCTAAACAATGCCATTGTCAACGACGATTTACCAGCACCTGTTCTACCAACAATACCAATCTTTTCATGAGGTTTGATTTCAAGGTTGATGTTTTTCAAAACCAATGATAATTCTGGTCTATAACGAGTAGAATAATTCTTGAACTCAATTGATCCATTGAATGGCCAGTGAGTTGGAGGTCTATGATCTTCAATAATTTCAGGAGCTTCTGGAGTCAATTCTGAATATTCAATAACTCTTTCCACAGAAACAATATTAGACTCGATTTCAACCGTCATTCTAACAATCCAATTCAAAGATTGGGTGATTTGCAAAGCATACGAAACAGATAAACCAACTAAACCGGCAGTAGTCTTACCTGTACTCAAAGTCACAATAAGTAAACCAGAGGCACCCAAGATGATAATAGAACCTAGAAATTCCAATCTAACTGCTAGCCAACGATTGGAACTAACAGATGGGTGATAGGCACTCATATTAGTATCCATCTTATGTTGATTTAAAAATTGGAAACGATCCAATTGATTGTAGGCTCTAATTGTAGCAACACCGGTCAAAGTCTCTTGGAAATGAGCAAAGATTGGAGATCTACTAACTGAATCTAAACGACGTAATTCTCTTGAAGTAGCCAAGTAGAATTTTTGATAGTAAAGGTACAATACTGTCAATGGGAAAATCAAAAACACGAATTGCCAAGTTGAGTAAATGATAACAAAGATCGTGAATGTTACCTTAATAGAATTACTGAAGAACATAGCAAAGACTCTGGCTAAATTCTCATCAATCTTGTAGATATCATTAGAGAATCTATTAAGAATTCTACCAATTGGAGTAGTTTCAAAGAAAGACATTGGAGCTCTCAAGACACTATCAAGCATAATGGAGTGTAAATATTTGGAACCATGAATACTGACTTTCAACCATTGTACCAAAGTTTGAACTAAAGTAAAGAAAGCAGATCCGATACACAAACAGAAATAAACAGCCAAGTATTTGAATGGTTCAGGGTTATATTCAAGTCTAGTGTTCAAATCTGACCAATGTTTCAGCCAAACGTTAGCAAACACAGAACATAACATACCCGCAGCAATAGCCATTAATAAAATGACAACATTCTTCATACCACAAGCTTTGGCATAAGTACCGTAAACCGATCTCTTAACTTTACCTTGTTCGTGAGTCTCTTCAAATCCAGTCTTCTTCTTGGACGCTTCATCTTCCTTGGCATCAATAGCTTCTTGGAAATCTTCCAAACTTGCCTTGGAAAGAGAATCGCGACGACTGGAGGCCTTTCTGACCTCCTCGTCCAAATCACTTGAGACACTGGATCCCTTTTCAATAGTTGTCAAATTAACAGAACTTTCATTTTGTTGTGTAGAAGCATTACCAAATTCTCTTAACAAACTGGTCAAGTTACTCTGGCTACCGAAAGCAGTAGCTGTCTCATAAGTACTTTCTTCAATGATTTTACCATCACCCACCATAGTAATCTTATCAGAGAATTTGAGGACAGTAAGGTTGTTTGTAGCCAAGATTCTACATTTGGTACGTAATAAACCTTCGGAACCTAAGACATTGTTGATCAAATGTTTACCGACATGTTCATCAACTGCACTCAAAACGTCATCTAAAAGATAGATATCAGCTCTAGCATAAACAGCTCTTGCCAAGGATAATCTTGCCTTTTGACCACCAGATAACGAAATACCCTTTTCACCAACTTGAGTTTGATCACCATCTGGTAAAATACTTAAATCGTGGGTAAGGGCACAAGCTTTAATGGTTTGATCGTAAAAGACTGGATCAAAACGACAACCAAATAAGATATTCTCCTTGATGGTACCATTCATAATCCAAGCAACTTGAGGAACATAAGCAACAGATCCACGCAATGTAGCGATACCTTTACTCTTGTGTAAATCACCAAGAATTGATTGGATTAAAGCAGACTTACCAGAACCAACTTTACCAATAACACAACTTAATTCACCTTTATTGGCAGAATAATTGATATTGGTAAGGGAAATCTTGTAAGGTTCACGAGTCCATAAAAAGTCAGCGTCTTCAATATTGACAGAAACATCACCAATATGTGTGGCAGGCTCTAATTTGACAATTGCATCGTCATCAATTTCGTCACTGGCTAAGAACTCGGTTAATCTTTGGATGGAGACTTGGGACTCGATAATGTTACCAATGGTCCATGGTAGAACGGCTAATGGGAAACTTAATAAGTTGAAAAGAGATAAAGCAGTGAAGACTATATCACTTGTCAAAGTAATATCCTTGTATAACATCAGGAAAACGGCAAAGGTTGAAGAACTGACAATAAATGGGGAACAATTGAAAACAAATTGACCAAAAGCTTGGAAGGATCCAATTTTCTTCAAGTTAGCCAACTCTTTTTCATTTCTAACATGGTTCAATCTCTCTTTATAAGGATCTTCCCAGGAGTATAACTTTAAAGATTTAATATTGTTCAAGATTTCTGAAATGAGACCAGTTCTTTCATCTTTGATACCCATTTGTTTGGTTTGTAATTTTCTTTGGTATCTAAAAATCATGGTATTCATAGGGAAAGTGAAAAGTAAAACGGCAACACCAACCCACATGGCATTTCCTAACAAGTTGTACAATGAAACTAAACACAGAGTGATTTGGAAGGGACCAGACCAGATGATGTTTAAGTTCTGCATCAAATCTTGCAATCTTTGAGTATCAACAGACATTAAGTTGACGATATCACCAGTAGATTTCTTTTGTTTGGCTTCAACCGATAAGTTTAAAGATTTCTGATAAATGACAGAAGTTAAAGAAGATTTCACCTTCATACCTGTATCAAAGACTCTTTGGAAATATTGATGTAAAGAAGCGGTTTGTAAAACAGAGAAACCGAACATTGCTAAGACAATAATAAAACCTCTAGTTAATGGAGTTTCGGGATCTTCGTTATATTTTGTAACAAAAATGATTAACTGCTTCAATAACTGAGGTTGAACAAAGGCAATACAATCTTGGAGAATCTTGAAAAGACCAGCTAATAAAAATGGACCACCAAATGATTTAGCAACTGCAATAGACAAAGATGGCTTGGTCTTATACTTCAACTCTTTATTCCAGTTCTTTAGGAAAATATCAGAAAGATTTTCCGATTTCAAATAATTTGGAAGATTAGGTAAATCAGTTTGAACTAAAAATTGTTTATAACCTTTACTCATCAATGGAGTCATCCAAGTGAAGGTCAATCTACTCAAAATATCGGCATAATCCAGCGGATTTGATTGCTTCAAAGGCTCGTACAACATTGCTGGAGGGAAACTGGTCTCAATGAAGAGGATTACTAATGAATTGACAGCAGCTAAGGCTGAGAAATGTAAAGCATTGGAGGTATCGTTTCTTAAGCTTAAATTCCACACCTTGAAACCACCAATAATGGAGCTGAAAAGCCAGTAAAGGACTAGCATATCATTTGGAACATAGGACTTGTAATTTTCCACGAAATGTAATACAAATCCTACCAATAAAGCGATAAATGAAACAACGGTAGACCAAAACTTGATATCGTTGAGGAAGCTAACGCCTTCGATGGGATATTCAACAGATGCGGCTGAAAAGATCAATACAATCTGAAAAATAATTTGAAGAAACACCAAGGCCAACTTGATTGGGAACCAGAACTGTTTCTTTGTGCTGATATTTTTTACCTTTCTGAGTTTGATGATTGAACTCGTACCAATAATAATTAGCAATGCAGAGATAATATTCATCAGTATACCATTGATAAAGCAGGCTGAAGGGTCGGATTTCGGTGAAATAAGAGAGTATCCTTCACCATCATAGCACCCACACTGGAAGATCAGAGATGAGCTATTGCTGAAAGTAGCAAACCCATCATTAGATTCAGACCAAAAGAGTTTGCCAATGGTATCATGAATTCCATACCTCATAGGCGTAAAGAATTGCATGTATCCTTGAACGGCGCCAGCAATGGCATCCCCGGTCATCAGGTCACTTGCAGAATTCGATTCCATATTTGTTAACTTAACAGATGAGTATAAAGAAGGACTATTGATATGGAGATAGTGCAATTGGAGTGAAAGGAAAGAAATTTCACTTGGGCTGACAAATCTTAAAAATGTGAGATGCAATCCTGTAAAATGTTTAACTTTTCCAGAGATGGTAATTCTCGGGAGTTAAGACCTAAAGGGCAGGGCGCCTTAGCTAATCAGCGCGTCGCTTATCTCGCACGTCGATCGGCCAGCTTGGGCGACAACAGGGCAAGGTGAAGGATACATGTAATGTTTGTTATATATCTGGATATGTATATACGTGTGCCTAACCGGCCACCCTCCTGTATATTGACGCCATCCACTCAATCGTATATCTACCCTACTGTATATTGCACAGGTCCTAATCGCCATTACAGAAAAGATGCAGACCCACACAACAATAACCCGTATGGTGGCAGATTCCATAAAGGTAGAGCTGATCTACGAGAATCATCCCGTCATCGCAGGAACGGATGAGTTGTCCCTGATGCTCAGGTTCAGATACGTAGGCGAACTGAGCTCTAAGAAAACGACCCCTAAGGAAAGGAAGGACACTGTGGATAACCAATCAGAGGATGAAAACGGAAGTTGGTTCGGTAGAAGGATCTCTTCCCAATTCTCCAATGCTACAAGAGCTTTATTTCTGCAGCAATTGGAAACACTAGATGAGGAACACACATCTGCCCCGGAAAAGACTAAAGATGTTAGTCTACTTTTGGGATACACTCAGTTGCTAGGAGCATACATTATAAATCCAAACATCATTGACAAGTCTATCTTTGAGGACCTGAGGAAATCAACAGTATTCGGTGACAAAATAGCAGGTATCACAGGTTTGGAGGTTGACTTGAAGAAGAAAGATGGTCTCCTCAGTGACCTGTCCCACTATTTCAGCTCAGAGCTCAGTGCAATGGACAAAATCCAAGACGATCATGATCGAAATTTGATTCCTATCTACTCAACTACGCAATCCCTGTTATTTAGCGACCTTACATTCAAACCATCTCAATACTCGAATTCATCCACTTCACAAGACCTTACAAGATCATATTACGTCAATATCCGACTTCCTAAGACTTTACCGCCAAGTTATGAGTCTGGTTCAATCACTATCAACTATAACTTCATCTTTGGTTACCAAATTGAAGAAAATGGGCAATTGATAAATAAGACACTATTCTTTCCCTTGAAAATTCAACCGTACATAGATTTGCATGCTAGGCAACCAGTGTATCATTTACAGGAGACGAATTTGAACCATACCCCGAAGCTCATCAAGAATATAGATATCAATGTCAATTCAGATCAAGTCCCAAGGGCATTAACCAAAAGACTTAGTTTCAAATCTCTGAAAAGGCACTATTCGGACTCATCAATTGGTGACAATTCAAGTCGAAAGAGTTCTGTAGGTTCTGTGTTTGATGGTGCTGATATAGCTACCGTTGTTGGCTCAATTTCAGAGGCAAAGGATGAATCCAAGTTGCATATATTCATGGACTTTATAGGAGAATTGAACAAAGTCAAGGCAAACGATATCTTGAAGTTACAGGAAGAATTTGAAAATGCTTTCTATGATCAAGCGCAGACTATTACAGCTAGAGAGAATTTGATTAATATCATAGGTGGAATGAAGACCAGTGAAGGCACTAGAATTGTCAATGAAGCAGATGACGATGAAGATGAAGGCATAGATTACGAGGCGTTATTACCTATGAAGCCCCAGACGAAATTTATCCTCAGACAGAATCACATTCATATAGCTGCTGTGAATATCAACAAGGCTGTATTTAAAGTAGGTGATACTATTTCTATGAATATTTCTTTTAGAGATAGAGAACTCCTTACCACAGGTTTGGAGATTCAATTGCTTCGTGATGAGGTGATATATCGTGAAGAGTATTTACAAAAAAATGAGTATGGTGACTCTGCAAATGTTGTAAAGAATGGAAATCACTTAGAATCTGTCATATATGAGCAGCTGATAAGTACAATGTGTGACGAAGAGATAAATGTTAATTTGGTTATTCCTCGTCACGTTTCACCCCAATTTAAGACAAACTTCTTTCAAGTGAAGTATATTGCACAAATCAAATTTGTGTTGGTTGACGCATATGGCAGTTTCAAGAAGACAAGAGACAGAGAGAGAAGAGAGGGAAGTGTTAACTCTGGTGGTGGTGTTGTGGTAACTCCACAAGTATCGACCAGTGCTTCCAATTCAGCACCTCCTCTTGAAGAGAGATTGGCAAATTCTACATTAGATGAACCAACATCAGTACCCCCACAAGAGGAACCAAACGAAAGATTGATCCATGAATTGGTTTCCATCTATGGAGATGCTAAAGGTCAAGTTTTATTCCGTGGTGCAGAGTATATTCAAGATGCTATGGAATATATAGTTAGATTACCTTTGATTGTTTTGCCTAATTATGAACAAGATTTCGGTGGTTTGATTAACTAGTTAATATGTATTATGTATTTTACTGTATGAGTATACTACAACGTTTATTTCTTTTGTAAATTGGCTAGAGTAGACCAAGCACTGTTGAAGAATTTGTTGATTGGCTTCGTGGCGGCTGTAGGTTGATCCGCGTCCGAGGGATGGCTATCTTCTGGGGTACTCTCAGAAACTTCAGATACTTCATCTGAAACAGGTGCCTCCTCCTTAGAGACAACGATTGCAGATTCTGAGGAAGAAGATACCTCCTCTTCAACTGTACCGTTTTCCTTTTCGGTGCTCGTATTAGTCTTGGATCTATTTTTCTTTTGCAAACTTTCAAAAAATGAAGTGATTGCATTCACTGATGCAGGAGCAGAAGACATAGCTGAAGAGACCACTTCTTTGGGCTCGGCTGATGTCGATACACCGCTACCCTTGACTTTAAGTTTTCCTGCACCTCCACTCCATTTGAAGAATTTGTCTGCAAATCCATTACTCTCTGATCCCATTTGATGTTTAGGTTCAAAAAAATTGAATAACTCATCATCACTGGAATGATCAAATATCCTATAATTATGAGTTGTCTTCCAGAGCTCTATAAATTTGATGTTGAACATGTCAATTTGATCTGGTTGGTCAACTACTGAAATGCTTTGTAGCTGAGTTTCATTGGCATGTTTCAAGAAGTTGTCATATTTCACTGTAGATAATAATCCAACCAAATAATTCTCAAACGACCATCTTACAAAATCGTCTCCTCCGATATATGTCTTAGAATCCATAGCAATATTGTTATTGATTGTCTCCGATATGTTCTCTTCTTCGTTTGGGGATAGTGGCGACTCACCAGCGGAGTTCCTTGTTACTTCATTCACTATTAGATCGATGAACTTCTTGTCCTGTGAAGTCAATGCTAATTTGGGTTTCATAGATAAGTCCAATAACTCCACCTTACCTTCGTCAATATGAACGACAATATCGGCAAATTTCTTCTTTTGATCGAGCAACAAATCATTGGAAGTTCCAACGATGTACCATTTAGTGTTTGGGTTGGTCAAATACTCCAATTGTTGCAATGCTAAATAAGGTTGAAAAAATCCACCTTTATCTAGTATATGCATTGGTAAACCTAGAAATCTGAGCATCGAATTACGATCGCTCGACTTCAATGAAGTGGGCTTGAATGTATTTTGTGACAAAGAGTTCAACAATGGATATGCAGAGTCCTGTAAGTTGAATATCAGGTTAGGTATAAGAGATAACAGCGAGTATTGTATGTTGGACAGTTTATGCAAATCTTTAGAAAAGAATAAGATTCTCTTCTCAAGTAACATGGCCTTGAAGAGTACCATGAGATCTCTTTTGAATGTGAGTACTAGACTCTTCAGATTGAATCCCATGTAAAAATCAGACTCCTTGATTCTAATAGCACTTGATGAGTCAGATCTTTTGATAGTAGGGTCAAATTCATATATATCGTCATCTTCGACCGATATTCCATTCTTGTTATATGTCGCTGAGATATTCTCGTATAATGCATCAATCAAAGATCTATCTTCAAAATCGTGCTGACTGAAATAAGTTGCAGTAATAATACTCAGTTTCTCTTTTAACTGAATTGTGATAGGGTATCTGGTAATTAAGACAACAGACTTTTGGATGACTGATCTGGTAACTTCCTTTGGATTTCTTAGATTTTTGACCATTGTAGCATCAAGTTGTCTAATACAAGCGCATCCAAATAGTGTGACTAATGATTTGTTCGAGTTATCTTGCTCTTTTTCTTGTTCTTCTTTGGGTAGTTTTGCTTCTGTACACGATTCTTCATTATAGACCAATGTGAAATTGGAGAAAGTCTCGTCAAATAAATGAGCTCCATCAGGTAAAGCTTGAAATGGCAACTGTGGCCATATCTCCGAAAATTGATCAATCTTCTCGGAGTGGTTATCAGCTGTTGTAGTATCATCGATCCAGTACTCGATTTCCGGACCTCTGAGATGGTTGAAATCCACCACACATAAACCAAATATCAAGCCGCCTTTTGGAGCAGGAGCTGATACAGCAGGTAGATCCTGTAAAGATATAGATTGTGAGGCCTTGTAACTGTGACCTTTTGGCTTGGTCTCAATAGTGGATTTTTGGTCTTCTACTTGAGGCTCTTCAATTTCTGGAACAATTGAATGCATCTCCTCTTGAGCGTTTGTTTCTTCTTCGTCTTCGATGTCAGTGGTTGCTGACTCCGTTTTCTCTTTCTCCTCAACATTGGCATCAACTGATTCCGGCTGAAGATCATGCTCAGGTATGTCCTCAGTTGGCTCCTCAGTGAGTGCTCTAGCTGGTTGCACAGTAGTTTCTTCAAGTTTAGCCTCAGTTGGTTCCTCGGTTGGTTCCTCAGTTGGTTCCTCAGTCGGTTCCTCAGTTGGTTCCTCAGTTGGTACTTCAGGATGCTCCTCAGGTTCTTCTATGCAATCTTCTTCTATTTCATCGTCAAAAACAGTGGCTGTTTCAGGTATGGATTCTTTTCTCTTCTCGGCATTGACTTTGTTTTGTGGGATATCAATTGAATTGTGATCCTCGGCCTCCACAGTAGACTCAACTTGATCCTGTGGGTCTACCTCTACTTTTGATTCGACTTCTCTTTCTTCTTCTGCAGTTGAAGCGGTGACATCCTTGTATCCAACTTCACTCTTTGCAGAGAGAACACTGTCCTCCGTCCATGGGTTTTCCTCAGTATCCGACATATAATATTATATAGCTCTACCCGAGTATACAGTATAACAGTACCGTGGGTATGCAATTGATGATGAAAATAACTCTTGTGGATGAACATCAAGGTAGCTACGATAGCTAGCTGTCAGTGATCTTGAAAGAGATCAGTGTTTTTTTGTAGAGAAGCTGAGGATTTGAATGTGGGCTGTGTTGGATATTTAAATTTGTCCTGTTATACGGGACATTTTTGCTCAAGTTATATGAAAATGATATGCATTACGCGTATAAAGCTGAATGAACAGTAGCGTATACGATTTTATGTCAATGATTTAGTAATAAAGCAAAATAAAAACGAGTAATTGAAAAATATTTAACTAACTAATGAACTAAAAAATATCTGAAAATATAAATTTTCAACTTGGAAAATTTATATATATCATTCAAACGATTATAAAAGATTGACCCCCATTTATCAATTTAAGCTTTCTTATAGCTTTGCAAGTAACTTACCAGCTCTGGAAACATTGACATCGCCACCATTTTCAATAGCTGCGTAGTCAACAACACCACTTCTGGCAACAATCAAAGCTAATCTTCCAGATCTAACTCCTAAACCGATCTCAGACAAGTCAATAGTAGATCCTAATCTATTTGTCAACTCTAAGTCTGGGTCACTGACAAAAACAATCTTATCATTGGCAACACCCAATTCTTTCTTCCAACCTTTCAAGACGAACGGATCATTCTTAGTAACGACTAGAATAAAATCAACACCTTTATGTAAGAATTGAGATGCCTTTTTGATATACTCTGGCAAATGTTGTTCGGTACAAGGAGGAGTAAATGCACCAGGAACGGAAACAACGACAAACTTCTTACCTCTTGTTTCTTTGGCCAAATTGTAAGGCTTTGGTTCAAAACCTCCAGCTGGAATAGAGTACAAATGGGCGCTTGTTGGGAACTGATCTCCTTTTTTGATAGCCATTTTGGATATATTGTGGATAACAATGGAAGTGTATATAGTTGTATATATAAACTATCTAAGTGAATACTAGTTATTGCAAGACTTTGGCCAAGGGGACGGGAAACTAATTTCTATGAGGATCCTCCATGTTTTATATAGTTCGAGTCCAATTAATATGTATAGGCTAAATTAAGCGTAAATATGGTAAGCGCCAAATTTCTCCCGAAAATAACTATGGCTCCAAAATACAGTTTTTCCCTTTGGAGTTCATTATCTACTGTTCTTTTGCACCAAGAACTTCACTTGGGGTCTATTTTTGTATGGTAGGTTTTCTGAATTGAAAAAGAGAAAGGGTTACTCAGTGGTAATAAGCACTCCTAAAGAGACGGGGAAACCTCTAAAAAGTGCTCAATCGGGACAGAGCACCGCCGGGAAAGAAGCGAGGCATGGAAAATAAAATTTATCTGTATCTTTTGTAAATGGATATTCTTTAGGGCCGGGTGCTGATTAATGACTGCTGCATCGGTGTAATAATTGGTGTCAAACACATATCGAAGGGGATGTACAGGACAAGGGAAATACTGCGTAACACTATTTGCTTGTCTGCAGTGCGGAACAGGGTTTTCTCGTCATGTGTACCGAAAAAGAACTTCAACAATATTTTTCAGAATATCCCAGAAGGATACACACAGCAGATGCCAGCCAAGGATGATACTATAATAATATCCATGTCGTCAGGCGTTGACTCCTCAGTCACGGCATTGATGTTCTCAAAAATGTATACTAACGTGAAAGGTGTTTTCATGGCGAACTGGTCTTCAGAATCCAAGGGTACTAAGATATGTACAGTTGATAAAGATTGGGAACAAGTTCAAGAGACTTGTAAACAACTGAGTATTCCTTGTGAAAGAGTGAATTTCGAGTCAGCATATTGGGAAGATGTATTTGTTCCTATGTTAGACATGTACAAGAGTGGACTTACTCCAAATCCAGACGTTGATTGTAACAAATACGTCAAATTTGGCAAGATGATAGAACATTTATCCAGACAATATGACAATGAAACTAATGCGAATGGAAGCAAATGGTGGCTTGTCACTGGTCATTATGCTAGAATCCTGAAACACAATAAAACCGGAGAACACCACCTCTTGCGCGGTGATTATAGACAGAAGGATCAAAGTTATTATCTTAGTCAGATGCCTCCAAATATATTATCAAGGGTCTTATTGCCGATTGGTCATATGGATAAACCAACTGTAAGAAAGATTGCAGAAGACAATAACCTACTTACTAGCCATAAACCAGACTCTCAAGGGTTATGCTTTGTTTCTCAAACCGGCCATTTTAGAGATTTTCTGGGTGAATATTTAGAGCCCAATCCCGGTGATATAGTCACAGCAGATGGGAAAGTATGGGGTAGACATGAGGGTTTATGGCATGGTACTATTGGTCAAAGATCGGGTATTTCCATGCCACAAGCTGATCCTAAATACCAAGGGGTATGGCTCATAAGTGACAAGAACATTGAAAAGAACCAGTTGATCATCAGTAGGAAGGATGATACAGGTGCGTTCATGAGAAATACAATTGAAGTGGAAGAATGGGAATGGATGAATGAAAACGGCAATGCCATTAACAGCTTGGACGATTTATGTGATGATCTCGATTTCAACGATTTGAACATTCAATTTAGGTCGTTGATGTCTCCTATCAAACTCAAGGAATTTTCAATTGATGCCAATGATATATCGAATGTTCATGTCGTTTTAGATTCCTCGTATAGGGGTATTGCACCTGGTCAAAATTTAGTGTTATATCATAAGGATAGGTTATTGGGTAGTGGGGTAATCACGGGCATGTCCAATAGTAACCAATGAATACTATAACTTACCGCCCACTCATGTAAATAGGTAGACATATAGACATTATAATTCATCAATACATTAAAATTAGGATATTTAACAGCCCGCATAAAGTACAGTAAAGTACAGGTGTATATATATACATATATAGAGGCTTTAGTTATCACTTGCTCTGCAGGTTTTTGCGCTCATGAGTTCTTAGCTTTGTTTCCACGTTACTTAAGAACTCATTCTGTTGCAGTAGCAAAATCATCTTAGATTCTAATAATGATATGGATCGAATCAGTAAACCATTATATTTTTCTCGAAGTGAATGAAAATTCGTCAATATTCTATCAATTGCCTCAGCGTCATGAATGAGGTTAGAGAGCTTCAGGTAGGATGCCCTTGTTTCACGTCTCTCAATTACGGATACTTGTCTCATGAGCTCTAATATTGAATCTATGTCGTTAATCATTGTCTGTATCTCATCCAATTCCAGCTCTACGATCAATCGTTTCTCCTTGTCGTCAATCTCTATAGATCTTTTGTCATCGTTGTTATGCTCACGAATATCAACTGGCAAGTTGCCATATACTCCAACCGTCTTGGTAACGGAATAGAACTTTTCAAACTCTGGATTTTGTCTCAAGAAACGTTGAAAGCTCTGTACAAGGCCATCCAATTGAACCAATATCGATCTATCTACCGTGATCTCACCATTTTTGAGACCGAGCGATCCCTGCAGAGCAGATTCCAAATTTTCAAGGCGTTCAATGAGGGCCGTATATGCTATCCTGTTCACCATGTGACAAACTCTACAACTATATACAAGAAAAAGCCATCCCCAGACCCCACAGTTAGGCATAATAAATCAAATAAACATCAACATCTTTAAAAAGTCACGAGAAACACGCGGAGAGCACCTGTACACCACGACCCTAGCACCAAAATAAAACGGTTACGCAGCACGGCAAAGAGAAGAGGAGCGAAGGGGCGTTGATGGATTCCCTTGGACGCTCCTGTAGTTTTAGACTTGGTATGTATGCTTACACCTTTATCTGTCACTGCGTTATGGATGCAGCATTGGCTTCCTTTTCATCCGTTATCAACCGATATTATCACAATTACTCTCCAATATGGTATGTCTCTGATGGATTTGTCGTCAATTGAACTAATTACTCCAATTTTGTACCTCTATCGATCTCACTGATAATACGTCATTCAGTTGTGATCATGTCATAAATTTCAGTTTTATACTATTATAATTTGTTCAATTGAATCGACTTTTTTTTCACAAAAACAAAAACACAATACTAACTGTTGCTTTTGCAATTTTTCTTCCTCAAATAGTCTAGATCTGGGTATGTTATCAACCGTTGATCTTTGAATTTAAACTCTAAGATTACTGAGTCCCTCTCTGTTCACGTTACTAACCAAATCAACTTACTATAGTGTTGCTGTTTCCGACGAAGCTTTAAAAGCCTTCAATGAATTAAAATTAGGTAAGAAATACAAGTTTGTTATCTACGCTTTAAACGACAAAAAGACTGAAATTGTTGTTGAACATACTTCATCTGAAGACTCCTACGACGCATTCTTAGAACAATTACCAGAAAATGACTGTAGATACGCTGTTTTCGATTTCGAATATGAAATCAGTGCCGGTGAAGGTAAGAGAAGTAAGATTGTCTTCTACACTTGGTCCCCAGATACCGCTCCAGTTAGATCTAAGATGGTCTACGCTTCTTCCAAAGATGCCTTGAGAAGAGCTTTAAACGGTGTTTCTACCGATATTCAAGGTACCGACTTTAGTGAAGTCGCCTACGAATCTGTCTTTGAAAGAGTTAGTAGAGGTGCTGGTTCTCATTAAATAGATATTTTGTCGATACTCCAATGTATGTAATAAATAACTAGCCAAATGATTGAATTATAAACGACTCGAATTAAATTATATATACTACGATATGAGTAAATGTACAATTGCGAGTCGATCGACGGGCGCTGTTTCGCTTTGGGTGTAAACAATAACAACGAGCAAGACCTCCCGTTTCCAACGACGAGCGACAAAACCCCTCTCTCCCTCAAATCAAAATATATTCAGATTATATATCGAATACATCTTTTGCACGTTATTTTGCTTTCTGTGAGTTTACTATTGTATTAACCCTGTATAATTATAGAAATAACCCAGTCGAGGTACCCCACTCCAAGATGCAGCAGCAGCCAAAGTTTCCAAGGACGAATCTAGAGGAGAAAGTGATGATCTTAGATTACTATCACGCATCCAAACAACCACAACAAGCTACGGTGGATTATTTTAAGGATAAATATTCCGTTAGTACTTCGTCATTGAGTGAGTGGATTAAATTTGAAAGTGATTTACGTGCACGATTTGAAGAATCAAAGATGAACCAGTCTCATTTTGGATCTCATCTAAGAAATGCCAAGAGAAAGACAATTTTCAAGTATGGTGATATTAATAAAGCCATGGGTGAATTGGTCGAAAATAGATTGCGAAATGGTGAACCTATAACAGAACCGATTTTGAAAGACCATTGGAAAATGTTTGCTAGGAAGTTCGGTGTCGATGATCCAAAAAGATTGCAGGGATTTTCTCATGGTTGGTTATCCCAATTCAAGAAAAGACATGGTTTGAATAGAAAATCTATGAGAGATCATAATAATGCTTGTAAGATAATACACGAAAACGGTGGCAATGTCACCGATAATAACGAGCCTTCAAACTTCATCGATTCAAGGGATGCCATTAAGAGAAGTAACATTCCCAACGCCTTGCATATACATAACTCTCAAGATTTCTCCCTTCCACCATCTTTATCTTCATATGCCACTACATCCCAACAGAACAAACAGCATACTTTACCCTTGGGTGGTCCAGGTCCTTTACAATCTCAATCTAGACATTTACTACTCCAACCACAACAACAGTCGTTAGGTGCGGTACCTGCTAGATTATCCTCACAATTACAATCTGGATCTCATTCTAGTCCCGACTCCCTCTTATCTCCAACCCAGGGACTTTCTAACCCGGAAAACGATTATTCCATTGGTCTTGATAGTGATAGATACCCAGCGTATGATGTATCACCACCTACACCGGTATCAATGCAGAACCCAATTAATCATAGGATGAGCAACACGGGAAATAACAACTCATTGCTTCATCACCGCCATAGCCATCATAACAATAATAACCCAACTAATGGTAGTAACACCTTACAACAGCAACAACAACAGAAGTATTCAAGCACTTTGAATAATTATAGAACATCAAATGCTTCATCTTCCCTTATGCAAGGCGCTGGTTTGAACTCGCAGAATTTGAATTCGTACGGTGGACTGAACAAATCGAATTTGAATCCTGTCCTCGGTAATGGATCTTCAAACTCTACTTCAAATGCAAGCAATGGTAATAATACCAATGGTAATACCAATGCCACCACTGCTGCCAACAATAGCAACAACAGTAATAATAACACCAACAACAACAACAATAACAACAACAACAATAATAATAATAATAATAATAATAATAGTAATAACGGAACCAATCATTTCCAATCCTTCTTATTGATCGACAATCAACTTCAAATGAGTATGAACCGTCTAGCAAACAATATGCAAAGAGACGATTCAGGACTCCATGATATTCAATCTCAACATCAATCGAATGAAAACCAACAACAACAACCACCACAACAACAATCGCAACAACATCATTCACCACAGTCTCGTCAAACTTCCCTGATATCCCAATCTCAGAACCAAACTTCACAAACCCAGCCTCAAGCACAACCACAGTCTCAATCTGGTGGACCTCAGTCATCTCAACAACAGGGACAAGGATCAGGACAAGGTCAACCTGGAAGTAGCAACAGTAGTAGTAATAACGGCAACGATAATAACCCCACTGAATACCTACCCAATATCAATATCAACGACATGGAAAGGTTTATATTTGTGTGGGCTGAGAAATTCTTCACATCGAATGAATTTGGTATGTCATTTGGTAAATCTCGTGATGTATTTCAAGATTTCAAAAGTAAATTCTTGGAAGAAAAAGCAAGGTATATAATTCAAAGGGGTTCATCATCTGTTGTTGATGATTTCTTTCTTAGGAGAAAAAATTAAATATATGCATAAAATTTATTTATCTAGACTTATTATAACATTTGATATATTATTCATTTCTATACGATATGTTTTTTTCTTTGATTAAAGAAGAGAAAAAGGTAATATTAGTAATTAATTGATCATACTATACAGTTAATAAAGTTTGTGTAAATAGCCGGTAAGGAGGAATACAAATGATTGTAGATAATCAAGGGAAGAACAAAACAATAAAAGCCAAAAAAGAGGAGAGGAACAAGATAAAAAAATAAAGCAAAAAAGTACGTAATATTTAGAGGCAGCGATAAACTAATGCATACACTATAAATATAAAAAACGTGCGAACAAAGTTAATATCAACATCGATTAACAAACATAATATACATATATATATGCTCTCAAAGTAAAAAAAAAAAACAGTTGACTTAAATTGTAATTTATCTATTGAGCAGGCTGCTCTTGTTGTTGAAGTTGAGCAGCGGCCTGAGATTGTTCTTGCTGCTGTTGTAATAATCCTTGTTCATATTCCTCTTGTCCAATGGTTTGTGGTTCTGCGTTGGGGGATCCATCGACTTGATGGAAGTCCAAAATCTCACTATACATCATAACTCTCCATGTATCAATTGGTAAATCTGCGTCATTAAAAGACCAATCGAATTTATCTTCAGCCATTGGTTCATCAGTTGGATCGTGATAAGGTGCCAAATATGGATGTTCTAAAGCTTGAGCTGCTGTAATTCTTTGTCTTGGATCAAATACTAACATTCGAGATAATAAATCTACTGCATCAGATTCAACGTTTTGAAATCTTTGATCCAATGGGATTGCTTCTCTATGTGGTAATGATTGAACAAATCTTAAAGTATTCTCGGAACATATTGTATCAATTACATCTGATGGAGGAGAACCCAATAGTTCTGTTATTATAGAAAATTGATGAACATGATCTTTACCTGGGAACAAAGGTTTACCTTCAATCATTTCAGCAAATATACAACCAACGGACCAAATATCTACTTCTGTATCGTATTTTTGCCAAGTTAACATAATTTCTGGAGCTCTATAATATCTAGTAGAAACGTAACCTGTCATTTGAGGGTCTTGAACTCTTGCTAAACCAAAATCACAAATTTTTAGATCACAATTTTCATTAATCAAGATATTACTTGGTTTTAAATCTCTGTGAATTACACCAGCAGAATGGACATATTTTAGACCTCTTAAGATTTGATATAAGAAATATTGGATGAATTGCTTTTCCAAAGGTCTTGAAGTTAACAATCTATGTAAATCTGTACCTTGTAATTCTGTAACGAAATAAATATCTTCCAAGGGAGATAAAAATATATCATCTAAATTGATTAAATTTTCATGTCTAAGATGATTGAGTAATTTCAACTCTCTATATGTTCTCTTAGCTAAAACAGCTGTAGAAAATGGTTTCATTACTTTCTTGATGGCGACAGATTCACCGGTTAAACTGTCCTTGGCAGAACAAACCAGCCCAAAGGCACCCATACCAACAGGGTTTAGGTCTGAGTACCTACTGGTTGTTTCAAAGATGGTACCGAATATTTGTGTACGTGTAAATTCTTGAGACATCGTACTATTATTAGATTCAACGCGGTGTTCTTGTTATTGATTCGAATATGATCAAGCTGTATACTCTAGGGATGATCGATATGAAAATATAGATATATTATTAAAGTAAACGATTGAGATGGGGGGTAATATAGTAATAATATCTATATATAGGTGTATAATTATGTGAGAGAACTGTATCGGTAGTAGCAACTGTTGTTTAGTTGGAAATTTGGATGAATGGGAATTAAGGATAGGCAGATGAAAAGAATGATAGTTTGATTGATTGATTGACGGGACTAACACAAGTATCAATTGAAGTAATCTATTGCATCCATTTCTATTGTATGGAAAAGGGAGATAAACAAATTGTGAGGTGTTTAAGTGAAGCCGTCAGGAAAAGGCGAGCTCTGTTTGTTTGTCTCAGCCTGCGTTTGGCAGAGGTTTGGTCATTACGTC
>JAJLSW010000011.1:0-257056 GCA_030567875.1 Wenyingozyma nitratophila
CAAATGATTCGAAGATGGTTCGGATTGGCTTGGTAAAATAACTATCAAATATAAACTGTACATCCTTCTCAGGCAAAGTACTGCTAGGGTAACTAAGCATCACTCTTTGAGGTGGAAGGAAGCATTTGGGTACTGTATCAGTCTCAAGATCTTCGAAAAGTAGGATCAATGGGTTTTCGTTTTTCAAGAATTTACAAAGTTTTTCATATGCTTCATCGAGAAACGTTTCCATTGGTTTCTTTTCATTCTCGTCAACACTGACAAACTCTATGTTGGCAAATTTGTCAGTCAGTTTGCTTCTTGTTCCAGCTGCATGATATTTGCCAGTACCAGAAGTAATAGCGTGAAATGTTCCAGCGATTTCAGCAATTCCAATCTTTCCCCAGTCAACCTCCGTTGGGAATGCGGGGAGAGTTTTGTATGACCCACGAAGAAGATGCATTTTGTCTGGGTTTCTTCTGACCATTGCAATAGTATTATTGACTGAGCTGACTGAGCCAAAGACTTCGGGAGCTGTAGATCCTATATCATCAATATTTTCTAGAAGTAATGTAGTTGATCCTAAAAAGTCTTCAAGAATCTTCTCTCCTTTTGCACAAACAGCATTGTATTGGCCAACTTGACGTTGAAGTTCTTTAGTTGTTTTTTGAAGTTCTTCAGTTTTCTTTTGAAGTTTCTCAAACTCAAGTTTAAATTCCTCAAACTCAAGTTTGAGTTGCCCAATTGGTTTCCTCCCTTCAATATCAAGCAAGTCTGAGTTCGATTCGCTCACTTCGTCTGCTGGTTGATGTATAGTCAATTCGTAGCTCTTTTTCACGTTCTCTTTTGAGGATGCTGACTGTTTCTTTTCGTCAAATTCATTCATCATATCCGCACTTTTATGTTCAGCGCCCCTATTTCGATTTGTTCTCTTTGTTGTATGCGAGATCTCCATTTCCTCAATACCACCCACAATATCATCGTTGATTCCATCTCCATCGCTTGATCGTTTCCTGGAACCGGGAGTCATACTGGTGATTGATTATATACTAATATTTATATCAATCTAACAAGAGATAAGAAGTGAAAGTGAAAGGTGAAAGTGATGCACTTTTGTACATGTGCCATTTAAATTCGTTCTGTTCTGTTCCGCGCTTGACGTTTTGATTTTCTGACCTCTATATATATATATATATGCGATGTTGTTAAAGGAACCCAACAACGCTGTCCCACCATTCAACTTTCAGTCAGAGAGAGAGAGCTCTTTTCTATCTGTCTGTTACTTACTGTCTGCGACTGAAATTATCAACAAATATGAAATTAAGGTCTTCAATAAAGCATTCTGGAACTAAATGGTGCGGCAATTATGTTTTCTTCCAAACAAATATCTTAATTTCGTTGACAATTAGGAAGGTTGCAAATTTAAGAAATTTATGAATATCATGTCGTACAAAACAGAGGTTTATTTTAGGAATACATTGTGTACATGTAAGATGTTTGTTTGGAAGAAAACATATTTGCAGCACCATTTAGTTCGAGAATGCTTTATTGACAACCTTATTTTCATATTCGTTGATAATTTCAGTCGCATACTGTAAGTAACAGACAGATAGAAAAGAGCTCTCTCTCTCTTTCAGACTGAAAGTTGAATAATGGGACAGCGTTGTGTCCCCTTCGCAACATTCACATATATATATATATATATATATTCTGCCATTCGCTTAGAGTTGTATATAAATATATAAAAATAGCCCTTATATATTGCAAAAGGTTTTCGTAAAGTGATTTTGGATGCACTGTTTATTGCGTTGCTCATTTGATTAAAACCTTTATCATAAGTCATTGTCGGTCTACCAAAGAAGGGTGAGAGATTCATATGAATTACCTTTGTGGAATAAAAGATTAGCATTGTTAATCTCACTCTCAATTATGAGATAACCGTCCGTGCACCACTCTATCTCACTCCCTTAGATTTTGATTTGATTTAAATTGGTATACCTATACCTGATCCTGGCAATTGATTTTGTTACTTTAGACAGTCAGCATACCTGAAACAGTGACCGCTACATTTCGGATCAATTGTGAGAGTAAGGAAGGTTTTTAGGATGCAGTTTAAGATTAAAGGCTCCTCGCTCGTGCTGTTATTGACTTGCTTTTGTCTCATAACACCAACATTGGCAGTTAAATCATACCTATTCAAGAAATGTGAGCAATCTGGATTCTGTACGAGACAGAGGCACTATGCCGAGAGTATATCCGCATTGGACAGCAAAACATATGAATCCAGATACTCAATAGATATATCGTCTTTCAAAATAGATGACTCTGAAGGACAATTGAATGTTATTCTATTGAAACAATTAAATGACGGGACTAACATTCCATTTACATTGACGATATCACTATTGGAGAGCAACGACTTGAGAGTCGAAATAGATGAGTTCGAGAGAAGATCAACTGGCCATAGTGGTGTTGTGAACCCATTGAGATATAACGAAGCCAGTAAATGGGCTTTCAAGAAGGATCAACCAGTATTGAAGCCTTTCACTCATTCGTTGGATTCGGAATCATTGAGTTTAAAATATTCGGACGAAGAAGATAATCAATACGTGGCTCAAATTGACTTATACCCTTTCAGTATCACGATATCATTGAATGGGTCTCCAGAATTGATCATGAATGATAGGTCTTTATTGAACTTGGAACATTTTAGAACTGAAGAGGAACAATTCGCTCAGGATTCGATTCACATCCAGCCCGAAGAGTCTACATTTGACAGCTTTTCAGATAGCTTCAAAGATTCTAAAAAAGATAGATTACCTATGGGTCCAGAATCTGTTGGTGTTGATTTCACCATGGTTGGATATACACATGTATTTGGTATTCCTGAACATGCAGATTCTTTATCATTGAAGGATACAAGAGGTGGCGATCCTTATCGTTTGTTCAACGTAGACATCTTTGAGTATGAAATTCAAAGCAAGTTACCAATGTATGGATCGATTCCCCTGATGATTGGTGTCAAGCCATCTTTCAGTTCGGCAATTTTCTTTGTCAATAGTGCCGATACTTTTATTGATATCACCAAGGTTAAGAAAGATAAGTTAGACTCTGAGGAACAACAAAAAATCATTAGCTTTGAAAAGAAAGTAGAGGAAAACAAAGTTCAAAGTCTTTGGATGGCTGAGAATGGTAAGATTGATGTTGTTTTGATGGTGAAAAAGACACCTCAAGGTATTACAAAATCGTATGGTCAATTGACAGGGTTCACCACCTTGCCCAATATATTTGCCATTGGTTATCATCAATGTAGATGGAACTATAACGACGAAGAGGATGTGTTATCGATCAATGCATTAATGGATGAGCACAAGATCCCATACGATACCATTTGGTTAGATATAGAATACACAGATAACAAGAAATACTTCACATGGAAAAAGGAAGCATTCCCAGATCATGAAAGAATGTTATCAAAATTGGATGAGACTGGACGTAACTTGGTTGCCATTATCGATCCTCACATCAAGACAGGGTATGGTGTTAGTGATGCAATTGAGAAGCTTTCAATTGGCATCAAAGATCAAGACAATAAGAAGGCATACCATGGTCATTGTTGGCCCGGGGAATCAGTTTGGATCGATTCCTTGAATCCAAATGGTCAAGAGTTGTGGTCCAAACTGCATAGCAATGGATCTGAATTCATGGGCGATTCCACAAATATCTATCTATGGAATGATATGAATGAGCCTTCTGTTTTCAATGGCCCAGAAACATCTGCTCCAAAGGACTTGATCCATTTTGGTAGTTGGGAACATAGATCCGTTCATAACTTATACGGTATGAGTTATATCGAGATGACATACCAGTCATTGTTGGATCGTAATCCTAACAAGCGTCCATTTATCTTGACCAGATCTTTCTTCAGTGGATCTCAAAGAACTGCGGCAATGTGGACTGGTGACAATATGGCCAAATGGGAGTATTTGAAAGAATCGATTCCTATGGTGTTGACTTTAAACATGGTTGGGTACCCATTTTCCGGTGCCGATGTTGGTGGATTCTTTGGGAACCCTGAAAAGGAACTATTAACAAGATGGTACCAGGCTGGTATTTGGTATCCTTTTTTTAGAGCCCATGCACATATCGATTCAAGAAGACATGAACCTTGGGTTGCTGGTGAGCCATATACTTCTATCATGAGAGATGCGGTTAGAATAAGGTACGCATTAATGCCATTGTTGTACACGCAATTCCATAAAGCCTCGATCGATGGTACACCAATCATGAAACCTATATTCTACGATAACGTTGAAGACCCAATTGCGTATGATATAGATGACGAATTTTTTATGGGTACGTTGTTGGTGAAACCTATCACTGAAGAAGGAACTGAAACCGTTGATATCTACCTACCTAATGATGAAGTATACTATAACTTCAACAATTTCGAGAAATTACAAGGTAAAGGATACCATAAAGGTGTTAACGCGCCATTATCCACGATCCCAATTTTCATCCAGGGTGGGACAGTTACACCAATGAAGCCAAGGTACAGACGTTCTACAAGATTGATGAAGTACGATCCATATACTTTGGTCGTGGCATTGGATTCCAAGGGTAAATTTGCCCATGGTAATCTATATATCGATGATGGTGAGACGTTCGGGTACGTCAATAATCAAGATTACATCAACTTGGAGTTTACCTATGTTGAAGGCAAGATGAAATCAGTCATCAAAGAAGATCTACCAATCGTGGAAAGAGGTGAATTTGTGAAGTCATTGGACAAAGTCAAGATTGAAAGAATAGTTTTGCTTGGTTTGCCCGAAGGTGAAGTCACAGATGTATCTAAAGTTAGTCAAGGTGGTAGTGAATGGAGTGCAGAGGTTATCAAGAACGACGTTGACGGTTCTGTCATTGTACGTAATCCTCAAGTTGTCATCAACCAAGGATGGGAGATCAGTTTATAGTTACGTATTTATTTACAACACACGAAAAAAAAAAACTCGAGTTTAATGAAATTATATAGAATAAACACACAAAGCACAGGATAAAGAGAGTGTTATGTTTACATACACTCTTGTTTATATGAATATATATGTAAGGGTAAAATCAATGGCAAGCAAGTGAACCCAATGATAAATCGTCAAAATAGAACTTGCCCAATCCTGCACCAACAGCAACTGCAACCATCAACCATAGGTTGAAACTCATGAATATTAGCATTATCAAAAAGGAGTAGAAGACAGATAACCCATATAACAGAGTCTTACGCAACTTATAGCTTCTAACACTGGGGCTTTTAGAACTTGATGGGGTTAAGATAGGACTAGCGGAAATCAAACCTTTGTATCTCTGATCCCATTTGGAGATATAAAATTTCAACCATTCGTAACCAAAAGTCAAGAAGATGACCAAGAGGATCGAAAGGAACATGTCTAATTTTGTACCAATGTGCCATTTATCCGTAATCACACAGACGTCTTTGTATTCTGTCGTTAGTAACATCGACATCTTGCATTTCATCTGAGGCATATCTGGCATATCTGGCATGTCTGGCATGCTTGACATTGAATGATCTATCGAATCCATGTTATGCATTGCGTGGTGCGATGAGTGATCCATTTTGTTTGTTTTTTGATTATTGGGAGACTAGCAACGTGTATGAGAAAAGTGTAAAAGTTTAGGATTTGCTTGATTTTATATACTTATATTAATGTATCTATCTATACATAAAACAATTGTATCTGTGTGTTTTTATTTAGATAAACCCGGGGAATGGGAGAGAATAAACATTGCAAAAAAAGATAAGAAGAGCCTCAATTTGCTCAAGAAAGCTTCAAATCTGCTCGTTTACGGCTGTGCCAGTGTGTTTCTTTTAGTTAAGGGACTCGGGTTTCATTTGTTGCAACGTGATCGTATATTATTGGGATAAGGATGAAAGACTCGGTTAAGAGGTTAGTTTGCCTATGGGGATAGTAACCTTGGGGTAAGTTTTGTTTGTTTAAGGTCAGTTATAATGTTTATGCGGTATTTATTTAATTAGTTACATTTTTATCTATCTATATATTTATCTATTTATCTAGCCAATCTTCTTTGGAGTTTCTGGGGTATTTCAACTGGTATATCTTATATACTTCAGGAAACTGTTCAGAAGGGGATAAGACTATTCTCTTTGTGGATGCGGCGTATTTACCCTTGAGCAAGGAATTGCCCATAAGAGTGATAATCAAATTGTCGGTGAATGATTCACTTGATTCATCGACTGATGGATAGTATAGGAAGTTTCTTTGAAACACCTGTTGTGCCTGTTGTGCATTGATAGATCTATCAACGGCCATTCTAATGTGATTATAAGTGATGTATGACTTGTTGAGCTTGAAGACATTGTGAAGTAAATTCCTAAATATTATGATCCTAGTCCTTTGTATCAACCCTACTAGGATACCAATATCGATGAAATAAGATTGATTTTGGAAGACAATGTAGGAATATTCAAACGAATTTCCAGATTTGTAACTTTGTATCAAAGGTCTGTATATCGATAGTAGGAAATTGGCCCTGAATTGTAGAATCGAATTGTTTAAATTCTCTAGTAAATTTAGATTGAATACTTTACCAACCAATAAACCACATGGGATAAGGTACTTGAGGATATTGATCAACATCTGGGGATTCGAATTGATATGCAAGTTTTGGAAACAATATTCGAAATGGTTAAAAGCAGTGGTATAATTACTTTGTAAGATATGGAATTTCCCACATAGAAATCTATACTGCACGAGATGTTTCTTGATGATTAACCTTGTATTCAACTTGAGGATATTTATATTTGAAAAAACGTTGTTACAAAGCATGGGGGATTTGATGAAAAAATATGTCTTACAGAGCTCGATACTCAATAACATCAATATGGAAATCTTAAATCTATTATTAGCCGTGTTCAAATCTGGGTCACTTCTAACGTTATTCAATGATTTCAAAAGAATAGTCGATACAAATGACAACCTTGGGAAATCGCTATATCTCTTGTTGACTTGCATCAATTTCAAATCCACCAGTTTAGCTAGGGGAACAACAAGGTTGATAGTCTCTTCTAACAAAGGTAAGATCACTTTAGAATGACTCAAATTCCCCAGTGCAATACTTAAATCACTGAAAAATTTGATCATTAGATCGATCGAATCCAATATCGACCAAGGGTTGAGATCTCTTGCGAATACGATGAAACTCTCGACTAGTGTTTCAAAAGCAGGCCAATTTCCCTGGAAGTATGACTTAGATTCAATTGCACTTGATATTTGTTTGTTGCTCAAGTCCTGGATCCCATTTTGAAGTGCTGGGATGTATTTGTTTGTCTTTGGATTGATCGATAATAAACGGCTTACCGAATTGGATCGTATGGCCACCGACAGTTCGTTAAGAAATGAGTCGAGTGACATAATTTAGCTACTCTCCTTTGAACCCTAGTTAATATGCCCTTGAATATTACCGTCGTAAAGAAGCAACAGACACCCCCATTCAAGTCTTTTCATTTCTTTCCTATGTCAAAGAAGTATTGAAATATGCTGAGCATCGCCTTTGTTTTTGGCTCCTAGCTCAAAGATCGAAAATAGAGAAGACGATCGACGCTATGTGGACAATGATTCTTCTCTCCATTTCTTGAATTTAGGAATACCTTTTTCAACAATGAATGTTTATGATCTGATCTCCTGGTACGGATTCTTCATCTATACTGTAAGTAGAGAGAAATATTATACACCATGGGTGCTAATACAGTGGATCATGTCTCTAATGATATGGGGGAGAAATCAGCCGCAAAGAACGGTAGGAGACGTCAACGTAAGAGGAAAACATCAACGAAAAACGAATTAATTGAAAATGATGAATCAGTTACAAGTGATGTTACATCTAGTAGACCTTCCACTAAAGACTCTAAGAATTCCAAAGCTTCATCGTCAAACATAAGTTTTTCCAAGAAATCCACGGCATTGAAAGTTCCATTCAAGATAGTGATTAGAAAATTACCACCTGATTTATCATACCGCAGTTTCGTGGAATCTTTGAAGGAAAGATATATCACAGATGACAAATACGGGTATATGTATTATGACAAGGGCCATTACTCGGATAATGTCTTTGAAAGTCCCGTGTTTTCAACTTGTTTTGTTTCATTCGAGAATAAGAAAGATATGATGAGTTTTATTGGGATTGTATCGCAGGTGAAATTCAAGGACGACGTGGAGGATATAGATAGAGCTATTGAGATCAAATTGCAAGAGGAAGAAGGTTCAGAGGAGATAACAGAGTTACCAAAGTCATCTGAAGTTGAACTTGAAAGAGGTGCTGAAATAAATGAAGACATAGCAAGTAATGCCATAATAGAAAAATCGGTAGCATTGAATATGTTTGATACAATTTCCAAATTCGAACCGGATTTGTCTATTAATAACACCATTCAGTCAAGTAGTGTGTTTCAACTGTTTGTCAAGTTGAAGAACAGAGATTTACAGAAGAAACAAAACCCCCTGGAGAATGGGGATAGTAGTTTACAAGATGATGATTTGTTGTTCAAAGATTTACCACAAAGTTTACTCGATGCAGTCAAGGTATACGAAAGGAGATTGAAAAAGAGAGCCAAGACTGCAGACTCTAAAAGGGCTACAAAGGCTGCAAAGGCAGAGGAAAAGAAACTGTCAAAGCCTAAGGATATTCTTCGGAAGAAAGACAAGACTCCTGGGGTGCAAGGTTCCAACGGTACAACTTTAGAAATCAAGAGAGGAAATGGTGATGTCAAGAAAGATAAAATGAAGTCAAGAAGAAAGGACAAGTCGAAGGATAAGTCGAAGGATAAAGAGAATGTAACTAATGATAAAGCTAAAGATAATGAAAAAGGAAAAGGTCAAGAAAAGAAGAAGAATCTAGAGAATAAAAATAAGGAAAAGAAACCAAAGATTAATGGAGAAACCAATGACACAAAATCCAAAGACCAAAAGCTCAAGCCAAGAGATCTTAATAACGATAAAGATAGACCAAAAGTCAAAGATCCTAACAGGCCAGCTATACTTTCGAGACCGAATGGTAAAGATTTGAGAAGGAACCCAACTGGTCCCTCCTCCCTTAATGAAAACCAGGCTAAACCTAATGATGCTAATGCTAGTACAAAGAAAAAGAGAATCAGAAAACCCAAGCCTGCAACAAACAAAGAGAATTGAATCAAACTCCGATTCCAATCTATATGTACCCTTATAGTAATAAATCTACGCACAGCAAACCAAAAAAAAAAAAAAAACGTAGCGCTGGATGTGAACCAAAATATGCAGCCCAAAAAAAAACACTCACAAAAATAATGGTACAAAGATAACTTGACTTACTTTTTGTGATAAAAGATGATATTTTTTGTGTTTTTTCTATCATATACACAGTTATTTGTTTTGTAGTTTTGTGTTTCAGTAATTGCTAAGCATCCACAATGTTTGAAATTGACTTCCTAAGAGCATCTGTGGAATTGGTATGTTAATAAGATGATCTAAAATAAAGACACCTGAGGATTACTTACTAACGAGGTACAACAAACAGTTAAGTAAATGCGATTGTAAATTGTTCAACTGCACATCGGTGACATTTGACGATTTATTGAATCCTTATAACATCAACCACATATTCAACACTTTCTTACGCCGTTCTCCAAAACCTTACATCAACAATGACTTGAATGGGTTATTCAAGGAATTGCATATCCTGATAATTAACGATGCTTTAAAAATGAGACATTTCGAAAGGATTAACATTGGTTTGATAGTTGATAAATCCGAATTGCAAGATGGGAATGCACGTATCAAAGAAGGGGAGAATTATAATAATAACGATCCTTCCATGATGATTACGGTTATCACTGAGCCTATTAGTATTTGTGACTTGAATGAATTGGAGTTATTCGAAAGTGTCTATGAGTTGTATTACCTGACTATTATTTGTGGGATTCATTATGGTCCTAGGGCAGGTTACATCATTACTAGTATCAATTATCTTTCAAGTGATAGTAAGAAGATACTTAGCCCTTTGCATTCGATGTACGATGACAACTTGAGTCCCGTTGGCGGTGGTGGTGGTGATGATGATGATGATAATAATAATAATAATAGTAATAATAATAATAATAATGATCATCATCATCGTAATCAGTCGAGTTCAAATGATGTAGTCATGACGATGAATGGAGGAGACTATGAAAATAGAAATGAAAATAGAAATGAAAATAGAGATAAAACTAGAAATGCATACAAGGGTATCTATTTCAATCATGAATTACTACAAGAGACAAGAGAGTACCAATTACTCCAAGAGATTAAGAGATTGGAGTCTAAAATCAGACGTCAAAGGTTTGAGTTGGACCTATTCGACGTGATAATAAAGGATGAAAAATATATTAATTTTGATAATATTGTAAGTTATACAGTTGATTGAGAGTTTTGTTTTGATTGTGGATATTTTTGTATATGTTTCTTCATCTATATAATACGTACTCCTGGTGTAAAGAATAAAAATTCAATTGAATATTCACCATTGGATAAGTAGGGTTTGATAAATGGAGCGAGTTGGCAAGAAAAAAACACTGCAACTGACGAAACAAAAACAAAAAATCATCCAAAAAATCAAAGAATCAAAATAAAGCGTCTAAAGTACAGCAGATACACATGGCAGCAAGACAAGCCATACAACAATCTTGGTTATTACCTTGTTGGGGTTGTTGTTGTTGGACATAAACAGGTTGTTGTTGTTGATAATATCCACCTTGTTGAGGTTGTTGTTGATAGTAACCACCTTGTTGTTGAGGTTGCTGTTGATAATAACCTCCTTGTTGCTGTTGGTAATAAGGTTGTTGTTGTTGAGGAGCACTTTGGAAACCTCTTTCACCGGCAGAACCGGAGTATTGGGGTTGTTGTTGTTGTTGGTTGTATGAGTTATAAAACTCATTGGCTGATCCACCTTGTTGTGGAGGTCCTGAAGGTGGCTGAATTTATTTTTATTTTGGGTAGGTTAGTTAGTATACAGTGGTTGTCGATACAAGGCAGTGTGTGAGGATAAGGAAGGAATATATCTGGTATTAGTATGTACTTACCTGGTATTGTTTTGACATAGTACGGTAGAGTAAAGATTGGTAGTCTAAGATAAATTTTAAATAAAAATATAATGACAAGTATAAGCATGTATATATTATATTGTAGGCAGGGTGTGCAAGCTAATGTAGGTAATTAATGTCTATATTTATATATGAAGGGGACGGCAGGTGGCTGTGTTGGGAGTCATCTACCTGTGTGTGGCTGGTGGGCGTGGGATCTGCGCCCGTGTGTGTGTGGCTGAATGTTGGATATTGAGTGGCATGTCTTTAGTCTTTAGTCTTTAGTCTGCACTGTGGGGCTCAGACTCAGACTCACTTTTAGGATCTTCTTCGGTATTAGCTGTGGTGGTGGCAGTGGTCTCCTCCTTGTTGCTTTCACTAGCTGGCTTCATCTTTCTAGATGGCATGACGAACTCAAATGCAAGCTTCCAGTCACGGAACTCGAGGAACTTGATCAAAATCTCGATCACATGACTTGTCGCCAGTACTCTTCTACCACTGATCTGGATATACTTGTCGATAGGAAGTCTCTTGGTAATTATATTAAGACCCTTGGCTTTGTTTTCACATAAATTCTTATGTCTACCTTTATCCACTATACCACCAATGATATACGTGTCTCCTTCTTTCAAATCTTCCAATTCATCTTCGGTATCGGCACTTAAAAAGATGATATCTTGTTTGGGTTCTGTACCTTGAGGGGAAGGTGTCAATATTTGATCGAGATCTCTATCGTCAAATACTATGGTATCTTTATCCCAATTCTTATAATCCCCAATACTAGAGTCGAATCTTTCTTTAAGTCTCTTGTCGAATGAAGATACCAATAGATCAACACTGTACTTGTTTTTTCTATTATCGGAATAAGCCCTCGTGATCTGATTAGACAACGAAACAACTTCTTTTTCATTCATATATTCATCGTATGAACAATCAACGATAAGCTTTATGTTGGATTTGATTTGCTCGGTAACACTGACTTTACTCTTAGATGGGTACAACTCCTTTAACAGTTCTAATTCCCCCTTTTCAATCAATTCATGGATCTTTTCTTTTCTGTTCAATCTAGATTGCTTCTTCTTTTCTCTCTTGACTTCTTTAAATTTGTCCTTAGTCTCTTCCCATTTGGCCTTTCTCTTCAATTTTTTCCACTGACTTTTACTCATCCCCTCGGGGATATCCTTATCCACTTCTCTAGCCATCTCTACTTATATATATCAAAAGAGAATACTAGATAAAACACCTTATTCATATACCCACTCCCCTACTGAAAAGTAGTCCCCTTAAAAGAGACTAAAAGAAAAAGAAAAATTCTTCGTCGCCTCGACAAGTTTCACGGTCGGTGCGCTTTCTTTTCTGTCCTACAAGGCTGCTCTCTATTAAAAGTCCTGGGGTCTGTCTTATTTCTTTATCCTTCTATATTCTCCTTCCCCTTGTCTTATCTCCTCACGCCTATATACTTTACACGCTATCAATAATGGCTCCTCCTCCTCCTATCGTCATCGACGCACAGGCTGTGAGTGGTATAACAGGGTATGTTTTGTACAGTTTCAAGACCAAAGCCTCACCTCAATTCCAGTACTAACTGACTCCCCATATTTCTGTTTGAAATACAGTTCTATTTCAATTGCATGTTGGATTATCGTCTTTGCCCCACAGATCTATCAGAACTTCATACGTAAGTCTGCCGAAGGTTTGTCTTTACTCTTCGTTGTTCTTTGGTTATTAGGTGACTTGTTCAACGTCCTCGGTGCCATCTTACAAGGTGTCTTACCTACCATGACTATATTGGCAATCTACTATACTTTGGCGGATTTGGCTTTACTTTGGCAATGTATAGTCTATGGACATGGTAACACAAAGCAACATATCGATCCTATCCATCTTTCTCCTGCAAACCCACTTTCAGAATCCGAGCAGCCTCTCCTAGAAAGTGTCATATCGAGAGAAGAAGTCGAAGAAGAATTAGATGATGAAGATGAAGAAGAAGATTCCACCGGTGATATCAATAGTTTCCATGATATTGATGGAGTCAATGTGGGAAATAAATCAAATGAAAGATTTTCAGAATTGTTTTATAACTTACTGATGGTGGCTTTAGTCGTCATTGCAGGTTTTGGAGGTTGGTATCTCTCCAATAGAAATAAGCCAGATGATGGAGGAGATCTCCTACCACCAACCGATGACGATTTGGTCTTTAAACCATTGGCCCAATCGTTTGGATGGTTCTGTGCTGCTCTATACTTGGGTTCAAGAATCCCTCAAATCCTATTGAATTACGAACGTAAATCATGTGAAGGAATTTCATTCATGTTCTTTTTATTTGCATGTTTAGGTAATATGACTTATGTCGTATCTATTCTCAGTGTTAACACCGGTAGAAAGTATCTCTTGGTTAATTCATCGTGGCTCGCAGGTTCCTTGGGTACTTTGATCGAGGATTTTATCATCTTTGTCCAATTTTTCGTATACAAAGGTGATGACTCTGATGATGAGAGTTATGAAGATGAAGAAGATGATGAAGAACAGATAGGTTACGGTTCTACCTCTGCAAACTAAGCATATCATTCATATTGACATTCATATTTATATTCACATCCCTCCACACATACACCACAATGATACCATTTCCGATATACACCACCATATCCTACTATATACACTACTATATACCATCCCAGATAGTAATAAAACGTTAAAAGTACCCCTCCATAAGACTAAAAACAAGACAGAAAAGGCTCTGAAATTTCTCGCCCCACAGACGCGCCTCAACGCGCAACGATAAATAAAATAAATCAAAAAGCGTGTCTGATTTGATGTGATGATTAACATGTAAATTTACTTTACGCATCATCCCCTTAGTTCTTGTTTGCACTTTGCATTAAGCTTGGTATATATATATAAACATATATCATTTGTACAGAACTAAACCACGTTATGTCGAGTGTTAGACCGGATTTGAAGTTCTCTGATACCAGAGACGAGTCAAGTTTTTACAAATGTTTCACCTCGTTGCCTGCTAAGGAAGGAAGAGTATTGAGGATCGCCGATAAAGGTGATTACTATATCGTGCTTCAAGACGATGCCGATTTCGTTGCCGATGGGATCTATAAGACCTCTTCCGTGATCAAGTTCACGACCACTTCGAACAAGTCGAGTTTCAGGTACGTGACTTTATCGCCTGCTGTTTTTGCCAATTTATTGAAGTATAGTATCTTTGATATGGGTTATAAGCTGGAGATTTACGATAGAAATTGGTCCAATGTGAAATTCGCCTCTCCAGGTAATTGGAAGGAGATTGATGAGTTTATCAATTCAAGTGATATTCAATCTGTTGCAGTTATTGCATCTTTGAAAATGGTTAACGAAAATGGGAACAAAAAAATGGGTGTGTCATTTATCGATTCAAACTCAAAATTTATTGGATTGTCCGAATTCTTAGATACAGAATTGTATTCGAATTTGGAGTCTCTTTTGATTCAATTGGGTGTCAAAGAATGTCTATTGCCTAGTACATACCAAGAATCTACAGACTCGGATATGACCAAAGTGGTTTCATTATTAGATCGTTGTGATATCGTTACTACGTATTATAAATCATCTGAATTTAATGATAAGAATATCGAGCAGGATTTGATTAGATTATCAGGAAATGACTTGATTTTATCGACTAATGAATTCAGTAGCATGAAGTTATGTTTACAAAGTTTAAACTCTTTAGTCTCATATTTATCTCTTATGAACGATGATTTGAACTTCGGTACTTTCATGGTTGAGAGATATGATTTGTCAAACTATATGAAGTTGGATTATTCTGCGTTGAAAGCATTGAATTTATTTCCATTACCCAACGCCGGTAATAGTCAAAAGACTTCATTGTTTGGCATTCTCAACCACTGTAAAACAATTGGTGGTTCAAGACTTTTATCTCAATGGATTAAGCAACCTTTGAAAGATATTGATAGAATCAAAGAAAGACAATCAATTGTTAAATTTTTGATTGATGATATCACTTTGAGAGATAACTTGATGAATGAGTTTTTGAATCAAGTTCCAGACATCTCTAAACTGATCAAGAAATTGTCCAATTCAATCAAGAATTCAAGGTTGGATGATATCATTAGATTATATCAACTGGTCTTGAAATTACCACAAGGTCTAAGTTACTTACACGAATCTGTCAGTGTATTGGAAGATGGGGACTTGGCAAAGGAATTAATCACCAAAGAATGGATTGAACCTTTGGTCGAATACTCCGAATCTTTATCCAAATTCCAAGAATTGATTGAAACCACTATTGATTTGAAATCTTTAGAAGAAGCAACCTCGATTCAACAATTGAACTCTTCTTCTTTGATTGCTGTGAATCCTGAATTTGATGAAGATTTACTAAAGATTAACTCTGAAATCGAAAAGATCAAAGCAAAGATCTCGGATATCCATTACGAGGCAAGTGATGACTTGAACATGGATATCGATAAGAAGTTGAAGTTGGAAAACCATCACGTTCATGGTTATTGTTTTAGATTAACTAGAATCGACTCTAATGTGTTAAGAGGTAACAGCAAATACAAAGAGTTACAAACCGTGAAAGCAGGTGTATTTTTCACTACAAATGAATTGAGAAACTTGAGCAACGAGTTTCTGAAATTGAGCAACGATTATAAAACAGTCCAAAACAATGTTGTTAAGGAAATCATTGGTATTTGTATTACTTATTCCCCAGTATTCATCAAATTGTTGATTTGTCTTTCTAAATTAGACGTTTTAACGTCATTTGCACATGTTTCGAGTTATGCACCAATCCCATACATCTGTCCTAAATTACACGAACTTAACTCCGAGACCAGAAAAATTAGTCTAACGGATTCACGTCATCCAGTCTTGGAAATCCAAGACGATTTGAACTTCATCTCTAACGATGTCAATTTGGTAAAGGAATCGAAGGAATTCTTGATCATTACAGGTCCAAATATGGGTGGTAAATCTACGTACATCAGACAGATTGGTGTTATCTCTCTAATGGCTCAAATTGGTTGTTTTATCCCTGCTACTGAAGGTGATGAGTTATGTATATTCGATTCTATACTTGCAAGAGTCGGTGCATCTGATTCACAACTCAAGGGAATTTCGACTTTTATGTCTGAAATGTTAGAGATGTCATCGATTTTAAACACGGCCACTGAAAATTCGTTGATTATAGTGGATGAATTAGGAAGAGGTACTTCTACATACGATGGGTTTGGTTTAGCTTGGAGTATATCTGAATTCATTTCGACAAAGGTGAAATCGTTTACCCTATTTGCAACCCATTTCCATGAATTGACAACTTTGGCAGACAAAGTGAAAGCGGTTGATAATTTGCACGTTGTTGCCCATGTATCTGATCTTAAGGATAATAAGGATGATATTACATTGTTGTATAAAGTCGAGCCCGGTATCTCGGATCAATCTTTTGGTATTCATGTTGCTGAAGTGGTCAAATTCCCACAAAAGATCATCAATATGGCTAAGCGTAAATCGAATGAACTGGAAGATGAAGAACACCCCGATAGTCCTAAGAAATTACACTGCTCTAAAGAGGAGATTGTTGGTGGCCATAAGTTATTGAAGGAGATATTGAAGAAATGGAGATCGAACTCGTGTGATTTGAAAGACAGTAAACAGATGGTTTCTGAATTGCAAAAATTGATCAAGGACAACGGCGAATTCGAAAAGGAATTCAAAAACGATAAGTTTGTCAACGAAATCTTGTCTTTGTAATAACACGTACACATACATATATATATATATATATATATTTAGATATATAAATGAATATATCCATCATCGAAAACTCACGGGGTGTTCTACATACATACATACATAACTAGATACACAAATTAAACATAACTATATTTTTTTCTTGTTTAATTTCTTCTCAAAGTCGTCGAATCTAGACTTGTTCTGGATCAACAAATCCAAAACGAATAAATGACCCCCGTTCAACATCAGCGTAATCTTCAAATCCTTGATGAATTTATTAAACTTGATCAAAGGCACATCTCCAATCTCTTCGTATTTCAATTTCCCTTGCCCCTTTGACCCAGATAGGTCCTGGAGATCATTTTCAGGGTAAAACTTACTCAATTCCATAAACAACTCACTAGCATTCTGGAAACCTCCAAAGTCCTTGCCCAATTTATCCCGGTAATAAATCAACTCATCGTAATGCTTTTCAATAAATTGAGAATCATCAGGCAATTGCTTATACTCTTTCTTCTTCAACACGAGTATCTCATGATCCACCTTCTCGTCACCATAATCATCATTATTATTGCTGCTAGTTTTGCTTTTCTCCCGCTTGATGAACAAATTGGCAGCTTCGATAGCGGGGTTGATGCGTTGTTTAATTACCCCACGGTTCAAATCCTCTACGATTGAAGTCATTATGAAATGACTTGCTTCTTTGGTATTGTTGATCTTGGCTAAATCATGACTTGTGAAACTGAATGACCTTGTAAGGTACTTTATCTGTCCTATATTCTTCCTCAACAGCATGGTTTCATTGTCTTATTAGGCATGTGGTTCTTCAGATTGTTGAATTGATTAAATGTAGCTCTTTTGAAATTAAAGATCTACCCTTATCTATCCATCTTAGCGACTGATAAGCCCAAAGTGTGGCTCGTTGGGGCGTCTTGCGTGGCGGTGGGTGTGGAGTTATTAGGTATTATGAGTATTATTTTGTTATATATATATATATATAGTGATATACAGTTATTTACAGGTAAACCAGGTATATGATCTTTATTCATGGGTAGTTTGAAGGCTTAAAAGGGGGAAATTTTCTTGAACAAGGACGTTATATAATTCGTATCCTTAGTAAAAACATTCTTTGCCTGTCTTTTTTTCTTCTTTGGATTGAGCCATTCGTCTCTCCATGTGAACATATCCCTATAGTCTCCACCTTCTGGTCTGAAATTCGTCAGTGACACTTGATTGAAATTGATAATTCCATTGTCGACCGTAGCTATCACTATTCTCTTGTTGCCGTATTTTAGCTTTCTCGTATCTATACCCAATCTCGTATGTGGTGGTGCTGTAGGTACCATATCACTTTGATCCAAAAGATTCATCAATTCAAAATGATTCGGGAACCCCATGGTATTACAATCATTGATAACCACTTGGAAATCAGGTTTAGGTGGTGTTCTCTTCTTGAATTTCGTGTTTGGTTTCCAAACGTTGAAAGATATCTTGAGGGTAGGATCGTGTTTATTCAAGATGGTGGGGGTATTCTGTGATGGTGTTAGAGGAAACAATAGACCATTGAGGTATTTGAAAACACTACTGTATCTAGTATACGGGAAATAAATCGATATTTTATTCAACAGATTGGTGAAAAGACTTTTGCAGAACTTGAAAATCCCAATCTCACGTCGCACAATACTAGTAATACCCGGTACATCTTCAGTGTCGGTAGTGATTTTCGTATACCCCTGGACTATATAACCGAATGTCTTGAGGTGTCGATACACTAAGTACGTATTGTAGTCATAGTTCTTGTCTGTCAATAATAGAGAATAAGCATCTTCTAAACTTAAGGGGTAATCGATACCCTCAAATTTAAGTATACAACTACCTCTTTCAATCAAAAAAAGAGCTTCCTCGATGGTTAGATGCAAAGTCTTACCATCTTTATCCATGGTACCTATACTATCCAAAAATTTACCCCTTGGGGAAAGAATATAAGGTGCTGGTATAGTATTATTCTCTTCGAATTTAAGCACAATAGTCTGAGAATCAACTGCACTTCTCTTGACTGTAAATCCTCTTGGTTGTTCCAGGGCATTATACATCAGGTTTCTAGAGTTATTCAACTGTGCAATATCATATTCATGGCCCCCGTTCAACCCGTCCTGTTCTAAATTGGCTATAGGTTCGAATTCCTTGGCACCTCTCTTGGGAACCACCGTTTTATTATTAGTATTGGGATTACCAGCCAATTTCAGTATCTGGCCCCAATCCTCTATCACATCGTCCTGTATCAGGTTGGGATCCTGTAGGTCGAGACTAATCTCCAGTTCTGGGTCAGCTTCCATGGTAGTATTCCCTTGGTATAAGAATGTGAAACAATATCAATGTTATAATCACTCGTGAATCCCAGAGAGAAGAATCTAGAGAAGAAGTAATGCAATTAGTCCACCAAAAATAATTCATCAGTCTCTGCATAACATTTTAATTTTCTTTCTCTTCTTTTGATCTCGGCTCTTGCCAGAGACGGGCCATTTTCTTTCTTTCTCTTTTCCTCTCTTCTCTCTACACCTTCACTTGTGCACCAATTCACGAATATTAAGCTGACTGAAACTAGCATAATAGCATCTGGGCAAGTGTATAATATTCACTGCTAAATCATACCTGTATTGAGTGCAGATCATTCACTCACTATCAAAATTACCATTGGCCTCTGCGAAGAAATTTCAGATCTCATATTTTTTTCCCAGCAAAGTAAGTACCAGAAATCATAAAATCACAGGTGTGTTCCAAGGAACTATGGGTCTAGAACGGGTTACTAACTGGCAGACATAGAAATATATACAACATATAGACGATGACAAACGAAGAAGAGGCGTTGACATTTGCGTCTATGGCTAGGAGCATACTTGAAGATATGCTTACGCCTATCATACATGACATCATCTCCTCATCGATATTGAATGAACAAGTGATAAGGCGAGATTATGGTACGCTACAAGAGTCGAAGATAATTGACTCGACAAACCCGCTCTACAATAATTCACAGAATGATAGTGGTGTAAATATACCTGAAAATTTTCAACTAAAAAGGGTGAAAAATGGTTATAGCAATAATTCAAGCTCGCCCAATTCAAATGCTAATAGCAATACCAATTCAAATAAGGGAACCCCACCACCATCTATCTTAGGTTTACAAGCACAACCGGATTTTGGAAGATTACAGTTTGTCAAGGATGGAAGAGACATATATTACGGTAAATCCCTGAATTATGCCAATGGAAATGGAAACTCAAACGGTGATTCTAATGGCTCGACAAATGGTAATGGTACTTCAAATGGTGATTCCAAAGGTAATATATCGATGAATAATAGCGCTAGTGTGAATGGAAATAATACTGGTAATAGCAGTACGAATAATGATTCGGAGATTGAATATTTCAAATGTTTGAACTGTGATAGGAAGATCGCAGGTTCAAGATTTGCTGCCCATATCGATAGATGCCTTGGAGGTAGAACTCGTAAGTAACTAACGAATCCATCCATCACCATTGGCATATTTCCTGCATCGCATATTATCGACGTGTCATTCATCGTCATATACTCTATAAATCTTTATAAATTACACATATATACATGAATACATATGTCATAATTGGCCCCTACCACTAAGTAGGATATACTTTCCCCCCTCTATACCCCCACTGTATTAGTCTCGTATGGACGAGCACCTCGCACCCCCACCGATAAGAATGGCTTATCGGGAAGATCGATTGCGCAGTTCCTGTGACATCCCTGGATTTGCACTGCTTATGACTCCAGAACCCTGGATCTTTCGGAACATGTACCCCATATTGCAGGGGCTTATTCTGACTTTTCTCGTCTATTAATCAAAAGCTCTGTTTTGTTCTATACAGTTTACTAAAAAGAAATATAAAGTTCTTATCAGCTTTCATGCGGATCGGTAAAAAGACAATTGAATTGAAAATTTAATTAACTAAGATACTTTAAATAAAACGACTTTGCCTTCTACAAGATATTGTTTTTTTGCAAAATGGACTTTAGTATAAACAATTTATTCCCCTTCCACTACAGAGATCCATTGCTCAATGGAGAGCACGGGTATTGGGGTCCTGTTACATCGACTATAGATTGGTGTGAGGAAAATTATGCTCTTTCCCCATTTTTTGCGGAGTTTGTCAATTCGACCACAAATTTATCCTTCTATTTCTTATCGATGTATAACCTATACTCATCGATTAAAAACAAACATGGCCTTTTGTTTGTATTTATCTCGATCGGTATGTGCTTTGTCGGTATAGGTTCTTGGTTGTTTCATATGACTTTGAAATATGAGTTCCAATTGATGGATGAATTACCAATGATTTATGTTACGGCCATACCGTTTGCGTATGTATTTGGTGAGATATTTCCAAACAACAATTTTCTCAAATATTCTGTCTATACCTTGACATTTATCTTTACTGCTTCTTTGACTTTCATTTATCTCTCTGTTTATAAGAACCCAGAGTTACATCAGGCTTCATATGCCCTACTAAACTTTGCAATTATTTTCAGAACTGTTTTCTTAGTCAACAAGCATGTGAAATACAAGCCCACTAGAAAAATCTTGTATAAGATGGTATTATTTTCACTATTTGAATTCTTATTTGGGTTTTTCATTTGGAATTTAGATACTCGGTTTTGTCACAGCTTGATATTTTTGAGAAGAGAAATATTTGGTTTACCACTTGGGGTTATATTAGAACTACATGGATGGTGGCATGTTTTGACCTCATTGGGGATCTATCATTTCTTGATTTACAATGAGATCCTAAATGCAGCATACCGCGGTAGGTTGGAGGAATATGTTTTGATTTGGAGGTTTGGGTTCCTGGCCGAAGTCGTACTTAATAGTAGACTCGAGAGTTACAACACCAAGGGTTTGAAAATTACGGAGTTTGGCGAGACTAAGAAAGATTAGCTCGGGATTCGGGAGCGATAAGGCCAATCAATTATAGGGATAAAATGAGTAAGTATATATACGTAAAAACACACACCTATTCGGACAAACCCACTAACCGTTAAAACAGTACAACACCACAACTCTCTCTCTCACACACCACTGGGACGATCGACGCGTTGCCTCGGCTCGCTCGCCCTCTCGATAAGGCGGCAATTGGAACATATCTAACTACTGGATGATCTCCTCTTACGGTACAACTGCTTATCTTATGTTGGATATATCCACCAACTACATCGAACCAATCGAATAGTGACTATAAGAGGTTGCGGTCCAATTGATATTGTCTGCTTTAGGATTAACTTGTGTTTCACATTCATAGTTTACACACATTTTTCAAAACAAAAATCTCCCCATACTTTCCCGATTACCGGCCCCTCGGGAACCATACTTTATTTATTTCAACTTATTCTCTCAAATTTAAAACTTGGTCTGTTTTTGGGGTTTGATTGATTCATTTGCCTTATTTCAACCTCTGTCTTTCTCTGTTCATTCCTTAGCCCTTTAATTGGTTTTCATAACTTTCAACTCTTTAGTCACATTATGGGTCTTTTCAAATACGACGACCATCCTGCAGATCATGTAGGTTATTGGGGTCCGGTCACGGCAACCATCGATTGGTGTGAAGAGAACTACGCAATTTCTCCATACTTTGCAGAATTCGTCAATTCCACTACGAACCTTTCCTTCTTCTTTCTTGCCGCCTATCATCTTTATTCGGCCATTAAAAACAAACATGGTGCTCTATATTGCTTTGTTGCCGTTGGTATGGGATTTGTAGGATTCGGTTCATGGTTATTTCACATGACATTGAGGTACGAATTCCAACTTATGGACGAATTACCAATGATTTACGTCACAGCTATTCCATTTGGTTATCTCTTTAGTTGGAGGAAACCCCCTCTTGTTGCGTCTTTAATTAGATGGGGTACTTTCTTATTCACTTCTTTATTGACAATAGTTTACGTTTTCATCTGGAGAAATCCAATCTTTCATCAGATCTCATATGCTACTTTGAATTTTTCAATTATCTTCAAGACAATCAAGACAATCAATGAAATTGTTGACAAAAGAGAAGCTAGAGTCTTTTTATATAAATTCTTGATCTTCTCATTCAGTTTATTCGCCATGGGTTTCTTTATCTGGAATTTAGACAATGTATTTTGTCCACAGTTGATTTCATTTAGAAGGGAGGTCCTGGGAGGCAAGCCACACTATGGGTTCATTATCGAAGGTCATGGTTGGTGGCACATTTTCACATCCTTGGGTATATATTACTTTGTCATCTATAACGAACTATTAGGCACATGGATGACTGGTAGACAAAATGATTACGAACTGGTTTGGCATGGTCCAATTTGTGAAGTCAAATTGATTGATCACGCTAAGAAAAACGCTTGAAAAAACGATTAGAGCATCTCGGCAGTCAGCTGCTTTACTACAACTGAAGAGCTCAATTATGCATACATAGACAGATAGATCATCTTATGTTTTTTTTCGCTTCATATATAACTATATATACAACTTACACTATTAAATGTATTCCTTCCTCGAGATTAAAGGTAATTTGGTAAACTGTATAGTACTAAGGAGTCCCTAGCATGTAAATCCATTGTCTGATACCCTCCAGCTATATCTTCTTAGGATAAATATAGCCATTATTCCAACTCACGTGAAACTAACTAAAGTTCTATGAATAATGGGAAATTTACAAAAATCAAGCTTCAACTTCCGATAACTTGAGGAAGATATCATTCATTGCTTCTGATTTCATTGCAATACACACGAATTTCAAGTTATTGACCAATGTCTTATACTCGGGGCCAATTGCATCGCTTTGTGGTTTCAACACTTCAATGGTGTCGTAGGTCTCGTTAATTATACCATGAACCATAGAACTTGAGATTATTTTCTCCTTAAGATCCTCTACAAAAGAGTTTGTGTATGATGTGTCAGTTTGCTTCAGCAGAAGTCCTAGGGTCTTTGTCCTTTCTGAATAATAACTCAATGGAACTTGAGATTCTCCCAAAATCGAAGGGGTGTTAGTAGACGGGATCAAGTCTTCTGGTGGCGCTAAGAATACCAGATTGACCATATTTTGTAAGACTCCACTGTGATCATGAAAAGAATTTACAGAATCAAACGGTATGTATAATAAGATACCGTTGATGGTCATAGATACCATGAGTTCTAGTTGTTTTCTGATTGGATCATTTGGTTGGATTTCTTTGAAAAATTCGAGTAAACCTTTAAACATTTCATTGTGATGATCGGCTCCGCTCACGAGCAGGCTCAAATAATCCGCCCTATGATGCCTGATAACACTCTCTATCAACTTTGCTGCAAACATGATAATGGTGCCATATATCTTGCCAAAATTGTTGGCATATAGTGCCTCCTTCTTCTTGAGTAGCGTCAGGATGACTTTTGAGTTATAATCTGATTTAAAATAACTATCAAGTGCCCTCTCGTCTCCAATAATCCTATTCAAAAGAAATACAGCTTGTAGCGTATGGTAATTTACTTTCCTCTCTGCAGGGTACTGTGGTTCTACTGCCATAAACTCACTGAATATGTATAACAACTTTCCCATGAAATCGTCATTGTTCTTACTCAATTGTGTGACAACCTCTTTTCTTTGAGCCTCCGATGAGATGTAATTTCCCAAGAAAATCAATATCAGAGAAAGCTCCAGTTCAACCCCCTTGGTATTGTCTATAGATCTGGTGGTCAGAGAATCATTGAAAAATCCACCTTTATGAAGATAGTTGTGTATATTTAGTAATACAACTTTGTTGTCATTGTTTTGGTGCATGGAAAAATTTAAGCAAGCATTAAGCAAAGTCTCTATGGTGGGATAAAACCTCCCATCCTTCAAGAAAGATCCTTTGACACACGTATCCAAAGCTCGTGCGATACGAACCTCAGGTAGACAGTCAAGTACTGTTTCCTCAAATTGCCAATCTTGAAAAAGGCTGATAGAATAGACACAAATGGCCAACGAGGAACATGCCTCAAGGAACTCATCTAAATCGTCTTCATCATGCAGTTCGTCATTGAGTTCTTCTTCGTCTATATTTTCTCTCTGTGAAATGGTCTCGGCTGGGCGTATGAAGAAGCCATTACGCTCTGCCATGGTACAAAGATCTTGGAATAGCGAAGCAAATGTCTCTGCGTCGAAAGTTGTGACAAACGCTGAATCACTACCGTTGCTTTTGCAACCCGCCAACAGAGTTTCTAAAAAGTCGAAAATACTTAGAGACTCTTCATAATTTGGCTTGTGATCGGTATCAAAACGGATAGCAAGTAAAATGCTGACCAAGCTTCTTTTCCGGCTCTGATATTCTTTAGATGAACGGTACGACCTGAAATACTCGAGAGCAGTGTCGCTCTCAATCGCCATATTGTGCAGGAAACTTACAATTCCTCGGGTAAATGTTCGGTTACTACCTGTTGATCGATCACAAACATCTATGATTGTTCTATCACTACTAATGTACTCTATAATTGTGATGAGAGTGCTTGAATGTACTTCTATCAAAAAATCACTATTGGAACATGATTCAGCGACAAAGTTGGTCAACAGACGAATTAAAAGGAAGAGTGTATCAATATCTGAGTCATCTGTCTTATGCTGCAAACTCGAGGAAAAACTTCTCTCAATATAAATATGATCAATAACACTGAATATACGGGGTATCATTTTCCTTACCTCCACATTCCCACGATTCACAGGATTTCTTAGGTAGTTACCCAATGTATGCAAGATCGCATCGTTGCCCAAATCCGCTAATGCATCTTTCTGGATAAAGCCAACATTAGGCAAAAATAGTCTAATTGCATCCAAAAGATCAATATACTCCACTGTATCTTGGTATTTCATTGCAGTTGTGGAAATTGAGTACGTTGAAGTCACTTTATTCAGGAAACAATTATGGCTATCTCATCAAGATACTTGTGAGCACGATAAAATTCAAAGGCATCGATCGTGGTGAAAATCACAGCGTCGCGTCGCGTGAGCACTTGTAAGGTGTATCTCAGATCATCACTTGATTATGTTTTTTGCTTGATATTGTACAACGATACTACAAATATTATAAAAGGGATAGTTAGCAGATAAGAAATTATATATATATATATACGAAAGCTGTAAGGCTTAATGCAAAAAAAAAGCAGACAAAATTTAGGAATGAAACGATAGTAATAGTAATGATAATAATTATATAAAAAGCAGTAGTGACAACGAGTAACAATGGAAAAATGATGAATTGAACTCGGTCTTGTTTTTACCAACTAACTAATGACACTAAGATTGACGATTTATCTGAACCTCTGTGGCCCATCCGACGATATCTTCACCTCTTGTTCCTACCTCCCTGTCGATATAACCGTCCACGCCACAATCATTGAGCCAATAGTGATTTGATAAACCAGCAGCATCCATTCTTTTCCTTGGATCCGTGATTAGGAAACCAGAAAGGAAATCGGTAATTTCCAATGAATCAGTTTCACTAAACTTGTATTTCTCCATCAATACATTCTCCAACGGCCATGGTTTCAAGTTTTTGATCTTTCTAAGATGCTTGTAATCTGAATGGAAGTATCTCTTTCCGTTCACACCACCGGCTACTACATCAGGTGGGATATTTCCCACTAGTTCAATCATTTGTGCCAAATGGTCATCATTCTTACTGAATGATCTTCCTTCTGTTGGATCAAAGAGATAGTCGCCGGTTAATAACTCGAACAAAAGGCAGCCAATCGACCAAATATCGGATGAACAACCCCATGCTGAACCTAAGATAACTTCTGGTGATCTGTATTGGCGTGTTTGAATATCATCCGTAAAGTGCCTATAGACCCAGCAAGCATTACCCAAGTCTGCAATTTTGACCTTTACCAAATCATCATCTTCAATCTCATCTTCTCTTGGGGGTTCGGCTTCATGACCAGAGATTAACGAATTTAGCACACTGTTGTCTAGGTTTTTCAAAGACGATGAAGATCCTCCACCGCCCATTACAAATGGGATACGTCCTTTAAGGTTGGAAATCGATCTACCTTCCATAAGAGGATCTGCAATGTTACTGCTTATGCCCGATGCCAATGGCGATGTGAAAAATGAAGAGCTTCTGGTTCTCAAAGGCGATGGCAATGGCTGAGATCCGGTGATGATAGTCTGACGCCTTGCGTGTCTGCTCTTGGCCAAAGATAAAGGCACTGTTTCTTCAACTGGTGCAGAACTGATCTCGATACCATTTTCAAGTTGAGTGTTCATGCTTTTCAAAGAGGTTCTAGTGGATTGTCTTCTCAACAATCTCCTTTCACGTTGAGATTCTTCCAGGAATTGGACAATTTTTTCAACGTCTTCAATCTCAAGTAGGATATTTTCTGGTTTGATATCTGTATGGATGATACCACATTGTCTATGCAAGAAATCCATTGCCAATAGCATTTGCTTAGCGATCTGTTTAACAAATTTGACGGGTAAGCCCTTATGTTTGTATCTTCTAATGAGACTGAGAAGATTTTCACCCAATACTTCAAATACCATGACTATATGGATACCATTTTCCCCTTGATGATCAAAGTAATCCAAAAGCTTAATTAAATGAGCATGACCAGGATGCTCTGGATCTGTGAGATTGATCTTGGAAAGTAATTTGATTTCATCGATGGCAGTTTCTCTATAGCTCTTAGCACTTCTGACAATTTTCATGGCGACATGTTTATTCTTTGTCAAATCCTTGGCTAGCCATACTGTGGAGAAATGGCCCCAACCTAATTTTCTTACCAACACATATCTTTGATCTTTGTAATACTCTCCAATGTATGCGGGGTGATATCCTCCTGGCTTATAATCTTCTTGGTCTTCTTCATTTTCTGGGTTCACACTTTCGTCTGAATCGTAATCTGATTCATCTTCCAATCTAGTGGTATCGTCGCCATTGTCTTCCTCTTCACGGCCACCGGAAATGGATAACTTGCTGGTGTCAATGCTTAATGCGCTTGTATTTGGACTGATATTCTGCCCTTTAGGGTGGTTGTATTGCTTGTCGTTGTTGACTTTATATATGGTACTATGATGATGGTTGTAAATGTTATTGTTACTGTTGTTGTTATTTTGGGGCAGAGAAGGAACAGCCTTGTCATACTCGTCGTCAGATAAATTTATAAGTTTTTCATCTACTTCTTTCAAGATCTTTTCATCGTTATCAAAGGTATGAGCCTGGGCAGACTTTGTATTGACGTTCTTAAACGCAAGAGAAAGTTTGGATTCATTTTGGGTTACCGTTGGAAGCTCAACTTTTCCGGGTTGAAAGTTGTCGGTCATATCTCTCTTTGTTTGTTGATGTCTACTTATCTGCGGTTTTTATAAATCTGAAATATTTGGTAAGAAATATAAGAACTTGATTCAACAACTGACTCAAAGGGAGATAATAGAAGGTGAATATAGGTGATGAATATAGATGTGTGTGTGTTTGGGGGCTCTCTATCTATTGTGAATTAAAAATACCTGTTCTGCTATCGGTAGCTCTTTGTTCTCTGCTTGGTCGTTTGGGTGTTTGTTTGTTTAGTTTATTCTGTTGAAAAAAGGTAAAGACTATGTCTAAAATACAGTTAGATTCTTCAAGAAGAATCCTTTGGCTGAACAATGTACGGTATCTACGTGTGATTATTAGACTAATATGTGCAGAGATACAGATGAACAATATCCTACGGCAGCCATCCGCTCTCTTCTATTGATCTTTCTCTCCTCTCCGATTCTCTGCCAGGATTCTATCTCGCTAACCAAATGTATGACGAAATTCCCGTGTGTGACTAAAACAGTGGTACCGGGCACCGGGCATGTATATTTCATTGTATTATTACATCATTTAGCAGATTAGATATAATATTTCAATATATAGATAGGATAGATTTATATATATATATATATATATATATATATATATATACATATATATAACAGTATGTATATTAAGAGAGAATAATAGAATTATGAAAACAAAACAAGGCAAATAATAAGGTACTTTGAACATTTTATTCAATTGATTTAATTTAATTTTCTATTAATCTAATCGAGTTCTTCGTCCATAGCAACATCACCATCTTTGTCAGCAGCTTCTGGTTTCTTTGTTTCAGCTTCAGCTCTTTGAGCGGCCATCTTAGCAAACATTTCTTGTGTTTGTTTGGCTTCTTGCTTAGATCTTAAAGATTGTTTTAATTCTTCTTGTTTGGCTAAGTATCTACCTTTGATTAAGTTACCAGTGGAGGCTAATTCTTCGTATTTGGCAATGTATTTAGCCTTGGTTGAATCGTAACCATCATCGTATAACCAATCTTCAGTCTTCATTAATAAAGCAGATAATTTAGATTTTTCATCTTCAGAGGCGAAATCTTTGTATTGATCTTCTAATTTACCTCTTAATTCATAGATGTATTCTTCTAAAGCATTCTTACGGTCTTCAGTGTCAGCGACTAATTTATCTTCCATAACCATAGCGTTTTCCTTTTCAAAGAATTCAGCTAAGACGTTTTCTGGTAAGGAGAAACCTTCGTATGCAATTGCTAAGTCTTTGGTCTTGACTAATTTCTTAACGGTCTTGTATTCTGGTTCGGCATCAGCTGCAGCTTCAGGGTTTTCGACTAATTCTTCAACTTCTTGTTCTTGAACAATGTAAGCGGATTCAATAGTGAAGAAACCAGATGGGTCATTTCTAACCTTTAATTTACAGATGGCAGATTCTTCACCTTCGGCAACTTCAACACCTGATAATTTCCATTTGGCAATGTGAGCATTGGTACCCTTTGGTAAGGTTTCTGGGTTGGTGTATTTAGCTTCAACTTCGAAATCGGAAGTTCTGTATAAAGTGATCATCTTGGTAGATGGGAAAGTACCACCTCTTGGGAAGACTTCTAAGTGATCAGTATCTTCAGCATCCTTTTCCCAAGTATAGGTAACGGAGAAAGAGTTGATGTCTTCGAATTTGAATGGTCTAACTCTTAAAGTTGGGGAGTGCATAGCACAGATAAAAGCGGCACCTCTGGCAATAGCTTCATCTTGGTTTAAGGTGAAGGATAATGGTTTACCAACGATTTCAGCTAATCTGGTCTTTAAAGATGGGACTCTGGTACAACCACCGATTAATTCAACTGAATCGACTTCTTCAGCGCTAATACCGGCATCGGCTAAAGCTTGTTCAATTGGAATATGGACACGGGCTAATAATGGTTGAACTAATTCTTCTAATTCATCTCTTGATAATTGAGAAGAAACATCAACATCGTTCATAACGGATTCAATGTTAATTGGAGCTTGAGTGTTAGCAGATAAAACTTTCTTTAATTTTTCAGCAGCGGCTAAAACTCTTGAGTAACCCTTAGCATTTTCTCTAATATCAATCTTGTATTTACCCTTGAATTCATCAGCAAAATGTTCGGTGATGGCTCTATCGAAATCTCTACCACCGAAATGTTTATCGTAAGCTGAACCTAAAACCTTTAATTCACCTTTCTTTAAAGCGGCAACGGTAACGGTAAATGAAGAGTGACCAATATCGATGAAAACAATCTTCTTGGCTTCATCTTCTGGTAAATCGGTCTTGAAGACACCGTAACCAACAGCAGCAGCGGTAACTTCGTTAACGATTCTGACTGGGTTTAAACCTGCGATTTTACAAGCATCAGCTGCGGCTCTTCTTTGTTGTTCGGTATACCAAACTGGGACGGCAAGACAAATATCGGTGATGTTAGCCTTGGATTCCTTCTTGGCAATATCCTTTAATTTGTTCAAGTACATGGCAACAAGTTGAGTTGAGGTGAATTCTTGTTGTTTACCGAGGTATCTAACTTTAGCAGCGGTAGTACCATTGGAACCGGTTAATTCAGTGGTGAAATATTTCTTTTCAATATCAAAATCTGGGGATTCTGGGGATAAGGCTAAGATTCTCTTGATGTTTTCAACGGTGTTCTTCAAGTTGGAAGTTTGTTGATTCTTACCGGATTCACCAATAGATCTGTTTTTAACACCAAAACCAACGACGGTTGGGGTGGCACGGTTTGAAACTTCGTTAACAACGACATCAATACCTCTGTTCTTTGCGACGGCAACAACGGTATTGTTGTTACCTAAATCAACACCAAATGGAGTACTCATGATTCTTTAAAAATTGTGGTATAATTTGGAAAATCAATTGGACAAATGTCTAAGAGTAATAAGATAAGTTGATGGATTGATATATTTATCAACTTGTTCCTTATATTAATCTCATCAGAGAGCGATTGCCCATTTGGAAAAAAAATTTTTTGGGACGATAGCTGCGCGTGCGCCACCCAAGGAAGTTTCTGGAACATTCTTGTGGCTGGTGGATATTATTATGTGGCGCGGTATATTTTCTTTTTTTGGTGTCTTCAAACGTCCGTACACCATTTTGTACATAGTACATTTTAGAAATGATTGGGGGTGTATTATATATATATTAATTGGTGTGTCGTTTTTTGTGAAGATATATTAACCTAGTTACTAAATTATTTATATCGCTTCTTAGTATCCGGCGCTAAGAATAGTACTCAGGGTCTGCCATCCTGGAGATTCCATCAACCTATACGTATCTACGGTGGAAGAATCATCTCCCTTGGCTAACTTCTTTAAAATTTCAACTATTAGTCGCTTGTCCTCATCGCCCAGGATATCCAATTCGAAAAATATGTACCTTAGGAAATGGAAATCACTCAACCTGACGCCCAATTTGGAGGCGTCATAAAATGCATCTTTCAAGTATGTATTCAATTGGCTCATATCTGCCGATTCTCCAATGTATGCTCTGTTTTCAAATGGAAATTTGGTGGTTGATTTGAAGAAAGGATCCGGATTTTGAGGGAAACCATGAGTTAATGACACAATTAAATATTCCACTGGGAAACATGGCTTGGCACTCTTCTTGACTACTAAGTTGTACTCGTTCTTTGTCTGGTAAAATATCTCAGGGACGTATCTTTCATCTGTAGTTTCATTTATAAACATCTCCGAAGGGTGAGTGGAAGGGGTTATAAGATCTGCTTGTACCAGGGCTTCACCTCCTTGAGATATCTGATATACATTGATATCAATTTCACTTGAAGTATTGCCCGTAACTACACAGGTAACGAATTTTGATGAAAATACACCAGATGCAGACCATTTGGTAGCATTGGGGAATTTTGATTGCCATTTCACAGAGAACAATATTTCAAGTGATGATAAAAAGAATGAGTCCTTGTGTCTCTTACATATCACAGATCCATCCCCTTTGCTTGCATCTGTTAAATCGGTAAATATGATACCAACTGGTTGTAAACCTAACAATTGTATTAAATTTAGTATCTTATCTTCATCCTCCCAAGCCTGTATAACAATACCATCTTCTTGGTCGATTTGCGGTAACTCATAAACAGTCTCTACTTTTGCCTTTATCCCAAGTGGGACTTTTTCGTATTTTTCATAAGTACCAAACATAATACCAATTCTTTGACATCCTGAGCTTCTCCAGGCATTGATAAAATCATTGACGATCTCACTGTTCGAAAACTCAACATGATCGACCATTCTAAATTCCTGTTGTTTCAAAGTAATTGCAGAAGGTTGACATTTGGAACATATACCTTTTGGCCAAGGTTCATGGCCTGCATTACAGGTCTTATCTATCTGGAAATTTTCCTCTTCCAAAGGTGCGATGAATGATGCGTGAGATTCCTTTTTATTGGTCAATGAGTTGACTTCATTAAGATGAGCATGATAAGAGATATGTTTGATATTGTTTTCAGCTTGATATCCTTTATCCCAAGGAGGCAGTGGAGAACAGTATTCACACATACCCTTTTCTGTATGTCTACAAAATGTTGATTTCTTCCTTAAAATAGCACCTTCGTCTTTGTCTAACAGATCGTCAACCGGTAATTGTCTCCTTATCGGAGCAGCATTTATCTTGACGGAGGATTGATTCAAAGTAACTGTATCAGAGACTTTAGTCTTCAAGGCAGTACCTTGTGGTTCATGTAATTGAGATGTAGATTCCATGTATTGGAGATAGACCATCGATCCATTTTTCAAGTTCAAATCCTCGACTGTACGATCTGCTATCTCGGAAGCCAATTGACTATTATCCGAAGCATTTGGTGATTCACTAAGTCTTATAGATGCTACATCCAATGAAGGTAATTTGGTCAATAATTCATTCAAAGCCGAACCAAGGGTTGCACCTGATTCAACGGTGATTCTGAATAATCCATCTTTTGTTCTGAACCTAAGAATCTATTTTAATCGATGAGAGCACAAGTTAGTAAATCATTCCACCCAAAGTATCTCTGTACGATATATTCAATACATACCATTTTCTACTAATGTCGTTCTGTTCCGTTTAGTATCCAATTGAGTATGATATTCGTAAGTGAAGTAATAAAGGGAACAACGATAAATAGTAGCCTTTTGCCTCTGAAAATGTCCACACCTAACAGTGGAGTCTTTATAGAGCGCGTCGATTCTGCGTCGATCTTAAAAGGCGGGAAATGGGGCCAGGCCCATTTAAGGAGGTCGCTCAGATTAAGATGACATTTACCTGAGAGGGTATGGTCTTCATTTTCTCCTGTTATACATATAAATAGGTATCAGACTGCCAAAATGCAGGTTTCAAAAGGCTTAAAGAGGATGCAGAGGCCATGCTTCCCACTTCAAAGGTATTTCCATGCCCGCCCAGCGGTGTTAAATGACGATAAACTGGCATTTTACAAACGTACGTAAATTTACCAAAGTACCAATCGGTGCCGATATTACAAATAAGGAAAACTGTGAATACTAACTTTTGTGTTGTTTACTGTTACAGTCGTTGGTAAGAACCATAATAGAGCTAAGACGGATGATGAGGTATCCAAGTCATCTTCTTTCACTTTTGATACGTTGAAAAAAACAGATAAACCATTGTATAGTACCGAAGATATATTTGGTACGGGTAAGACTAAAGCCACCAAGTCAAGTAGGAGAGATGTCAGTTATAGACTCGTGAACAAAGTGATATGTGGGTTGACCATCCCCAAGAAACCAATAGAGCCAGATAATTGTTGTATGTCGGGTTGTATCAACTGTGTTTGGGAGTTGTTCAACGAAGATCTTGAAGAGTGGAAATTAGAGACTCAAAGGGCGGTCGATGCGTTGATAGCTCAAGGTGACGATATCAAGGAAAAATGGCCATTAGGTTTTGATGCACCACCAAGGTCATTGCCCGACAAATATATCCCCGATGAGTTATTGGTATCTAATTCTAAGAGAGAAGATACAAAAGTTAATATGCCCTTGGGATTACAGGTATTTGCTAGTCTTGAGAAAAAATTAAAGAATAAGACAAGTTTTCCATTGGATCATACATTAGAGCATACTTCAGATAGTAGTAATCGTTCAGATATACCCGATTCTACTCCCACTTCTTCCTCGGTGTCTCGGGCTATCTAAGACCTAGGACTCATAATAATACCAATCACTTATTCGGATCGGATCATGGGCTTGTATAAATTTATCATAATTAGACTTCTTTTATAAATCATTACTTTGTTTAGTACTTCAAATACATTCACTCGCATTATGGATTGCATCAATCAACCAACAAATCAATCAATCAACCAACAAATCAATCAGTAGATAATAAATAAATAATTTTTTTCTTTATTGTTAATTCATTAAAAACCTATGTAAAACAAATAAAACGTATACAATCAATTGCATATATATATGATTTCGAAGTCTTGATATCTTAATCTATTCTAAATCGACACCTTTGGTCTTTAAGAAAGCCTTTGCTTCATCGATTTCCTGCATTGAAAAAAATAAAAAATAAAATCGGTTAGTATAATTGATCAAAGGAGAGTATAGAGGTATAATAATAATAATAATAACATACGATGAGCAACTCCTTATATTTATCTTCTTTATCTTTGAATGTGAAAACACCCCAACCTAAAGTACCCAAAGCGTAACAACCAAATGAAACTAATCCCCACCAAGGTAAGACAGGTAAGATTTCATTCGAGATTATATTAGGTAATGGGAAAACACCTGATAATAATGCAAAATAGATGGAAGAGATTGTGAATAATGCTAAAACTGCCTCTGTGAATCTTGACATCTTGATTTTATATTATAGTTTATCTTTAATTCCTAGATGGTATTGTTTTTGATGTTGGTAAAAAGGAAAGGACGTTGATTAGATATGCCAGTTTAGTAAACTTGACGTGTTCTCTCTTTGTCTGTGTGAGAATTGAAATCTGTTAGATATGCGCGCGACTAAAACCGTGGTGGTAATGATCCATCTTATTTATTTATTTATATTTTAAACGATACAATAGTGGTTTTTATTGATTTTATGGAACTATATAATAGTAAGAGGAACTATCGGAAAGTTCGATATTCTTTGGCAAGAGCGATGAGTTCTTTATATAGTGATATAAAAAAGGATTCTAAAATTGGTGGTGGGTGAAAACGTTCTGTGATGTGTAAGAGAGAAAAAAAAAAAAATTTACAAACGGGAACTGAAACTGTAAAAGGAAAAAAAGAGGGGCAAATATATTCTAATACTGATTAGAGTAAAGCAGTGATCAGGAGGGCTAAAGCAGCGGCAACACCACCGGTGGCAGAGTTGTAACCTAAACCAGCAGCTTCAGCTTTGGAAGAGGAAGAAGTAGCGGTAGATGCTGTTGAAGAAGATTTTGATGAACTATCCGATGAACTAGCTTGAGATGCACTTGTGGGGATATTCGATTGAACGTTAACTGTATTTGTAGAGACAACGGTGAAAATGGCACTTGTGATGGTTTTACCGTCACTATCCTTAATGCTGTAATTAGAGGCTCTAACATCGATATCGATGATTTCACCAATGTTCGAGTTGTTGACACCGTATAAGATCATATCGATACAATCACTTGGAGTATCTGGGATATTGAAGTCGGCATCGAAATCAGAATAAGAAGCTTCAATGTTTTTAGCATTACATTTGGTAATAATTTCAGCAGAAACGTCATTTTCTGAGATATCAGGAATAGAAACCTTGTTAAATTGTTTCTTTAAATTGTTGAAGTCATCGAGGTATTCAATTGAACCATCGGAATCAATCTCGACTAATCCATAATCACTTGCTTCCTCAGAATATTCGTAGACTAATCCACCAGATAAAGTATCGATTAAACCATCATAAATACCACCACTAACTTCGTCAAAAGTTCTTGGAGAATCGGTATTACAACCATATTCTGAGAAAAACACGGGGATTGAAGAGTTTGAAAAAGTAGAATTGACTGAGCTATAACCCGAGCTAGACCAATCTGAAACACCAGAACACCATTCATATGAGTTCAAACCAAAGAAGTCTGATTTGGAATCATCTGAATCGGTACCATTGATATTACATTGTAAGTATTCCCAAGTCGCGGCTCTTAATTCGGTAACATCAGCAGCGGAATAACCAACTGGAATGGTTCTATTGGCGTTATTGGCAATATATTGTTTCATATCTCTTTGAACGGCTCTGATATACTTTGGTGAAACACCAGCAGATTCACCATCGTTAATGATTTCATTACCACTGAAGAATCCAAGGACATTTGGGTAATCTTTGAAAGCGTCGATCATCTTGAAGACACGGGTTAAATAATACGAATTATATGTGGAACTTGGGTCATATCTATTCAAGGATTGACCACCTAATGGAGAGTTAACGTCGAAGATGACGTAGAACCCAGCAGCATTGAAGATGGACATACATTCATCGTGATTTAAATCTGGATCAACTGTATAGATTCTAATGGTGTTCACACCTAATTGTTGTAGAGCATAGGCATCACGGTAACATGCTTCAGCATCGGTTAGAACATCTGATTTTTCGGAGTCTGAATAACCTGAAGATCCACCAGGTTGATAATCTACACCTTTTAAAAAGAATACCTCACCAGGTTTGGTGTAATCGGTATCAGGTTTGATGAAACGTAATCCATCGACTTCGATTGGGATCATGGCTCTGGCCACTGAAGCTATAGTTAAAGCGGATAAGAACGTTTGCTTAACTGAGACCATGGCTGGAATATGAGTGGATATGCGTATGTTAGGGTATAAACGATTGAATAGTAGTTAGCTACGGACAGTAGACAATAGAAAGGAGATAAAGAGTAGAGATATACGAAGTGAAGGTGCAAATTATAATGGAGAAGCAGGAGAAAAGAAAACAGAGGGAACATAAGCGAGGCGGCGAGTTTTCTTCTTATTCTTCGACGCGGTGCTTCGTGTTGAATTTCTGGAGATTTGTGTTCTGCAGAGCACAGCCCGAAGTGGGGTGCTGTGCAGATCACTTATTCTTTATTTTTTATTTTTTATACTATCCCTTGTAGTGGTGGAATTTGATCATACCTTCTTCTGCTTGCCTTACTGACTGCCGGTGGCCATTGACGCCATTTTGGGATATCTGTAATTGAGTCTCATTTGCCTTGCTAAGACCGAGATTCGACTTGATCACTTGGATCTTATACCTTTTCTTCACAGTGTCAAATAAGGTATTCTTCATGAACATGTGATTTAGTATCTCATTTTCCTTGTTCCTCTTGCGTAAAACCAGTTCTACTACAATCTCGTGTCTCACCGTAATTAAGACCCGGTTTATCCCTACTGATCTCTCAAAGGAACAGATCTCACGTCCCGGTCCCAGGGAAACAGAAAGGTACGATCCAACCTTGTGGAATTGCGTTTCAATAACTTTTGCAACGTTCAATTGATTAATCCCACTGTTTCTGTTATTTTGTGACTTGTCATTATTCAGATTCAGTTCGATTGAGGCATGGAAATTATTCTCCAAGATTCTATTTATCTCAACAAGATGTCGTTCATCAAGGATATTGATCACTGGAGCTTTCCCATCATCCGTGCTTATAATCTGTCGTAATGAGCAATGAATGTCAACTATATTGAGCTTAGGAGAGTTCAAAGGTGAGATATCTACCAATAAAGTCAAAGTATCCCCTTGTGGTGATATGATTCTCTTATGATCAAGAAACCCAAAATTCACCAGTATTTCACTGTCTCTATGATTTTCAACCTTGTGAATGATTTCAGATACATTGGGACTACTACTCATCAAGTTATAGAACACGATTGGAACCTCAAATAATTTCAGTTTAACAAGCTGTTCCACAGTAGTGTATGATGCTTTATCATCTTTCATAATCATTTTGTCCCCGTAAGTCGTAGTTTTCATTATCGAATACTTCATCTGTACCATGAGGTAATTTCTAATGGAGTAGATATTTTTATTGCCCGATTTCTCATACCATTCCCAAAAAGTACTTGGTAATACACCCATTGAATCATAGATCGTATATGAGAAAGGGATATCAGCACCGGTTAGCTCAGCTGTTGAGTCCCTGGGGCAATACAATTGTGAAAATTGATTTTCCTCCAATTTGAATCTAGTGACTACGTTTTCTCTGTTGAAAGGTGAAGTCGAATGGGATACCTTCCGCAATAACTTATCGTCCTTGTCATACGTTGATAACTCTTGATCAGTCTTTATCTTAAGTTGAACATCATTGATCTTGAACCATAAATTGGGTACGGTGGATCTTATCTCCAATTTACCTTCTAATTTCACTTTTGAATCATTGTGATAGCCTGGAAAGCCCTTGATTAAACCATTGGATGTGGAACCAATTGAAGCCAAGTTGATTATAATATTGTTATCTGTGTTGTATATTGGAAGATTGACATTCGTATTCAGTTGGCCTTCCATAATCTGCTATATGGAATTCATTTGATAGTCTAAGAAGAAGAAGAAGAAAAAAAGAGTAAACTAAAGAAGAAATACCCAATAATATCCTAGTCTATTAATAGTGAATCGCCTAAGGAGAATGAGAAACAAGCAAAACATGGCGCAGGACAGAGAAAAGATGACATTGTTAGTGCGGCTCAACTTCGGATTATTTTCCTCGCAAAGGTGTATATATATATATATATATACTTGAAACTTTCCATGGCTTGATAAGGTAATAGCAGACAATAGACTGCTCTTGTATACCTATTCAAGACACTCGTAGAAGCCCTTATAAGCAGAATCAAGATCGAATAGAAACTCTTTTGATTCCTCATCACTTAATGATTCGTTGAAACCCAAATTGTTCAGTTTGATCAACCATTGGATCAATTTGGATCTATTTTTGAAATCTCCATTATTCAACACTTTGTTAATAGATGTCATCAAATCCGAAAGTAATGGATGTAATTGATCTTTAGTTCTGTAGTTTAACTTCAATGCATCCATCGTAGTTATGAAAACTCCAGTAGCTTCAGCTACTGCCCTTGTAGAGTATTTAGAGTTTCCACCACCCCCGGATCTTGCCTCTTGGGTTGAAGAAGGTAAGGAGTGGTCTATAAGAGTATCCCTCGATAAACTTGAACCACCATCAATTTCAGACAAACTTTGCTGTTGTTGCTGTTGATCTCCCTGTTGTAATTGATTAGAAGAACTATTTGTACTCTCAACGGTAGCTGGTATTCCAATCGAGATTCTCTTCTTAGCCAAGGGAACATCTAGTCCCATCCTATCACAAAAATGGTTCAAGCTTTGGAAATTCTCACGAACTTGATCATCTTTCAATATGAGGCTAAATTGATTCAAGAGTCTATTTACCGTATTGGTATAAGCTAATTCACTCGATGTCTTAGTCAATGTATCCTTGGTGAAGGATCTTTCGAGACAATTGATGGCGATTATAATCGAATACAATTCGGAGATAGATTCGTAAAAATTACGCTCCTTGTTGCTCTCAAATAATGGGATCTCTTGATCTAATGAAATTTTGGATTGACTTATCAAATTGATTGATATATCCCGTGAGCTTGAAAAAGGTTGAGGGGCGTAAGGTTGCTGCATCGTTATAGAACTAATTTGAAATCACACCTACCTACTAATCTATAACGCACTTTATACACGGGACAGTATAGTATGATAGTATTTATAGTCGAATTAATCCTTAGGTAACAGTAAATTCAAACAATTAGGTACTCAAAGACAAAGAATTCCACTCTCTCTCTCTCTCTCTCTCTCTCTCTCTCAGCCTGATCTCTTATAATTATTCTCATATTTTTTTTCCATGAGAAACCATTTGAAAGTCACGTGCTACAATTTGGGGCCCTTCTTGAGTTTATCTATTTTGTTTCATCTATTCGTAAGTTTATGTTTATTATTTACGTATATATATTTGTCTATATTGCATCCAAGGATATTATCAAAGCAAAATAGGTTGAAACAGCTTAGAAAAAAGCATCTTCTAACAGGGCTTTATCGAGGCACTCAAAGCAAATCAAAACAATAACAATTTCAAATGATAAACAAGCAAGATTCCTTGGTGGAATGAGAAAAAAAAAAACACTTGGTACCCACCACCCTCTTTTGTTTACATTTTGACCAACTCTAATTTTTTAGATTATCACAACAACATTGGCTAAGCTTGGCTTTCCAAGCTTTTTTTGGTTGTTTATTTGTTTTGTTTGTTTTGTTTGGAATTATGAAGTGATAGGTGTCCTGATGTAGTTTTTGATTTGTGGGGAGGGGGGATATTACGAGAGAAGGGATGACAAAATTCTAAGAACCAAAAATACAATTAAAGCAAAAAGTATATATATATATAAGACTAATAAAACAAAACAAAGATGAAAAGATAAAGTAAACTGAGATAAAAATTGGAGGGGGAGAGAAAGAAAGGTTGAAAAAGGAAAACAATGGTAGAAATGTCAAATTAATAGCATAGTAAATATCGAAATGAGAACCAAGAATTGAACCTTTTTTTTGGGAAAAGCTAGAAAAAAGAAGCCCGTAAAAGAAGATGGCTTAGTCACTGATGATGATGAGAAGGGAGAAAGAAGCGAAATTTGAATGTGTAAGAAAATTTTAGTTGAAAAGGTCAGTTATTGAATGATCTAAACGAAAGAGGCGACTGATGCAGAAGTACTTAACCAGTCGGAGACGGTAGAGGCATCGATATCGGAACCAAAGTCGACACTGTCGTCTAATTCAACAATGAATACATTACCACTGTCGAAGATAACGGCAGCCTTCATAGAAGAAGAGGTTGGTCTGGTGAAGTAATCAGAAGAACCGGCACCACCACTTGAAGAACCATTGTCACCTTGACCATCGTGTAAATGAGAGATCAATTTTTCTGAGCCTTCACTTAAGATTTCAAATAAATCTAATTCACCACAACCAGTTGACCAACAAGAACATTCAGAGTTACCGTATTGTAAAGTTCTTGGGATCTTAGCGTTTAATAACCAAATAGCTGGCATATCGTGGTTGTTTGAAACTGAATCGGTAGCTGTTGGCATTTCAAATTCAAAGACAAACATCTTAGTATCACCAGTGAAACCGTGGTATGCTGGAATACCATCTCTGTAGAAACCACAGTCACCAACAGTGGTATCATCACATGAAACACCAGACATGATCATATATTCAACGTCTGAGTCAATGGTAACTTCATCTAAAGCTTGAGCTGAAGAAGCAGCATCTACACCATTTGAGGCACAGTAAGAGATAGAGTTACCGAAACAAGTATCCCAGACACCGGAACCACTACCACCTAAGGTATTAAGGAAGACTAAATTGTCTGCGGAACCTGGGGAGAAGTATGAGTATCTTTCCCAAGCATCACTGGAGCTTGAAGAAGATGAAGTTGAGGCAGCAGCTGAAGATGAAGATGATGATGATGATGATGATTCAGTTGTTGAAGTGGAAGAGGTGATTGCAGAAGTAGAAGCGGTAACGGTGGCTTCAGCTTCGGTAGAGGTAGTAACAGCATCGGTAGCAGAAGAGACAGCAGCGGCAACAGAAGTGGATTCACCGACAATGTCACCTTGACCGTTTACATAGACGGTAGCAGTAACTTCAACAACTTCGATAGCAGCGGCTCTCTTATGTTGATGATGGATGTGTCTAGTGGTGGTACAGTCTTCTTCAGTATCACGCTTAGCCATCTTTCTCTTCTTAGAGGATGGAACAGAAGAAGATGGATAATAAGCACCGAATTGTAATAATTTCAAAGGACCTCTGAAATGGACAGATAATTCTTCATCTAATGGAGATAAAGTACCTGAGAAGGAAGTCGATGATTGAGAACAAGAACAAGAATCGGTGTCCATAGCGGTAACTTCTTTGTAAGAACCAGAGTAACCAATACCTTCGTAAACGACAGCATCGGTTTGGTCACAATAGTAGTTACCGTCGACTTCAGAACAGGCAGCTGAAGCCTTGGTAGCCAGACTTGATAAGATTGGAAGTATGACACTATATGAGAACTTCATTATTTATGTGTATTATTATATGTTAAAGATTATATTATTTCCTTGTGAATGAATAATTCAACAGTTTATCAAAAATGAATGGAATTAGGAAAAAAATGAAATATCTATTGTGAATTTAAAGGAATGAATATAGATATTTGATTCTCGTGTTTATCTTTTTTGTTTTTTAATAAAGGAGTGTAAAAAAAGGTGAAACAAGATCGTAAGTTGGGGAGATAGGTGATTTGAAAGGAAAGAATCTAAGAGTGGTTGATGAAAGAAGAAAGGGAAGAGCTTTTAAAGAAGAGGAAGGAGACATAGGAAGAAAAGGAGTAAAAAAAAAGCCCACACCTATTCACTATTGTCCTGAAGGAAGTGGGAAATGAGCGTGAGTGCTTAGTTGGCAAGCGCTTTTGATGTTTCAAAGCTTGGTGCAGCTCCTGCGAGGTTGCCTAAAATGGCAATACGTAAACAGCGAAAAAGAAGCGTCTCCTTTCAGAAATCGCGCACGCACGACCTGGGAATGCTAATTGGCGCACGCCGCCTCAGCTTGGCTTTGGCTTTGGAGGGGAGGTGTGGGTGTGGTGGTGCGTCGGCGTCGGCGTCGGCGTGTGTGTGAGTTGGAGTGAGTGGTGTGAGTGGGTGTGAGTGGGTGTGAGCGGTGGTGTGGTGCGAGATGCTGTGTTGTTGTGGGTGTAGGTGTTGTTGTGCAACGCCCGAATAAAGACAGACTAGTACTTACTCTAGCTACTAGGTTGTTTCTTTTGTATAGGCATCTATCTATACATCTATATACACCTTGGTACGCACGCACTCACACTCACTAACTCTCTCACACATACTTTTACTACCTCACTCAAGGTACATCTTTTCCTGCTTACCCTTTTCTTTTTCTTTCTCTTTCTCTTTCTCTTTCTCTTTCTCCGGAATACAATAAAAAAATAAAAACGTTTCCCTTGTATAATCTAACATCCCGACTGCACGGAAAGAGTGTGGATGAGGGCTGTCTCCTATGTTTTCTGTTTTGTTTGTATAACTTTAATTACATTTACAAGAAACTTCTGTTCGGCAACTGACTTACCTTGCATATATATATATATAAACTTGATTCATTTACACGTATCATCAAAGCCCTGCCGCTCTTCGCAAAATAATCTCTCGTATTTTCATAAACTATTTGTCTAGGTGATCCGGAGAAATTTCACAAGTTTATGATACGGATCTGTGATTATTGTTTACCACACCAGTATCGTTAGATTTCACTAAAATTTTTACCCATGTATGACTATCTATATCTATGATCAAAACTAATTTAGTTTCGGAAAAACAAAACGCATCGCACTCCCCTAGATCAGAAACGGTTGAGAAAACTGTAAAGCCTATTTGGCTGATTACTGTACTGAGATATCGACCTATTCAAAAGTCAAGTCCGGGATCTAGACTCTTTGCATCAGACTATAGGGAAATGATTAATGATGACGTAACTCGGAACTCGCTTGCAATCAATCATAACAAAACAAACGGTAAATTACTATATTTTTGTTTTTTCAACTAACAAATTAGATGAAAAATTTTTAGAGCTTTTCTTTTTTGCCCTTTTGGGACTTAATTACTTGCATATACTAAAAGCACCTAGTGTTAAATTTTTCAAATATGATGCAATTGAAATTACCATGTGTTCTTTTAATGGTTGCATTCGAACGTCTGGACTCTTTTTTTTCAAGGGGTAGAACATGTTCTACTCTTCTTAGACAGATCAGTATCTGATTCGCTTATTTGGGAGTTCAATTACCGAGCCTGAGAGACTCTAGAAAAGCCTTGATGAATCCGTGTAGATAGACAGATAGATATATGGGGGGCTCCAGTATGGGTTCGTAGTACTTCATTATCTAATAACGATTATGAATAATCATTATATCTATGTAAAATAGTCAAATCATACACATCATTTCATCGATCTTATATAGTTATGACACCGTTGTTGACTATATTTCAACAAAGAAATTACAATCATTATGCATTCGTATCCCTTTTTTCAGAGAACGAGCAGAATATCAAATGGTGCACATGTACAGTCAGTAAAAGTCAGATTTGATCAAACCACGTAATCCATTATTCACGAAGAGGGTGAATAAATATCCTTAATCAGTACAGGCCAGATATGGGTGGAATTTCATGTCGAGTTAGCAATCTGATCGAGGCTAGTGAAAACCAGGGCGGGCGGCCATGGCTGGGGTGATTCGGTGAGTATGCGGCGCATTTTTTGTTTGTTGTGTATATATATATATTTATACCCCACACAAAAGAAGTATAAATTGGATGGTTTTTTTCACAGACTACCTTGTTTTCTCCTTTATTCCACTTTTTACTGATTGTCAGGAATTTAAACGAAGATGAATGTTTCATCAAACGTAATGGTGTCTAGGACAGGATCTTTTATATAAAGTACCTAGTGATTCGAAACCACCCCACTACTGACTTGACCCAAGTACTATTGAAGCACCTTAACCATAAGACTTTTACAGTACTCAATGATTGATTTGCTTAGTTATTTATTAGCTTTCTGTGTTATGTATCTGCTTTCTTTACTGCAAGATTTGCATTCTTTTCTATACTTTGGCTATACTTTTGCTATACTTTTGCTATATCATATATATCTTTCTTTCCTATTTCTTTGCATAGATTCATCGAGTTCTGTGTCACTTGGTATTGCGCACCCAACTGGTATTGCATCCTAAGTGAAGTCAAATCAGTTCATCTGGAGTTTGTTTCTACTTTTGGTGATACGGTTATCAATTGGTTATATTCTAGGTTCTCTTCGCTAGATACTATAGAAGCACGATTTGAGTTTCCCTGTGGATATCTTTTGTTAAGGGTAGTGATCTGTTTTCGGATTGTGGCTTGCAGCTTCTAGGTCTTGACGGCTTGCTTGATATTTAAAATCTACAATTCGTGAGACATACACAGCTATGATACATTGCTGTTGTAGAGAGTTAAAGTAATAAAGAAAAACAAATTTAAGAGACAAATTTGAGTAAACTATATTGTGAAACTATACATCTTCAAACCCGCAAGTGGATACATATGTAATGCCTACAATATCTTCGTCTCTACAACTCACCCTTCTTACACGCCCACACATAAACCCACACCCAAACCCACACCAATCCCACACACACACACACACACACAACACCCGCCGCTGTTGCGGAGGCCCAAGAACCGCCTTGAGATTTGAGGTGACAGGTCGTGCTTTGACCACTCGCGCACAGGAGCCAGCAGGAGCCAGCCTCCCCTTTGCCCAAGCATCTCGTCTGGCTGATAAAATTATTAAGCCGAACAATAGATAGAGTCTTTGAATCATTCAACTTCCCAAATCTCACGTGTATTCGTTCAAAACAATTGTTCATCTGGCATATATATTCACCAGATACTCAAAGGTACAGCCTTCAGATCCCATTCTCTCCATTAGAATAAATCACAAGTGCGTCTCGTCTTTATCCCTTGAACCAGTTACTCCAGTGATTGACTATATTTCAATATCAAGGGTTTTTCATTGTGTTGATCATTGACTTCTCCTTCCATAGTAAAGGTTATCAGTTATTTAGTCACTCCTCTTGTACATTCTCGTAGATATTACGTTATTGTAATTCTCATTCGCTTGAAGAATTCAAACAGAACTTTACATTCACCCCCGTGTTGTTGAAATCTCACCTTTTCATCAACGAATAAGCAACCCCCTTTTCAGCTTATTGGATCCAAGAAAAAAAACTCTTTAGGTCCATATTCCCTTTTGCATATCGGTCATTATATAGATCAACAACACTCCTTCATAGTACACAACTGCATTTCAAAGAATGAATGTGCCTCCGCATCAACTTCCTCCTGGGTCGATGGTCCCCCCTGGAATGTCACATCAAATTAATAACAATCAAGTCCCCCCTCATATAACTATTCCACCTCCTGGCTCGAACCTCTCTTCTTCGCACCAATCCCCAGTGGGTTCCATGGGTGCTCCAAATCCTAACTTACAAAAGAGAGGAAGTGTCCATAGCTCTGTATCTGGGGTTCCCCATACACCCATACTCAGTCAGCCAAATACAGTTCCAACTGGAGCTCAACAACAACAACAACAACAACAAATGACTCCTCAACAGTGGGCATCAGCTCAGGCAGCTTCAGTTGCCGGTTACCAGAATATCAATGGAGGTATGATGGGCACCAATTCCATGACAGCCGCTGCAGCAAGTGCAATGATGGGCAGACCGGGTGTTATGTCTCAACAACAGATGAACGCATTACGTCAATTACAAAGTACGTATGGAGAGTTACAGAATAATATGGATCGACAAATAGACGATCAAAAGATTGTTGGAACCCAAACGGGCCAGCAGCAACATACACCTCAAATGGCTATGTCTATGATGACACCAAATGGCTCACATGTACCAATGAATTTTGAAGAAGCTTTAGATGCCAGTCTTGTGCTTCCAAATTCTACTGATTCTTTCAGTGGTAGTGGGGGAAATACCCCCAATGATGCGACAAATAGCAATGGCAACATACAGCAGAGGAAACAACAGCAACAACAAAGACTCTCCCAGCAGCCAAAGCCATTCACCCAGCAGCCAAAGTCATTCACTCAGCAGCAATCGCAATATCCGCAAGCGGCAGGAGCCCATAAATTTCCACAGACTCTCAAACAACAGCAATTGCATCTACAGCAAGCAAATCAGAATCCAAGACATCCTTCAGTTGCAATGTCGCAATCTGGTCAAATCCCATCTCAACAGCCCCCACAAGCACAGAATCCTGGACCTTCTCAGTCTCCTGTACAGATGCTACAAACTCCACAACAAGAGACACAATCTGTCCATAGTGATTTAACTGCTGCTACCAATGATATCAAAAAGAATATTTCAAATATAGCAATTGTTCGTATCTATGAATTCATCGAAAAGGTTACCGTTAATGGAGGAGATAGTAAAGATTTAGAACACTGGAAAAGTGTCATTGAAGAGTTTTTCAGCGAAAGTGCATCTGTTTCATTGACCATCAAGAATGGTATCGATAGTAGAGTCTATAATTTCACTTATTCCTTAGTTGGTCGTGTTTTACATTCAATTTATCAAAGTGGCGTGTCAGCTTTTGAAGTTACACCAAATGCAATGAAAGCCAATGTATTACCCAATGGTTCCACCGTGATTGAGATTCCAAGGCTATCTACAAGACATTGGTATGGTGATGGATCATATGTCTCTTTACATGGAACATGTAAGGCAAATTTCAATAGACAGTTGAAATTTGAAAAAGTTGAAATGTCATTTTTCAAGACTTCATCTGGTGTTGATTTTAAAGCACTTGATCAATTCATTACCAGTTTGACAAATAACGATTTACAAGATATTGGAAATGTCAAGGCTAGATTCGAGGCATTTAGATGTTTGAATTCATTTGGATTACAAGAAAATGTACTTCGGATTATGCAAGTGAGTGATGTTATGACTTTGGTCAAACCATTGATGCATTTCCATCTCAATTCTAATTCTCTTTCACCTATAACGTCTTTGGAAGTTTTCAATAAATCCACTTTGAAAGACTTGATGTATTTGGATAATCTCAACGTACAATATCAACAACACCATCAAAGACAGTTGGCAGCACAACAACATTTTCAATTTGCAAGACAACAGTTGAATCAACAACAGAGGCAAAAAATGTCGATGAATATCCAACCTAGACATATTCCAATTCAACCTGGTAATAACAGTAATGTCTCTAGTTCTGATACTCCAACTTCGGCGAATATGAATACTTCAAATACTAGTGTGACTGGTGATAATGTGGCTTCTGCATCAGCAGGCACTGTAAGTGGTACAGATTCCACATCAGGAACAACACAACTGAAGAAAAAGGACAGCAATTTCAACAGTAAGCTAGACCTGAACAATTCAACTTTGAGAAAACGTAGAAAGATGAATGGTGGTAGTGGTGGTGACTCAAACTATTCCACTCCTACTAATTCTGCTTCGACTCCAACCAACTCTTCGAATAATGCTAAGGATAAGCAAAAGGAGAAACTCAATAACAGTCTTAACGATGGTGTAAGTCCAAGAACTACAGATGTGGAGAAATAATGTTAATGTTTAAATAATGATGATGATTAGTAATTTAATAATATAACGAAATGATAATTAATAAATAATAATAACTTTTCAGTACTTCTCTCAATATATCTAATAGGCCAATACTTTCGGAACCGCTTTTAGAAACTTGTACACTGGTTTCGAAAGATGTACAAGATATATATATTCATGTATTTTTTTGCAAGTTATTTCCCTTCTTCCGCTCAAAAGCAGCATCGCTGTACATTATGCCGATGTCGCTTTCTAGATGCTGACCCACCCCAACCTCAAGCATGCACCAGAGAGCTATTCTATTCGTGCCCTGAACAACTCATCTTGAGTTTCTTGAATAACAGACGTGATTTACATAAAGTAAATTCCGGTTTTTTGTAGAAGTATGATGTGAAAACTTGGATTTCAAAGGCTGTAGAAGAGGCTTTCTCTTTCAATAACGTTCATTTGTTATGTAAGGTACCATGTACTAGATGCTTTTAACACGCATACTGTACTGAGCCTCTCAAGGCATTTCTTACAGTATTTCTTTTGTCTTATGTTTGAATAATAATGAAAATGGAGACTGTTTGAGACTCAATAATGGAGCACCCTAGGCTATAAAACTCTAGAAAATAACAGAAAAGGGGCACCTGAGACTGGTTAAGTATACCCAACTTTCTCTTAAAGGGAAACAAAGCTTGATTACCCCATAAGATGGTGTTTTTTCTAAACAAGCGTTGAAATTCTGACCTGACAAATCTGCTGTACACCTGGAACCGATTTATAGACCAAAATCAGCAGCGTGGCGCAGTGGAAGCGCGCAGGGCTCATAACCCTGATGTCGGTGGATCGAAACCACCCGCTGCTATATTTCTGTTTTTTTTTTTGATAATTACATTTTTATTTTCTCAATGTGAACCTTCGTCATTTGACTTTCTGCTATCAGATATAAGTTAACTTTTTGACTTCTAGATATAAGTCAACTAGTTGAGTCCTGTAGTTATGTACATCTTTCGTTTGTTTTTTGTCTTAAGACATTAGTATTGTTGTTGATAAATTTAGCCTCTTTGAGGAATTTAATTTTCCAGTATGTTTTATGATTTGTTCTGCAAATGAGGAGTTTTGTTTTTTTATGGCTTATTCAATTGTAGATATATATGCTTTTTTTTATTTAATTAACTAACTATACAGGTGACGAGCGAGTGAGGGAGGGAATGAAATGGGAATCATTTCTTACCGTTGGCCTTCGCAAGTTTTGCCTTTGCTTGTTCTAATTTTCTCTTCTTCTTAGTTAAGTCTTCTTTTCTAGCTTCTTGCTTATCTAAACCGTATTGCATCTTCTTATACAACTTACGTTGTTTGTTAGACATCATGATGATCTTACGTTCTTTTTCTTCTGCTTCTTCTTTTTCTATTTGTGCTGCGGTTCTCTTCTTAGCGACCTTCTTAGATTCTTCGGAATCGACTTCAGAGTATTTGACACCGGCGGCTTCTAATTCTAATTCTTTTTGAACTTCCAAATCTTCATCTATTTCTTCTTCTTCTTCTTCATCAACATCGGCTTCATCTTCACTATCGCTTTCATCGTCTTCTTCATCACCTTCCTTTTCGACAATTGGAGCTTCTGGGTTATAAGTACCAGAATCACCCCATGGTGATAAATGAGGTGGTAAAGTTTCACCTGGTGCATAATCAGAGACATTCAATAATGTGTTCTTATTTATACAATCGAAGATCCATTGAGGTTGGATGTAAGTTCTACCTTGGACTTTATTTATTACCTTTGGTCTATCGACAATTTGATGGGTAATTGAGGATAAATCGAATTTCTCCTTGGAACCATTTAATTTGATTTCATCTAAAGCAGCTTCACTTATGACTTTACCGCCACTTGATAAGATAACGAATTCTAAAATATCAATCGGAACTTCACGACCAACGTAGAAGATAAATTTGTTGAATAATACAGAGACAGGGTTATCATATTTGGATGGTTGTTCTAATAAATCACCGGCATTCTTGTTGGTATCTTTAAATTCATCTAATTCTACAGTTTCAACACTTTCGGTTATTTCTTCTTCAATTTCAACCTCTTCTACGTTTTCCTTATCAGCCTTCAAAGCCTTTGATAATTCACTCTTGGAGAGTTTGGTTTCCTTAACATTTTCTTCTTGAGATTCGAGGTCTGGTAATAATGATCTCATAGCATCTTGAGATTTCAAGACATAAGCACTTAAACCACCGATATTCTTTAATTTGGCTTCATCTATAGTTGGTGGGTAGATAAGTTCAGCATCTGTGTATAATTTATAAAGAACAAAATGTAATAAAGTTGAATAGAATTCTAAAAAGGTTAACATGATTCTAAAATCGATATCAGTTGGGATATTTTGAGTATATTTGAAAGGTACGATCCACATGACTTCTTGACCTCTAATATTGGCAGAGTAGTAAACACCTTTGATGGAGACAAAGACTTTTTTCAAACTCTTTTCCTTAGCAACATAGGCTAACCATTGGTTACAAAGTTTTGAAGCTTCTGATGTAACTCTTGCACTAACTTTATCAGTAGCTGGCATATTACTGAAAAGGAATAACATATTCAAAGCATCGTCTAAATCCCTTAAGGAATCCATGAAAGTTGTGTATCTTTCCTTAATAACTTTGTCTAACTTATATTTAGGTTTATTGGTTTCTAATTTCTTAGCATCACCAACTTCACCTCTACCTAAAGCTCTTGTCAATTTCTTGGAAAAAGTCTTGTGTTCTCTGAATTTGTTCAAGATTGGCTCATGCATAAGATATTGGATATCCTTAGCATAGTAGAAAGTAACAGGAGCGGTGGAACCCTTGTTAGCCTTCTTCTTGTTTCTTGGTTCTCTTGGATAAATACCTTTGAAGATACATAAACGACGGAAATCAGCTAAAGAAACTTGAAGTTTCTTGACGGCTTGAGTTCTTGTAATGAAATTCTTGGCATTACCTGTTGTTCCTCTCTTCTTTATTTTACCCATGGTTGTAATTGATAGTTATCAGCTCGATATTAGAGAAAAAATTTCAAGATCAATACTTAGATTTCAATTAAAACAGCAGGAGTTTTTTATATAAAAAAAAAAAAAATATTAAAAAAAAAATATTTCTAAAAAAAAAAAAAATTTTTAGCGTGTGCCAACAGAAATGAGATTTCGCAGGAGAGCTAGGAAGATAGATAATCTGTGGGAGTATACCCGATATTTGGGTGGATATGAAGTTGATAAATTGAGTTCCTCTGGTGTGTTCCAACGATTGGAAAGATAGAGACAAAACACTGATCACAATGAGCAGGCTAATGGGTGCTTCTAGGACTTTTGTGCGTGGATTTCACAAGGCACATACGTTGAATTTTGCTCAGAGTAGGATCATGAAGGAAATAGGGAAACCATTGAGTACCAGTGACATAAAGAAGTTTTTCTCCGATTCCGAGAATAGTACATGGGAGATCAAAGATCTAGTGGGCGAATCGAAGGAAGAAGTGATAAATGAAGAACAGTTTGGAAGATTGATGGAATTATCCGGTTTGAGTATATCCAATTTAGACGAACTTGAAAGATCGGAGATGTTGAAAAGTTTGAATGATAAATTGAAGTTTATCAATAAATTGCAATCTATTGAATTGCCACAGGAAAAGGAAACCCAAATTGGGGTTCATAGATTGATGAATGATCAGTTCCAGGCTAAGTTAACTTACGATGATCTTGTGGGAGAGATTTCAAATGAGATTCCAGATCCTGCAAAGGGTGAAACCTACTCTTCATGGAACCCGTTCAACCTTCATCGTAAATTTGAGAGAATCCAATACGAAGGTGATGTTTCATTAGTAGAGGATACACCACTGCTTGACGTGAAGAATAAGAACACAGAGAATCTTCCTGGTTCAGGTTCCGGTGGACTTGAAAAACCAAAAGACGAAGGATCAAGCCAATATTTCATTGTCAATGAAGGTTTAATAAAGGAAAACAAGCAGTAAATGAAATACCACCAAATTTTACTATATAACGAGATTACGAACAAAAACACCCGCCATAATGGTAGAATTACTCATTCTAACTATTTGTACATATTGTATATATTATTAAGAAAAGGAGGAATGAAAAACTCTATACTTATTTATTCAAATCAAATTCATTGGATTCATCATCCAATTCCAACTTTCTCTTACCTGCATAACTTTCTCTCAAATCGGCCATCTTTCTGGTATTAGTTTGAGTCTTTGCCTTTGTAATCATCTTGGAGATTTCATCTTCGGTGTTATCAGATTCTAATTCAGCGTAATCCAGAACCAATCTACGTCCTAATAAATGGACACCTTGTAATTGATCCATTGCCGATTCTGCTTCTTTCAATGAACTGAACTCGACAAAGGCAAAACCTCTTGCTGATTTGTTGAACTTCTTTGGAACTCTGACCGATTTCAAAGTACCAAAAGAACCAAATAATTCAAACACATCCTTACGTGTAGATTCGAATGGTAAATTCTTGATGATAATCTTTGGTGATCTCTTTGATTTCTTCTTAGACGATGATGAGGATGAGGAGGAGGAGGATGATGATTGCGATACTCTGTTGGATATCTTAAGTTGAATCTTATGGCCATCGAGTAGGTGACCGTCCATTGTACTTATAGCAGCATTGGCTTGTTCTTTGGTCTTGAATTCTACGAAACCAAAACCCATACTTAAAGTCTTACCAGGGTTCTTGGTATCTGGCTTGGTCTTAACTGTACCAACCATGAAACCTTCTAATGGCTTGAAAGTTTCTACTAAATCCTTAGAAGTTGTAATGAAATTCAAGTTCTTGACAAAGATAGAAACAGTTGGACCAGAGATATATTTATTATCTTCTTCTTCCGCTTCTTCGGTATCCTTTGTGACATCCAATAAGTCAGTAGATGATGCCTTGGCTTCTTTACCTTGACCTGATGTCTTGTTATTATTGATATCATCGAGTAATTCTGTGGCTTTGACATCATCTGAGATGAATAAATCCTTTGGACCCTTTTCCAAATATAAGATAGATTTACCCAATCTTCTAAACGCTAATTTATTGAAAGCGTTTCTACCAGATGGAGCATCTCTAAATTCGACAATTGCAATGGTACCTGATGGGGGCATCAATATTCTTTTTAATTCACCATGAACAGCAAATAATTCACCCAATTCTTCTTGAGTGGTACCATGTTGGAAATTCTTGATCAAAATGATTCTGTCATCCTTTTCAGTCTTGTTATTAAAAGTAGTCAAGTCAACACCTTTACCTTCAAAGTATTGACGAACGTTACCAATGACATGGGCTTCAGCTAAAGCTTGTTTGACAGCAGAGTTACTACTCTCAGGGTTAATCAATTCACCTTTACTTATACCTAAACCAGAAGCAACACTTTCTAAAATAGCGTCATTACTCATGAATAAAGAATTCCAACTAAACTGTTGTTTTGAAGCATCGTGTTTTCTTTTCAATTCTTTTTGTTTCTTCAATGGTAAATTGGCTAAATCGAATTCATCCAACTTATGATCTTTCTTCTCTTGACCCGGTAAGATATGTAATAATCTACCTTGGAAAATCTGCTTATCCAAGTTCAAGTATGCACTAACGGCATCTCTTGGATTGGCAAATTTGATGTATGCAAAACCTTTCGACTGACCAGTTCTTGTATCGATAGCTATATGAACTTCTTCTATATCACCATATTTGCCGAATAAAGTTTGATAATCGTGTTCCTTGGCGGTATAGAGGATATTACGTAAGAAAAGACGACCAGTTTGTGATATCTGTTGAATGGCCTTGTCTTCAGCGGTCAATTCTGGCTCTGGTTCTTCCATTGCTTCATCTTCATCATCAACAGCAGCAGTGGCAGAATCAGCAATTTGGTTTTCAGTTTGTTGCTCAACTGGTTCTTTTTGTTCCTTTTCAGATGGTTTCTTAGATTCTTGAGAAGTTTCATCGGATTCACCTTCTTTTATTCTGGTTCTTCTCATCTTAAACCAATCGAGATCAGACATATTTTCTGGGATTTTGGCATCGTCTAACTCCGTTTCAGGTTGAGTAGTATTATTAAAATCGTTCAATGAAATCATCTTTTCTTCACCTTCGTCTTCCTTATCGCTGAATCCTCCAAATCCTTCATCTGCACCTTTTGCAAAGTCGTCATATTCATCATCACTAGCTGTGGATTTTATAACTGCAACTTCTGGTCTCTTCTTCTTGATATCTGTTGTACTTTGATCGCCACCGTCACGTTCCAACAAAGCTTGTTCTAAATCTTTATTAGTTGGACCATTATCTTCACCGTATTTTCTCGATTGATTTGTTGGTTTTAAAGTATCCATATATTCTCTCAATTTAGGATTATTTTCAATCTTTGAATCTAAATCACTTCCAAGCTTCTTCTCCTTCCTTTGCTTCTTAAGATTTTTCTGTTGTTGGTATTCTTCTAATTTTTGTAATTTTTCTTCTGTTTCTTTTAATCTATCCTCAGCCGATCTCTTTTTATCTCTCCATGATTGAGGTACCAATGGATCACTAAAAGTCTTGGCAATCTCAACTTCAATTCTGGCAGTATCTATATATGAAGAATCGAAATATTTCACGGCGGTATTTGCGTCTTCATCCGATTTATAACCGATGAATGCAAATCTTCTGGACTCACCATTTCTCTTTTTCATCAACTTGACATCTGTGACTGGTCCTTGTTTGGCAAAATGGGACTTGAGCTTGTCCTCAGTAAGGTAGATCGGAAGACCTCTTACAATGACTCTTGACATTCTGGATGCTTGTACTTATATGGTTATCTGATGTGGTATAAGATAAGACAGAGATTAGACCGAGTAGTTTTAGTGATTTAAAGATAAAAAAAATTTGTTTTAACAGTAAAGCAAAAGAAAAAAAAAAAAAAAAAAATTAAAAAAGGAGAGAGATAATTTCCCAATTGGGACGCGCCGCGAAACCGCTTGAATTTGCTACATTTTTTGATTGAACTCTTGACAAGAAGAAGAAAGATGTTTCATTTATTCTGATCAAGAGGTATCATTCTGGCGGTATTCAAGGAAGATTAACAGCAAGGATGTTTAGTTCGGAGCTAATGCAGCATATTGGTATAGAGTCGGTGAAAGAATCGCTGACTCAGAGACAGGATTTATTGAGGTTGGTTAGATGTACGGGGATGCTAGTTTTATTATTCATGTACCTCATTTTGTATCAAATATCTATTTGGTCCACTGTAGGGTTTAAATTTTTCATCCCTGGTACTGTGTCTGATTTCCAGGATAGTGTTGGATCCGGGTTTTGGATGTTGGGATTGTATTTGATTGTAAGCATGTGACCATTCATCGACAATAGACATATACAGAAAGTTTCTGGATTATTAACCCATTTTTTGATTTTGAATTTGCTTGCAGGAATTGAACAATGTTAAGGTGATTGTTACGGGCGATAAATTGGAGATTGAGCACTCGATGATTATAAGTAATCATCAGTCATTTATCGACTACTTTGTGTTTCCTTATTTATCGATCCTGTTGATCCAACAGCATGAGCTTGAAGAGCTAGAGAGAGAAAATAAGAAAAATAAAAAGAAGAAGGTCACGAAGGATAACCCCACCATCAAGAAGATCATCAGGAATCAATTTGAGAATGAGTACGTTATAGCCAAGGATTTCAAATCTCTTTTGATGCCCAATGTGATGTATTTCACGTGGTATAACATCTGGAAAGCTCCAAATTTGGAATTATTCCACAGAGTTATGAAGAGTGATGAGAATTGGGAATTGAATTGCGATATCCAGTACAACATTTTTTCAAATTACAAAAAAAATTCGATGAAAAATGTTTGTGAATGGTTGGTACTGTTCCCAGAGGTTAATATCTTCACGGAGAGTAATTCAAGGTTGGAGAACTCAATGGCTGAGAAATTCTATGTACCTTTTTTCAAAAATTTGCTTTATCCCCGATTTGCCAATTTTGCAAATGCCATTGGTGGGTTACAAAAGAGTCAATTTAGCAGGTTGTATGACGTTACTATTCTTTATCAAAGAGCGCCTGAAGTGGAAGTGGAAGTGGAAGTGGAAGTGAAAGAGGTAAAGGAAGGTGATCTTGGTGTTAAGGAGATAGTAAAGGATGAGTTCAAAGCGCCTAATTTATTTGAGATTTTGGGATTATACAAAGGTCAATTCACCATATATTTGAATATCAGGGCTAAGATGTTGAATCGGGTTCCATTGAAGAGAAATCGATTGGAAAAATGGTTGGAGAAGAGATGGCTTAAAAAGGATAAATTAATCGAGTCTATCAAATTGGAATTGAAAAAAGATACAAAGTGATTTGTTGTTATTATTATTGTTATTGGTGTTTCTTTATTGAATATATATATAGATATACTAATTTATATATAAATTATTTATTGCATTTATTAGATATGAGCAGCGGCTAATTCTTTTTCTAGCTCATCAAGATCATTTTCATATTCTTCTGTTTCTTCTTCATCGCTTTCACTTTCATCTTCTTCATCGGAGTCCAACTCTTCTAATTCATCCAATTCATCCAATTCACCAAATCCTCTTTCTTCAAAAGTGGAGTTTATAGAATCGATTATTTCCGAATCTTCTTCGAATCTATTACCGTTCAATTCTAAACTCTTCAAGTTTGTCAACTTGTTCGAAACGGCTTTTTGTAATATCTCCAATGAATCGGATTCTAACTCGTTATATTGCAATTTCAAGATTTCCAAACTGGAATTGGCAAATGGTAAATCGAGTAAAGACTGGGCAAATACCAAAGAACCTTTCTTGTTCAAAAGACAATCATTGACATTAATTTCATGGATTTTGGTCCAGTTCTTTACGGCTAGTGAAAGAGCCAAAGCACCTTTGAAAGTGAAGGTGTTGTCTTGTAAGTCTACAACTTGTAAGTTTTGACAAAATGATAAACCCTTGGTGATTAATTTAGATATACCACCGACTCTAATACCATTCTGATACAATCTTATATTTTCCAAAGTTTCTCTATGAGCTTTCAAACCGATTGATAAATGATCAATGGAACCATCTTCTAATCTGTTTCTACCACATTGGAAAGTCTTCAACCCTTTTGGAATACCTTCTTCAGCAGACTTGGATTTAGCCAATGATAAATTGAAAAGGGCTTTACCAATTCTAGCACCAGAAAATGGACCTAATCCATTGTTGGTCAAGATCAAATGCTCTAAAGAAATAGCCCTAGAAACGAAATGTTCCAAGACTTCAATTGCATCTTGACCATATGCATTATCACTTAAGTTCAAAACACGTAATTTCAAAAATTTCTTATCGATAATGGTATTGAAGAAAAATGATAATGAAGCAGGGATTTCATCCTTATCACGAGATGTATAGATATCTTGTAAGTTTAATTCGATTAATGAATCGCTGAATTTTTCAAAAGCTTCACTCAGATATTTGGAACATTCAGGTGAGATGGTATTACCTGAAATATCGATCTTCTTATACAAAACTTTAGATTCTTTCAATTCATCTAAGTATGGTTGTATATCTTTTAACGTATCGAATTTGATCTGTCTACCTGCGATGGAGTAGGTTTCTTCAGGTTTGATACCTAAGTCAACTTCGAAAATGGTACTCATGTTTGCTGTGTGTGGAAGAGGATAACTTTGTAGTCAAATACGAGTAGACAGTCTGAGCTCATACATGGGTTGTTTATCAACTATCCAAAAAATTTCATCTCCCTGTGTTTCTTTCCTATGCTTTTTTTCTCTCTCTCTCGTTCTGTCAAAGCCAAAAAAAAAGCGAGATTTTATGCTGGTGGAGATGATGGAGATGATCTATGACGGAGGGTGTTTCTGAGAGAGATGCGGGCAGGGGGGGCATATTTACTAGTATTACGTTGGCTGGGAGTTTGACTATGTGAAGGAAATTGGTCATATACTTAAATACAGAGTTTTTTCTTATGTATATATATATTCAAAAAAGGTACCTATTTTTTGGCAAATAATGGAGCACCAATATCTTTACCTCTTAATTTAACACCTAAAGCTCTTTCCAATTTACCCAATAATTGTTGATTTGGAATGGCTCTACCGGATTCGTAATCATTGATAACGTTTGGTTTTTCATTAACTTTAGTAGCTAAATCCTTTTGTGTCATTTTCTTTTCTTGTCTACCGTTGGCAATGGCTTTACCTACATTGAGGTCCAATTTCTTTGGTGGGACGATTTCGGTTTCTCTATCGATCATAGTCAATCTTTGGCCTTCTGGGTCACCTCTAGCATTACCGGTGGAATATTTCTTGTCGACACTAACGACATTACCTGTTCTTCTGGCGGCATTAAGGGCAGAAGCAGATTTGATGACTTTATCCTTTGGACCAGAGCCACCTCCGACTCTTGATTTGGAACCGATTACTGTAACGTTATCCCAGTCTGACATGATGTGTTATAGATGTATATGTAGTAAGTGTTGGAAGGTATATGTATATATGTGTATATATTATAGGTGCCGGCAGCGTAAGGCTGGGGTAAGGAAGGCAGATGAGTAATAAGTAGTAGCCCTCTCTCTCTCTCTCTCTCTCTCTCTCTCCAGCGGGCAAAGTGGCCGTTTTGGTCTCGAACTTTCCAGCGCCCGTCGAGGGGGGACGGCGACGCGTCGGTGGTGAGCTGGACATGTCATGTTTGTTATTGCATCAAAAGCAGACCAGATGGTAACCTATGTCTGGTGTTGTCTTGCCCAATTGCAGGTAGTGGCCGATACACTGCACAGCTTATACACATGTCTTCAGAGACGCTTCCGAACTACCAAATACTCGTTCCCTCACGGCCTTTGATCGATCCATCCATCGATGATCTGACAGATCAGAGGGATTTCGATCTGAAGAAAGTATTATTCTACGATGAATCAATTGAATTGTATTTGATTGTGAATGATGACCTACATCGGGGGGATTATAGCGATATAACGCTATACGTTGCTATCTGTGACTCCAATGATAACTCGAAGAATTTGAAGAGTTTCAAATTAGGTGAAGAACACCAAATCGACGCTTTGGGTGGTGGAGCGGTGAGGTGTTGGAAGTTCAAGATATCTGTTCCTAGCCCGAATCAGATCCAACAATTACATGCCATGTCTCTGAATGTGAACCAAAGTAGTAGCAGCGGTAATAAACAACAGGATGCAAATAATTTGCTCATACCTGGAGGTTCACTCAAATTCGCAAACTCTTCCAATCCCCAACAACCAAGGCTTAAATTTCAACTGATACAGGATAAACAAATCGATGGACCACTACTCGATACATCTGAGGAGAAGAAAGTTGAGATTTTGGAGGACTTTAAGCCTGTTTTCAAGATGCCTTTATTTAACAAAGATTTGTTGAAGCATTCGACGGGGGAAAGACATACTATAAAAAGCACAGCAATACATACGTCTAACATCAATTCCAAGTTGTTATTATTCAAACAATTATTGATATATCCTATATTTAGAATGAATTTGAAACACAGCAAGCTACAATCATATGGTAAATTTATGTTCGTGACATTAGAAATCTCGTCTTCTAATTACCTTATCAAGAACAAATTGATTAATGATGATATCGAAATTGACGAGGTAAACTTCGAATTGATACATCCAAGTGATGAAAATGATCATAAACTTATCGAAAGTATAGGTGATTTCAAATTCCCCTTGGTATTCAATAAAAATCATATAATCAACTTGACGTATAGGGTGAAATTGAACAGTAATAACAATATTATCAATACCACTAACAATAGTGGATTACAGGTCAAGCCTGTCAAGATCTCGATCAAGACGAGCTTGAGTGATGATTCTAAAATAGAGATCAATTGGGTAACAAATATAGATTTCAACCCTTCACGTTCATCTGCGATGTCAACTCCAACTATTCCAGCTTCTTCACCTATAGTACCCAATAATAGAAAGACTCAAGAGATGAAAAATTCATTAAAGATGAATAGAGTATCTTCAACTTCCATTCCATCTTCATCGTCTCTTGTAAAATTAAACAACAATAATAACACTACTACCAATATTACTGCTGGTTTGATATCGAAGAATTTAAAAATATCATTTACAGGCTTAAATCAACGGGTTAAAATAGGTGAGAAATTTAAATGGAAGATCACGGTGATTAATCAATCGAGTGACAAGACTTATGATCTGATTTTATTTATTCAATCTTCGATTCAACATCAATTTGAGAAAAAAATGCCTCCATTGCCTCTCTCTGCTAATACCTCGGTTAATAACAACTACAACAATTCCAATAGTAACTATAATCTATTGAATAATTTCACATCTATCACGTATAATTCGAATCAATTGCGTAAATCGTTATACGCATCAAGTACGAACCTTTCAAATGATATGAGCAATATGAATATCGAAGATCCAATACCAATCATACCTTTGAATGCACTTTCTAAATCTTATAAACAGCAGATTAATAACCTAGCCAATAACAACCAGGGGATAATCTTACTCTCAAACTATAAGAAATTGGGCAAGTTGAATCCACAGTCTGTGATCAATAGTGAGATCGAATTGATTTGTATAGAGTTAGGATTGAAGAATTTGAACGATTTGAAGATAATGGATTGCGTTTCTGGTGAATTGTTTGAATGTAAGAAATTATTCGATGTATTGGTCGTTGCTTAAATAATCAGATAAATAAATAACTCTTTTATATATATATATATAGTTTAATCGATTTGAGTAGCGTCATGGAATGAACCTGACGTATCTGAGTCTGAAATCTCTTCTTTCTTAACGGCAACTTCTTTCGACTCCTCTTCTTCTTCTTCTTCTTTTTCTTCTTCTGGTACGTCTACGTTATTCTCGGTAATTTCCTCCTCGGTTTGAGTCACTTCGAAAGAGTCGTCAAATCCATCGAGAACATCTGACGTTACATAAGTCTCTGAATCATCTTCTTCCTTTGGCTTTGGTGTTTCAGTAGGTATTGGTGTCGCCGTATCAATCGTGGTGTTTGTATCCTGCGAGCTACCCGTTTCAAGACCTGGCCCAGCAGGATCTTTCTCTACAGAGATTCCTCCTATTTGACTTACAATTGAACTTCTATTGCTATTACCCTTTGAGGAGATGAATGAACCAGGTAGCCAACTCTTGGACTGTGAGGAATTCAAAGGTGGTGGTTGGGTTATTGGTGTAGTTACAGTTGTCTCAGACTGTTTAAGTAATAATAAACTCAAGTCTGGAAGTTTATCGACTCCATTATTGTTATTATAGGTTGACGCATTGAAAAATTCCCATATACCAACACGAGACCAAAACATCTTTGATCTTGCCAACGTTAAATCAAAGTAAGATTTATAGAGTCCCTCTTGACTCGATAAATTATAGTATATCGTATGTCTCTCTGATTTGTCATTCATGGATAGTAATAGATTTCTCAAAACTGCAAATAAATCACAAGTGGCTCTTAATTTCAACAGACAGGAACCACAGAGATGATAGGTTGTTATATTCTCATCATCTGTTGAGTTCGAATTTTCTGTCGTTGTTGTGGATGATGTTGATGCTGTTGTCGTTGTTGTTGTTGTCTTGAAGAGCTTTAGTTTGTACAACCTTGCGTGTTCAATTTTATCGTTTCTCGATTCTCCACAGAATGCACAATTGAAATGTGTTGCCACAGGTGGTGAGTTTTTAGGATATGAATACAAGTTATCAGTGGCAGTATCATCTTCATTATCATTGGATACAGGTATTGGGGCATTGCCTAACGTATTGGATTTCTTCCAAATTTCTGTAACCCCCGAAATGGGCTCGATTGAACATCTACCTTCTAATAAATGGTTCAACAGGGATTTTTTGGATTTGAAAAAGCCTAAACCTGGGGCAGAATCTAGTTTCAAAGTTATATCTATATCGTCCGACAATAAATGTTTATAAAATTTCGAATCTTTTATAGTTGAATATGATGGATTGATTGTTAAATCATGAATTAATGAGCTGTATTGGGTGAATTGTAAAGTATCGGTTCGAAGGTTGTTGTAAATAGGAGAATAGATCAAATTGTAGTTATATTTCTTGAAGATTGTGCTATCTGTATTGTCATTGGAGTTTGAAAAAGATGAACCATTGTTATTATTAAGCACTGGTGAATTAGTCACCGATGAAGTTTCGGTATTAGTATTGTTATCGATCAACAATTTTAGATCTTTCAGCTCGTCTTTCAAAAGATCTATAATAGTTTCCTTTTCATTCAACTCGTCATAAAGTTTCGAATTTTTGATCTTATAGTTATTCATTTCGATATTAACTGTTTTGACTTTTTCGTTTGCTTCATCGAATAAAGTAACGCTTAATTCTTCCATCTCACTCGATAAATCATCGATTTCTTTATTCTTATCGACAATGGACTGATTTGCATCGACAACTTTTGCTTTCAAGACCTTATTCTCTTGAATCAATGATTTAATCTTCAGCTCCAAATTGGACTGAATCTCAAATGAATCCATCAATTTGGTCGATAGATGGTTGATTTGATCTTCGAAATCCTTTGCCAACAGATCTGCCGCAGTAGGTGAATCAACCGTCATTTCAGCAATCTCGGGCTCACTGGGCGTGGTAGTGGTGCTGTGTATTGCAGAAGACATCCTTATGACTTTCGTATCAGGAGAGAAAGATAAAAGAAGAAATCAGATCTACCCCCCATGTATATATATATGTATTTAAAATCTTGGATTCTGTGCTGATGAAACAAAACATACCCGCGTGTGGTGTCAGGTGTGGCACTTACTGTAAGCGCTCCCCCAGACCTTTGCAGACTAAAACCGTGCCACTGATAAAGCAGCTAAAAGACTAAAACCATGCCATCAGATAAGAAAACCTGGGGTTGAGGGGCCGTTTGGGGTCTTGTCTGAGTACAAGTATATCCAATCCTCTTTGTGCTAGTACTTTCCATTATTTTGTCTTGATTTCTTCTGTTCTTTACGTCTAGCAGTTCTCCTTTAGTGTATTACCAGCGTTTCCGGCAACAGTACACTTACAGAGCATTAGGCAAGATTTGTAGATCAATATGGTTCAATTTAAACCTAAAGCGATCGGCAGATATTTGGTTGATTCGATCAGCCGTGTCTTCGTTTACGAAGATGATATTGATGACAATGATGACGAGACAGTAGTTATTGAAGTGTATGGATAGACAATATTCCAATGATAGCTTTTTTTTGGCCCATTTAGAACCTATTACTAATAAAGTTTTTTTGTTCCTCTTTTATTTTACTTAGTTTTAATGGCGATGGATTTCCTGGCGGCCCCGTTATTGGGCCTATTCAAGATGCATTACCAACTACTACTACTCCATCTTCGTCCATGTTATACGAAAGAGATCAAATGGCCCTACTACCATCTGATACTCTACAAGAGTTTGATTCAACTACCAATGGAGATCCCCATTTAGGTCAAGATAAGTTGAATCAATATATTCCATTGGAACCAGAAGCAGGTTATTTTTCCACCTTTTTCAGATTTTTTAGGAGTCTTAAGTTAATTTATAAAATTGGGTCCCTTCCAATGGAGAATTCTAAGCTTACTGACGAGGTTCGTAGCCTTAGGTATCAATACTTAGAACTCTCCACCCAATTTTGTTTGCAGAAAGGTGATTTATTACTTGGTCTTCAAAGTTCCAAATCGGAAACATCATGGTATCGTGACAAAAACGATTATCTTTCATTTGAAATTGATATTCTCTACAAGCAGAACGGTACTCTTTCTGCTGAAGTTGATACTGTTAAAAAGAGGAATAACGATCTTTTTGTTGAAAATAAAACTCTCTACAAGAAGAACGAGCATCTTTCCGATGAAGTTCTTAATCTCAACAAAGAGATCGTTGATTTTACCTATGATGTTGACACTCTCCAAAGAACAAACGCTTCTCTTTGCGCTGATGTTCAAACTCTTCAGGATGATAACTCTCAAATCTCCGTTGAAGTTGAAACTCTCCAAAAGAAGAACGATGTTCTTTCTGCTGAAGTTGGAACTCTTCAAAATGATATCGGTGGTCTTTCTGCTGAGGTTGGTAGCCTTAAGCAGGAAAAAGCTGGTCTCTGTGCCCAAGTTGCAACTCTCAAAAAGAGAAATGGTTACCTGACTTCCAAAGCCAATCATTGTTCTGATAGGAAAATTGAATTATCATCTAGAATTTTAACCCTTGAACAAGAGATGCGTGGTCTTTCTGCTGAGATTGATGATCTTAAGCAAGAAAAGACTGATCTCTCTCTTCAAATTGGAGTCTATGAAAAAACGGTTGGTGGCCTTTTTACAAAGATTGATAGTCTTAAGCAAGAAAAGACTGATCTCTCTGGCCAAGTTGGAATCCTTGAACAAACAATTGGTGACCTTTCTGCTGAAGTTTCTAGTCTTAAGCAAGAAAAGACTGATCTCTCTGGCCAAGTTGGAATCTTTCAACAAACAATTGGTGACCTTTCTGCTGAAGTTTCTAGTCTTAAGCAAGAAAAGACTGATCTCTCTGGTCAAGTTGGAATCTTTGAACAAAAAATTGGTGACCTTTCTGCTGAAGTTAGTAGTCTTAAGCAAGAAAAGACTGATCTCTCTGGCCAAGTTGGAATCTTTCAACAAACAATTGGTGACCTTTCTGCTGAAGTTAGTAGTCTTAAGCAAGAAAAGACTGATCTCTCTGGCCAAGTTGGAATCCTTGAACAAAAAATTGGTGACCTTTCTGCTGAAGTTTCTAGTCTTAAGCAAAAGACTGGTCTTTTCGGCCCAGGTGGATCTTGTGAGAAAACGATTGGTGATCTTTCTGCTGAGGTTGGTAGCCTTGAACAGGAGAACGCTGATCTTACTTCCCAAGTTGAAACTTTCAAAAGGAGAACTACTTACCTGAATTACAAAGCTGGTCATTATTTTGATAGGAAAAATGAGTTATCATCCAGAGTTGGAACCCTTGAACAAGAGATCGGTGGCCTTTCTACAGAGATTGATAGTCTTAAGCAAGAAAAGACTGATCTCTCTAGTCAAATTGGAATCTCTGAACAAACAATTGGTGACCTTTCTGCTGAAGTTTCTAGTCTTAAGCAAGCAAAGACTAATCTCTTCGGCAAAGGAGGATCCTTTGAGCAATATCTTGGTGAATTTTCTGCTGAGGTTGGTAGCCTTAAGCAGGATAACGCTGATCTTTCTGCCCAAGTTGGAACTCTCAAAAAGAGAAATGGTTACCTGAATTACAAAGTTGGTCATTATTACGATAGGAAAAATGAGTTATCATCTATAGTTGGAACACTTAAACAAGAGATCGGTGGCCTTTCTTCTGAGGTTTGTAGTCTTCAGCAAGAAAAGACTGATCTGTCCATCCAAGTTGAAAATCTCGAAAAGATGAACGATGAACTCTCTGTTGTGTTTGAAACTATCAAACGTCGTTGCGGATGGTTTATCTTTGAAAGTGGAGAACCTGATTTCCAAGTGAAATTTAAACAACTTGAACATGTTTATCTTTCTGCCAAACTTGGATCTCTTACAAAAGAGAACGGTGATATTTGTGCTAAGGTTGAGAGTCTTATGCATGAAAATGCCGAACTCTCCACTCACTTTGGAGATCTTAAAGATGATAAAAATGAAATCGAAGCCGAACTTGGTAAAGTTACTCATGAAAAGGAGTATTATGCCGATCAGGCCGAGATTGGAGTCAAGAAGGTTGAAAAATACAAGAAGAAGATAGCTGGTCTTTCCACTATTGTTGCAACTCTTCAAAAGGAGAACGGCAAACTTTCTGCTGAGGTCGGTAGCCTTAAGCAGGAAATAGCCGGTCACTCCGACAAAGTTGACAACATTCAAGGGGAAAACCTTACTATTATCGATCAACCTGCCGTTATTGATGAGTATGAATCAAAATGGAAAATTGGAGGTACTCTGGATCAAAAACGTTTGGCTACAGTTGAAGATTTCGAACGTATGGAAAGAGAAGATCAAATGATTCATCATCTGGAAGATAATATGGGATACAAAAAGGAACATCAAATGGAACAACAGGATACCGGTTTTGATGCAGATCAATTCAATCATGATCTGCAACAAGCAATTAGGATGTCCTTAAGTGAACAACATCAACCTGGCTTTGGAAAGAAGGGAGGTGATAAGTACCACGCAGTTGAGTTTACTCAATATCAGGAAATGCGTGGTGATGATCATCAACCAACTTTTTCAGGATGGTGTTAAGGAAATGGACTAGAGCATCGGTGAATATATAGAGTCTTATAGCCAAGAGATCAACAGAGGCTATATCAATTTCATCCGACTCTAATACTCTCTACAGATGCATCTCAGTCACTCCTTTTTTGTTTCACCTGTTTTCCTTTTTATATCATTTGATTTGCTGTTGTTACTTGAACTACGGAGTTGGGTGGGAATGAGGCGGTTGCTAATACATTTTGAGATGGAGTTATAGACATCATACAGCAACCGTTTTATCTATTGGAAAGGCAGATCTGACTCTTTATACCAGACTGTTTATTGGAGTTTTTATTTACCACAAATTCTCCACTCCAATAGGTTATTCATTCCGTGAATCCCATCCTGACCAGGCGGTTTATCAAGTATCGCCTCAAGAATATCTCAAAAAGCAAACAACAACAAGACTTTGTGCCTTTTGTTATCTTTCCACATTTCATTTTTATCTTTATTTCTAACATTCAACATTTTATATTTGACTTTTTTTTTCTTTTCATACTCATTATTATTTATCATTTGACTTTCATTATTCATTTTACAGCATTTCATTATGACTTTTTAGAATCGTTTCATTATTTCATCATATCTTATTATCATCATATCATATCATATTATCATCTGGTAATCTTATCATCTGGTTCATCTTATCTTTAAATCATTATGGTACGGTTACGTTGACATCATACTTACTTTTATTTTAGCATTCAATCCTTATTTTATATCATCACATCATCTCTATCAATCATACTTTAACTTCAAGTCATAGAAATTTTGACATAAAGTTATAACATCATATCATCAAATGTCATAGATCAATACAATAGGAAGTTTCAAGCAAGGACATCAAGAAGACCGCTGGTGAAGTTATCAAGAGAGTTGAGTTTAAAGCTGTATGATTACAGAGTTTAAGCACTATGAAGTGTCCGACAAAGCACCTGGAAGTCACTAGCTAACTGGGCTTGAAGTTTTCATGAAGCAATGATCAGCACACGGCATACAAAAATACAGCTGGCAACATATTTGTCTCTTCTTCTCCGCCAAGGGATGGCTCCTCATTGTCACATTGGTAATTAGTCGTTGGAAAATGAGGGGTACGTTAATTAGGCTTGGTCTCATAAGCGCTTATGGGATCAGCGGGCAACTGATGATGGTTACTAGTTTTATCTAGCCATACTTGATTAAGAACAGATTTTTTAATCTGATAAAGATTTGCAATCGAATTATCACAGAACTTTCTCTTTATATAGTTTTTTTTTTCCTTCTCTGTTTCCCTCCCCCCAGAGAAGACCCCACAAGATGACAACAATACTGAACTGTATGCATTTACCAACTCTTTTCCTTTTTTTTTTTTGAAGATTTCTATCTTATTTTGAGACTTGACCATGATTACTAACACCTTTGAAACTTCCAATTACTTTGACCACCTTTTTTTTGGCACAAAAAGAATTACCTGCCGCGTTGTCCCTTTATAGTTATTTTGTGATACACTGTTTATATAGTCTTTTGTTCTGTGATGGTTTGAACCTAGTTGCAAATCTTTCTTTTTAGTCAAGTCCCTGGGCCATTTGAAGTTGCTTGCAAGTCGGCGTATTTCCAAAAAGTTTTCAACGGCGCCATTGTGACATGGAGTCATACCCTTACCTATGCGGAGGGGTTGGGCAGATATGTTGAACTGGCTGTTGAGTATGTCGTTAGAAAGGACGAGTCTCCAAAAAAAAAAAAAAAAAAAAAAAACAAGATCAAGAGACACCAAAAGTAAAATAAATTTAGTCTCTTGATCTTTAAAAGTTTTGTGCTGACATTGTGGATTGGGAATGGATGGTTTGGTTAGAGAGTGGCTGACAGGTTGTGGAGAAGGAGACGGACTTGTGCCTATTCGAAGTGTTGTAAAGCTGAGGAGGAGATTTTTTTGGTGGCCTAGTTAGTGGTTTATTGATGTTTGAGGGAGAGATGGACTATTGTGGAGATCGTGATGGATTGGTTGTAGAGTTTGTTTGTGATGTTTATATTATAAGTTGTATTGGATGCATCCCCATCCCTTCTTCTTTCCTACTTCCCATTATTGGAAAGAAGAACTTGATTGTCAACATATGATATGATACCTCCTTGATGAAATAGCAATTATCCGAAACGATTCCAATATTAGTTACATGCTGTAAATTATTATCAAAGTGAATATTGGATTGTCAAATTAGAGTATGAATACATTAGTCAATGTTGTTTGTTCGAAGTCAATGGGGATTGACTTTTCATTATTTTCTTTTTATGGTTTTCATCTATTTTTTTTTTCAAAACCATATTATATAATAATGTATTGCTAGTAGATATTCTTTTTAAAACCCATGAAGCTTAAATTTTGTAAATAGCCCATTATTCAAAGAACTTGAATTGTTTTTCCACGAGTTAAAACAATTGGCTATATACATTTATATATATGTTGGAAAATTGGTTATATATCAGTACAGTACAGGTTCCAACGGCGGAGACTTGTGGTAAGAAAGAAAAGAAAACTCAAGTGCAATTGGTTGTAATAGGTGATAGATAAGTCAAAAGGGAAAGACCAATCGGTAGGAAGAAGACTAGCAGACTTGAGTTGATAAAGCAATACAATACTTTGTAAGACTTTATTGCGTATAAAACATGCTGGAGATCCCGTGATAGGGTCTGCCCTGCGATAAACTAAACTCCACTGGCACGGCGCAACGAGCCAATGGGAACCGCGCATGGCTCAGACCCGCCATTGTTTAGAGTTCGAGTTATCGTTCCACAATTTATCCTCCGCCTTTAATATTGTGGGAGTTACGCCAATAGGAAAGCCCGCACTTTCAAACACCGTACACTGACTGCACCACCGTGGCCTCCCGCGCTGATAATATATGCATATACAGTAACAAAATAAAATACTGCGATATTTGTAATACGATTCAAACCCCGTCAAACGACTAAAATACCCGTACTTTCCCTGCCAATTTTCACTCGGCGAATAACTGCTCACGGCTCTCTCACGGCTTTAAAAAGAAAAGACTATTTGTAATTTGTCATTTGCAGACATTTATATTTGTATATATATATATATATATATATTGTTTATTCCTTCAACACCATATACTGTCTTGTCAATTAGTACTATACTTACTGTATTGCATATTATATTCCCTAATCACATACAATGAAAATCACAACCTCCGAAGAACGTCAAGCTCATAACAATGCCACATTAGCAGGTGGTCTTAGAGGATTTCTCTTTGGCTCCGTCATATCGTGTGGTATTTGGGCCCTTGCTCCAAGAAAATATCCAAGATTAATGACATTACCTTGGTCAATTAGAACCGCCGTTACTATCATGCCTCCTGTTTTCGCCGCTACCGTTAATGCAGAATTGGCTTCCCAGGCTTTTGATAATAAAATGTACTCGTCCGATTTCAATCAAAGAAAAGTCATGAATGAACATAGAAGATGGAATGGTTTAACTCCTGTTGAAAAAGTTGTTGAATCATTGAGTGAAAATAAATATAAGATTATTACTGGTCTTTGGGCTTTATCCATGTATGGTTCATGGGTTTATGTCGATAAGGATCCTTTATTGACAAAGACTCAAAAATTCGTTACTGCAAGAATGTATGCTCAATTTATCACAGTTGCTCTATTGTTAGGTTCAATTGGTCTTAGTGTATATGAAGAAAATCATCATCTTAATGAAAAGGAAAAGAAAGAAGATTCCTATCTTTCTGCCGCCATTAAACAAGGTGAAGAAGAGCAAAGTCATCACAATGTTCCATTAAAACCATAAATTCCCTCTTCTATTTTTTATTATACACACAGTTAATTTTTAATTATTCTCTACCACCATGCCATGCCGCTTATTTATTTGTTATGATTCACATATAAATTCATTTACTATTTAGTTACACTCTTTGTACATGCTGCTTTTTTTAGATCATTAAAGAATATAGATATATATTGTTTCTCTTAATTCTTCATCATTAATTATTATTATTATGTTTTTTTTTTGTTTTTGCTTTTGTGTTTTTTGGCATTAAACCATAATCCAAACAAATCCACCAATAATACTAAACCCAAAGAAAGCCGTAATCAAAGCAGCCCCAACTTTATCTCCATTGTTTAAATCCAATTGAGTACTCAATTGCTTTTCCGTCCTTGATCCAGCGTTTGATGCATCACCTTTTGATGAACCTCCATCGTCAGCAGTAAAAGGAGGTGGTCGATCATGAATTAAAAGATTTTGAATCACTTCCAATGCACTCATCTGCTCTCCTAATCCATACATCCCATCCCATCCTCCTTCGTGAAACCAATTTAATCCACACGTATGACCATCATACCCACCAGAACACGATCTTGATGCCCCAATGGCCGATTTCAAAATCAAGGAATCAACTGCAGCACTAGCCTCAGGAACCAATACCGATACTAAACCCAAAAATCGACTGAAATACGCCTTGAATGATCTTTGATCGTTATTACAACTCGTTGCAGATTGACATGCAGCTTCGTACATTATTGAACTGTTGAAAAAAACTCGGGATCCATGTAAAAAACCCAAAGTTCTATTCAACCAAATTTCATCTTCGGTATAGTTGTACAAATATGCGCATCCACTAATAACCAAACCTATATTATAAGTCCATTGAAATTTAGAAATACTCGAACAATTGTTATCAACCGATGCACCATCATAAACGACATAGTATCCATCATTCTCCTCGATGAACCCAACACCTAATAACCAATCGTATACTTCTTCACTCCATAAGACATATGAATCATTCGAAGTATACCTCGCCAATCTAGCACCAATATGGAATAACCCCGCGTTTGAAACGGTATTTTTATAATTATAACCTGAATTCCATTGGAAAATCTGCCATCTTAATCCACCATTACAATAAGACATATCCCATCTCCGGGCCATTGTATTGAATACGGCCTGTGCCAAGTATAACCAACCAGGTTCATCATCATTACCTTCAGTGGTAGGGTTTGTGAAATTTCGTTCTGCTGCTTGGATTGCAGCAATCCCCCAAAATGCTTGATCATCATTACCTTCTGTACTTGATTGGTTCAAGGGGATGAAATCCCAATTCTCACCTTTTTGGAATAGCAAAGAGTCATAGATCACTTTTTCATATGTATCATTCTGTAAAAAATACCAATGATCTATCATCGAGCCCCATGCTCCCCCTGCTTCCCACCAGTAATAAGGAGGTTGAAACATCCCAATCGTCCCACCATATTGGAACCCTTCGTAGTAGTCCATTAGCCCATCGGCTAGTAGAGAGGTTACACTTTGAATCGACTCATAACTTGCGGGATCTAATTCTATTCCTCTTGTATATCGACTATTGAAAAATAATAGTACTATCACTATAAATTTCATTATTCTATTTTATTTTTTGATTTTTCGATTTTTAGTCTGTTTGTGTTTTTTTCTTGAGGCGGGATGGGAGGTGAAATAGTTCAACTTTGAAGCTAGTTGAGTCTTTTATAACGGCTGAACAATTTTCTGTATACTGGTTATTAGATTATTAGGTTATTGCTAGGTTATTCCTATTCATATGGGGAAACTGGTGTGCCTTTAAGTGATTACAAGTTACTGCTCAGTTTACTACGCCTTTCAGTAGTCTGCTATTGTCAAGCTCTCGGCATTTTATTGCGTTTTCTTGGTATATATCGGTTAGTTTCTTGGTATTTATTTATTTATTTTTTTTTATTCAAAACAGAAACAAAACACGAAACAAATAATTATATAATTAACTCATTCCAGATCTTGTGGATAGACAACGCCACCTTTTCTCCTGATATCATCTAAGATCCCCATGATCAACATGTTTTCCTTTCTTGGATGTAAATCACATTCTAATTTACCTTGAGATATGCAATTTGCAACGGCATCGGCTTCCCAATAAAACCCACGGCCTGGATGATCTAACTCGAATTCAATTGGTTTTTGTGATTCGTCATAGAAATTGATCTTGAATCTTTTGGGTGAAGCTCTATTTGAACCCCAAGCTTCAATAAACCCCTTTGCACCTTCGATTCTCAAGAATGGTGGTGCCCCCGTTGAATAGAAAGAAGAAGTCAATACACATTGAGGAGCAATACCTGTCTTCGGATCAGCTTCGTATTTCATGATCACACTAGACATATAATCAATACCTTCATAAACACTTTGTAATGATTCATATTCAAATTTTCTTGGTTGGCCATTGATTTTGGTAGCCATGAATAACCTTGCATAAGTCAATAGATAAACACCAACGTCCAATAGAGCCCCAGCACCAAATTGAGGGTTCTTCATACGTGAATCCATACTAAGTTGAGGCAAATTGGCATCAAATGAAATATCAACAAATAATCTATAAATATCACCAATTGTGTTATTTACAAATAGATGTTTTTGAATTTCATGAACAACAGGGTTGAATCTTGTCCACATAGCTTCCATTACAAACAATTTCTTTTTCTTGGCCAAGTCATAGACTTCATTTGCTTCTTTAGAATTGATCGTGAATACCTTTTCACACAAGACATTTTTCCCATTGTTTAAAGCTTTAATACATGCTTCTTTATGCATCGAATGTGGTAATCCAATATAAATCAAATCAACCTTGGGGTCTTTGTAAACATCATCATAAGTGCCAACCGTAGGGGTAACACCGTGGTTTTTCTTTGAATCGCCATCGAATTCAAATTGCTTGACGAATTGCAAACCTTTGGATTCGGATGATGATCCAATGCTGGTAATAACATGTTTATTCTGCGTCTGATCTGGGAATAACAGATCACTGATGACCCATTCCGAGATCATTCCCGTTCCAATTATACCCCAATTCAAAGTCGACATCTTCAATTCTTCAGTTTAAAGTCAATTCAATTTGATTTCAATTTAGTTGTGTAGCATATATATATATATCATTACAAAAGGATGGGTTGTGTGTTAAACTAATCATAATTTCTCATTTTGATGAACCCCTCATACCAATCGAGCCGCACTCCACTTTTACTGAAATTTAATTTCATTGACTCTTCCCGTATATTTCTTGAGTCTAGCTATGAATGTGTGTGTATATGTATATATATATATATATATAATCTATTGCCTGTATCTATTATCTATATCTCTATCCATAGAGTTTATAGTATACTAAACACCAAACCTCTTTTTCTGTGTGTTTTCTTTGCAACTGTTTGTTGCCTCCTCATTCTTTATTGGATAGTAGAAATTTCTGATAAACAACATTATCCGTCTCATCTTTATATTTGTAACCTAGATTATTGAGGAAGATTTGGAATTGTTGTTCGTCTTCTTTTGGTACTGATATACCTGCTAATACTTTACCAATATCGTCACCTTGATCCCTATAGTGGAATAATGTAAGATTCCAATCTAATTTCATATTGTTTAAAAATTTACCCAATGCTCCTGGTCTTTCTGGGAATTCAAAGGCAATTAATCTCTCATTGGCGACATAAGTGGATCCACCAACTAAATAACGACCATGGGTCTTTGCCATTTCGTTATCACTGATATCAAGTGCTTTGAAACCTTCTTCTTCAATCTTAGATAATACCTCGTGTAATTCGGTTTCTCTATCGTTGACACTGAAAGAAGTATAGATATTGGCAATTCCTGTCTTTTGAACATCACTGGAAATACGGTATGAAAACTCAGTAACGGATCTTGGTCTTATGATGTTTTGTAATTTCAAGAAAGTTCCAGGTTTATCTGGGATTTGGACGCATAAAAATACTTCTTTACCTTCACCTAAAACTGCTCTTTCACTTACGAATCTCAACCTGGCAAAATTCATATTGGCACCACTTAAAATTGGAACATAAGTCTTTTGAGAATGATCGATATTTGGGTTTTCTAATAGATATCTTTTCAAACCTGCTAATGATAAAGCTCCAGATGGTTCCAAGATAGAACGAGTATCTTCAAAGACATCTTTTATAGCAGCACATAATTCATCGGTTGATACTCTAATGATACCATCGATATTTGAATCCTTGGTAACTTGATAAGTTTCTTCACCTACTAATTTGACGGCAGTACCATCGGCAAATAATCCAACTTTATCCAATTCGATTCTTTTATTTTCTTTCAAAGATTGATACATTGCATCTGCATCAAAAGTCTCAACACCAAAGATCTTAACGTGTGGTGCCATTCTTTTCAAATAAACGGCAACACCTGCTAACATACCTCCACCACCAATTGGGATAAATACAGCATCTAATTTGTTATCTTTGATTTGGGTTAAAATTTCTAAACCAATTGTACCTTGACCTGCAATAACGTATGGATGATCAAAAGGTGGGATATTAGTATATCCATGTTGTTGAGTCAATTTCCCACATTCTGCCTTTGCTGCATCGAAATCATCACCGAATAATACAACTTTTGAACCCATTCTTGAAACACTTTCAAATTTAATAGAAGGTGTAGCAACGGGCATGACTATAGTTGCTGGGATCCCCAGTTTTCTCGAAGAGTAAGCAACACCTTGAGCATGATTACCTGCAGAGCATGCAATAACACCTTTAGCCTTTCTCTTTTCTGAAAGATTTGCAATCATGTTATAAGCACCACGAAGTTTGAAACTGAAAACCGATAATAAATCCTCTCTTTTGAAAAAAATATTTGTGTTCAATTTTCCACTCAAAGATTGGGCTTTTGTTAAAGGGGAAGCATCTAAGGCATCATAAACCCTTGAGGTTAAGATCATCTTGATGTAATCTGGCCTACCATTTGATAAGATATCGGATTCTTTAAGATCTGGGTATTTTTTCAAGATATCAGATACCTTTGATGAGTTGAAACGAAGAAACTGCAGAGGTAATTGTCTAGCTACAAGAGACGAATGTCTTGCCGATACACTCATCTTTGTTATCTTTGGGGAGAATAATAATGACGTCTTGGACTATAACAAAAAAAAAAAGGGGGAAACAAAGGGTCTCTTTATATATCTGATGATAGATATGACTCGTTTTTCATTTATTTAGCCTTGAAAAGTTGAAGGAAATCTCGAAGAAAAAAATGGGACGGCAGTGTGTGCGTTGGTTTTAGTCATCTGTCATATGATAAGAGTCATGAAAAATCATTTTTAACATAGTTATATATATATATATATATAGGCATACACAGATAGATACAAAAGGCCAGGGTTGGGTGATTTCTTGTCATTACTGCCTTGTGATGAAACAACTCTTGACTAAATCCAAAACAATCAATAATTTTTCGAAATCAGAAGTTGCTGATGATGATGATGATGATGATGAACCATTGTCATCACTTGATTTTTGTCTCCATAATTTCCCACTTGAGTTCAAAATAACGTTCTTTTGAGTGAATTGATTCAACAATTTCCCCACTTCAGATGCCATTACTTGACTTTTCAAATTTGATGCATCGCCAATCAGTACCACGGGTATGATCTGGTTTTTAATATCGTTTATTTCGTTTAATTCATCTTCACCATACACTTCATCGTCTATATCCATATCTCTTAGATGACTAGACGTTATTGGCTTCTTATTGATCGTGTCCAATTGTAGATCATAACTGATATCAGTCTCACCATTCAGCGATAGGTTGATTATAAGTTTGTCTTCCAACTCGAGTATATTGCAGACCAATTCGGACTGTTTTCCCAATTGACCTTCTGGGAATGGAGCACTCTTTTGCTTATATGTATCTATGAAGTCTGCCGACATGTCTGTCTCGCTGTTTTATCGAGAATACAAATAAAATGGCGATGCCAGCCTACTCTACTTCTACCATATACCACACAAATATATATATATATCTATGCAACTCTAACGATGAGAAGGTCTGAGGGCGACCTTTTATTTCATTTTCACCGCCGTGTGCGTCGATCAGAGAAATCAATTTTGCTATTATTATTGTTGTTATATATTTATTTATTTATGAATATATGCTGGTTAAAAGTACACCATTGCCCAAGGGTCAATGAAACGGAGCAATCGCAGAGAATAAGGAAAAGGAAAATAAATAGAAAAAGTTTTTGTTTTTTTGTTTCTTAATGATTCGAATCGTACATGTTGCGTTTTTTTTTTTTTTTTTTTTTGTTGTTGGTTTATTTAAATCATCAACCAGACAAATCCCGTGACAATACTGATACCAATAACAACGGTAATAATTGCCGCACCGGCTGTATCCTTTGTATGTAAATCGAGTAAAGTATCACCTTGAACTGCAGTAGCTGAACCAGCTGCACCATCACCTGTTGATGAACCTCCATTATCGGCTGTATATGGAGCTGGTCTTGTATTTACCACTAAGGATTGCATTATCTCTAAAGCACTCATTTGTTCACCTAAACCATACATGTTATCCCATCCATTGTGAAACCAATTTAAACCACATGTATGGCCATCATAACCACCACTACATGATTGTGCTGCACCCATAGCCGAATCAACGACTAATTTTCTAACCTTATCATAAGTACTTGGTACTAATACGGCTGTTATACCTAAGAATCTGGCTAAATAAGCCTTGAAAGATCTTTGATCTGTAGCACAACTTCCACCACCTTGACATGCGGCTTCATACATAATTGATTGATTGAAAAAGAAAGCAGATGCACCATTTAAATGGCCATTAACTCTGTCCAACCAAATAGATTCTCCTGTATAGTTATACAAGTAAGAACAACCACCAAGGATTAAAGCTGCATTATAAGTCCATTGATATTTAGTAATCGAACTACAATTATCTTCGATAGATGCACCATCATAGATGATATAGTAGTCATCTTCGATGATGAAACCAACTCCTAATAACCAATCGTAAACTTCTTCACACCATTGAACGTATGTATCATTTGAAGTATATCTTGCTAATCTTGCACCAATATGGAATAAACCAGCATTAGAGATAGAATTCTTATAATCATAACCTGAATTCCATTGGAAAATTTGCCATCTTAATCCACCATTACAATCTGCTGTATCCCATCTCCAAGCCATTGTATTGAAAACAGCTTGAGCCAAGTATAACCATTGTGGTTCATCTGATCCACTTGGATTTGTAAAATTTCTTTCTGCAGCTTGCATTGCGGCAATACCCCAAAAGGTTTGATCATCATTACCTTCAGTAGTTGTTTGATTTAAAGGCATATAATCCCAATCATCACCTGCTTGATAGATTAAAGATTGCATTATAACATCCTCATATGTATCATTTTGGAAAAAATACCAATGATCTAACATGGAACCCATGGCTCCACCTGCTTCCCACCAATAATATGGAGATGTGAACATACCAATTGTACCACCATAGTCGAAACCCCAGTAATAATCCATTAAACCGGTGGCTAATAATGATGTGGCATTGACAATAGAATCGTAATCATCAACATCCAAATAGAGGGCATTCACTTTTGTTGATAAAGTTGCCAATATAACCGTAAGGTATTGCAAACCTCTCAACTTCATCGTGTGTATATATTTATATATCTAGCGTAATCGTGTACCTGCCGACTGAGTATCTATCTTGTGTATTTGAATAGTCTGTTCAAGAGTGAAGAAACGCGGCGAGTATCTAACCTGAGATAACAAAGCAAGGTAAATTGGAAAGAGATAGTAATAACCAACTAACACTGAATACAATAAAAGGAGCTATTAATAGCAGGCCCTCTCTGGATTGTTAACTATTAGATCATCATCTCCAGTCGCCAAAAAAAAGATTTTTTCCTCCTCAAAATGTCTCAGAGGCTCGGCCAGCTTCCCGTTTTTATATACACTGCGGTGGTTGAAGGTGGTTGAAATATACGTACTTCGTTTGTCTTTGCCCGTATAGGGCTTGCTTGTAGTATTGTATAGGCGTTCCGCAGGTACACCAGGGTGAAAGAGGTGACCAGTGTCATAGATTGACTTTGGCTCGGCACTTGTAGAAAAAACACGCTTTTTGTTGGTGTGTTTGCTTGTTTTCTCCAACTAGAGATATGGTAAGAAGTATAGGAGGAGGAGCCCGTGACGACGAGGAATTACAACTTGTTATAACGCAAGATGTCCCATTAGTCTCATATTCTCCTACGGTGAGAGATTTCATGTATAACCTCATGTCGAATCTCTGTTGCTTTATGTTTTTGAGCGTATTGATGATGTTAGCATTGATCAAGTACTGTTACAATACATATATTAAGGTCAATCATTTCAAATATAGCGATTCAAATGTTGAGGCATACCCAGGTATAACAAACCCCAGAGTGATACCTGATTTGAGGTATTATACGAATTTAATGGGTTTAGATTTAGTCGAGTATAGAATCACTACAAAAGATGGATTTATATTGAACCTTTATAGAATTGTCGATTTAAAGACACAATCACCTAATTCAGAAGGTAAACCAATTTTAATGATACATGGATTATTACAATCTTCGGGTTCATTTATAACAAGTGGAGTCAAATCTCTTGCATATTTTTTATTCACATCAAATTCAGGTAAGTTTGATATATGGTTAGGTAACAATAGATGTGGATTTGAACCTAGGCATTTATATTATAATATCGATGATCCTAAGATGTGGGATTGGGATATTAGAGAGATGGCACAGTATGATATACCTTGTATGATTGATACTGTGTTGAAATATAATAATCATAAAAAGGTTACATTGGTTTGTCATTCACAAGGTACAACTCAAACGTTTATTGGATTATCGAGACAATATAATAATTGGATCGATAATTCAAAAGTTGATAAATTTATTGCATTAGCACCTGCTATATTTCCTGGCAAATTATTACACGAAAGGTTATTCATCAAGTTTATTAATAGTTTACCTAGTTCTTTGTATGATTTATTCTTTGGATATAATTCATTCATGCCAATAATGATGAAATTAAGATTAAAATTATACAAATTACCAACGATGGGGGTATTTAGTTACGCAATGTTCAATTTCTTATTTGGATGGAATGATTATCTTTGGGATTATGAATTAAGACGTATACATTTCTTATTTTCACCGGTTTATGTGTCATCAAAATTGATGAAATGGTGGTTATTGGGTAACACACCCGCTAAGAAATCATTCAATAATTCAAAGTTAATCATGGAAGAATCCTGGTTTTCGAGTGAAACTCCCAAGATTTTACTTGTTATTGGAGAATTGGACGAATTGGTCGATAGTGATTTACTCGTTGAGCATCTTAATAGGTATGAACCTTTCTATCAGGGTAAATACGATATGATCAAATTGAACAACTACTCGCATCTTGATGTTCTTTGGTCTGATGATTTAATCGATAGGATCGGGTATAAGATTTTGAATTTTCTCGATGAGTAATTAAATTTAACTTTTATTTTATTCTTACTTTATTTTATTTTATTTTATTTTATTTTATTTTATTATATTTCATCTATTCATGGATGACTACGGATATGTAGCCGTATATAGAGATAAAATTTAGAGATACGACGCGGTGACTCGGGAAATGGAGGATGCTGAGTAAAGTTTATAACCCAAATAAAAGACCCTACCGCCGATTCCGTTTAACCCCGGGGTGTGGCGCAGCCTGTTGCTCGGAGAATGGCAGGGGTTTTTCTTTTCTTGAAAGATTTGGGCGCGGCGAAAGATTCATTGACCGTGCGGGTTGCGCCGTGCAGGAGACGAAAAGGCGTGCGTTATGGCTCCTACCTACACGGTGCTTGGCAAGCTGCTGTAAGTCCTCGGAGTTATAGTTCACCGTCACACCTCGTTGGCCTTCAAGGTTGATGATGTACATACACATCTCTTTCTCCTTTAGACGTCTTAACCCATACAGTAGAGGAGAGAGATATACATGTATATATACATACTCATATAAATTCATGCTTAAGCCCACCTCCATTTGGGCAGTTTGAGCTATATTTATCAGCAACCAGTTTCGGTGACATCAGACTTCCCCCGCCACGTCGGATTTCGGGTTTTAGTGGGGATGGTCGTGGCTGGGAAGGGAGAAAAGAGCGCAGAATTTGGTAGTGAATTAGCGAGTCCCCTACATTACTAATTGTTTTCTTTTGTCTTTCCCTTAACCTTTGAACCCTTGACTTATCTCCAGTTAAGTATATATACATATATATGTATATGTCATCCAATCTTCAATATAAATAAAGTCATAAATCCCCCTTTACCTGGCAAAATATCGGTAATCCTTTTCCCTCCAATTCTCTTTTTATCCTCGAGATAATCAAACAAACTTTCCAATTTATCTTTTTGGGTTGCTTCCTTGCTAATCAAAAAAAAAACATAAACCATGTCTGCTTTAGAAGAAGAAGACTTAAAGTCAATTTCATCCGTTGGTGAAGGTATGGAGAGATCTTCAACTAGCCCCGATGGTCGTACCGTTCAACCTCATGAATCTTATGTCGATACAGTTAATGCCTTAAATGCGAACGATCTCGATAATATCTCCGTACATTCAAATGAAACTAATGGTGCCGAATTGTTAAGATCAATCACTCAATATACAGAATTTTCAGCTCAACATGGTAATGCTAATAAACCTGTTGAACCTAAAAAGCAACATGCCTTCTTTTCAAAGGAAAATACAGCTGTAAGGGTGAAATTTTATAAAATTTATGGAGTCATTTTACTCGGTTTAAGTGTTTTTGTTCTTACCGTTTTTTCAATTTATTGGGGTTCAATGTATGATAGAAGTTCAAGATTACAGAATTTGAAAATTTTGGTTGTTGTTGAGGATCAAGACTCCGATGGCAATTACCCATTTTTAAGTGATGCTATTATAAAGACATCTCAATCAGCTTCAATTCAACCTCTATTAGGATGGGAAATCTATAATAGATCTGCCATCCAACAATGGACAATTGATAGATCGGAAGATCATGGTCTTAGTGTCAATGAAGAAATTACAAGAAGAATTCACAGACAAACCTATTGGTCTTCAATTTATGTCGAATCAAACAATGTCAGTCAATCTTTATTAGAAGCTATTCAAACAGGTGATTCATCTTTTAATACCTCTGGTTTAATTAATGTTTATTATGAAACCGGTAGAGACTTTTCAACAATGTCATCATATGTTAATCCATTTGTTAAAGATCTTGAAAAGGCATTTTTAGCATATCTTGGAAGTGAAACTTATCCCAATCAAATCATTAGCAATTTAACATCTACTCAATTTGATAATATAAGAACTTCAAGCCCAGGTTTATTATCAAGTTTACCTGTTTTTTCATATAGAGATGGCGCTGTTTATTCAAATGCTATATTATTAGCACCTTTACAAATTGGTATCATCTATCTTATTATTTTGACATTTTTCCAATTCATGTGGTTTATGCAATTACACGGTGAAATGGCTTCACATCTTAAACCACTTCATTATTTATTCTACAGAATCATTTGTTCTCAAATTGCATTTTTAACTCTATCATTGATCTATTCTGCTGTTAATGCCGCTTTTCAAATCAATTTTAACAAGGCTTGGAAAGGTGGTTTTGGTGTTGAATGGATGATTAGTTATTTAACAATGAGTGCTGTTGGTGGTGCCAATGAAAATATTGCTTTGCTTTGTATGTGTACTTTACCACCATTGATGGGTTTCTGGATGTTATTTTGGGTTGTTATTAATATTGCTCCAACTTTTAGTCCATTGGCACTTACATCCAGATTTTACAGATATGGTTATGGATTCCCAATTCACAATGCTAATGAAGCTATGAAAGTATTGTTGTTTAATACTTGGAGAGGTCAATTAGGCCGTAATATTGGTATATTGGTTGTTTGGTCTGTTTTAAACATTGCTTTTATGCCATTATGCCTTATGTTCTTTGCCAATACTATGAAGAAAAAAGCTCAAAAAGCCGCTATAGCTGCCCAAAAGGCAGAAGAAGAGAAATCAAAACCAGAATCCTCTACTTCCACTACTGAACATTCATCAACAGAAAAGGATTTAAGTGATAGTGTTTGATTTACTATTACGATTACAATAACGATTACCATTACGATTACCATTTGCAATTTGTTCAATTATTTATTTATTCTGTGATTTTGTCTTTTAGTTTGCATTTCTACTCTATTCTTTTTTATTCTGCCTATATATTACACTGTATGAAATCATCTACTCTTAACCTAAAGCGTGTAAACCGTAAAACAGATAAATAAGCAAAACAACTAAAACAACTACCCCGGAGCTTTGTGGAATCGACGCGAAGACCCCCCCCCCCGTGATCGACGCGCCCCAGGCTGAAATAAATAACACGCAAAAATTAATTGACAGGCGAAATGGAAGAAAGAGCGAGGCTTTTCGATTATTGTACACTTCTATTATGATACATATATATATATAACCGTTAAACTCGAATTGCCAATCTACGTGTCTTAATCACTTGATACATACCCATATACATATACCATATACCATATACAAATACCTCGTGGTGGATATATGAAGTATACATCCAAGAGTCTCCAATTTTTCAATCGCTCCCTTCATAAAACTCAGCATTTAATTTCACGTCAGCTCCATTCATCCTTTGACATATTCATATCTCTCATTTTCTATTTCTGTTTCTGCTTCTTTCCAATAATCATTTCATATCCTAATTTCTCCAATTTTGCATCATGAATTATGCAGATGTGCAATCATCTCCACTACGGTCTAAATTGTTGAGCCATTCAAATAATATCAATGAAGACCAGACCCATAAGCATACCTCTTCAGATAACAATATCGATCAGGGATTTTCCAATAGTTTTTCTTCTTCGAATTCAATAAGTATAAACAGCAATAGTATAGGACCACCGATATTAGAAGAAAGTGAGAATAATCCATCGAAGATTCCAACCCCTACATTGAGTACAATTAGTGATTCTTCTTCAGATTCCGATGTTGTTGTTCCTCCTTTTCATCATCATAATCATCTTCATGAAAATGAAATTGAACCTTCAAGGATTAGAAAGTTCATTTTAGGAATAAGGAAATACATAAGTTATATTGGACCAGGGCTTATGGTAAGTGTCGCCTATATGGATCCAGGAAATTATTCCACAGCAGTTGCAGCAGGTTCTGCATTCAAATACAAATTATTATTTTCAGTTTTGGTTTCAAATTTAATGGCAGCTTTTTTACAAATTCTTTGTGCCAAATTAGGTTCTGTAACTGGGATTGATTTAGCTGCAAATTGTAGACAACATTTACCAAGAAGATTAAACCTTTTCATATATCTTTTGGCTGAATTATCCGTTGTTGCTACCGATGTCGCCGAAATTGTTGGAACTTCTATTGCATTGAACATTCTCTTTGGTATTCCTCTATTAGTAGGTGTTCTTTTGACAGTTATTGACGTTTTATTCGTCCTTATGGCATATAGACCAAATGGACCTTTGTTTGTCGTTAGAATTTTTGAAGGTTTTGTCAGTGTCTTGGTATTTGGTACCGTTATTTGTTTTGCAATTGAACTGGCAAATGTATCTCCTAATACAGATTGGCCCGAAGTGTTTAGAGGCTTTTTACCATCAAAAGAAGTAGTCGATGGTGATGGTCTATACCTATCATTGGCTATCTTAGGTGCAACGGTTATGCCTCATTCTTTATATTTAGGTTCTGGTTTAGTTCAATCTAGATTGAGAGAGTTTGATACAAAGATGGGTCATTATGTACCGCCATTACCTAAACCCAAAAGTGCACGTAACAATTTTTGTATGATTGTACAAGATAGTTATGATGACGATTCTGCAAATGAAGAAGAAAATGCATATAGGCCTTCGTTGGAAGCCATCGATGAAGCAATGAATTTCACAATTGCTGAATTGTTGATATCTTTATTCACAGTTGCATTGTTTGTGAATGCTGCGATTTTAATCGTATCTGGTTCCGCATTATCTCAACCAATGGATGATGATGGAGATGGTGATTTAGAAAATGCAGATCTATTTACCATTCATTATTTATTATCTTCCAATCTATCAAAGACTGCAGGTTTTGTATTTGCTTTGGCATTACTTTGTTCTGGTCAAAGTGCAGGTGTTGTTTGTACTTTGGCTGGTCAAATGGTTAGTGAAGGATTCCTAAGATGGACCATTGCCCCTGGTTTAAGAAGAATTATAACAAGAGCAATTGCCATTACTCCATGTATCATTGTTGTATTAATCAGTGGTAGAGAAGGTTTAAGTTCTGCACTTAATGGATCTCAAGTTGTCCTTTCCATTTTATTACCATTTGTGTCTGCTCCGTTAGTTTATTTTACAAGTAGCTCTAGAATCATGAGAGTTAAACTAGCACAGACTAACAATAACAACGTTGAATTATCCGGTATAGCGCTCAATGATTTGAGTCATAATGGTGAAGCTGTTAATTTACTCGAACAAAATGGTGTTGATTCGTTAGAATTAGGAAATGGGGTAGCAAATGGCATTTTAGGTTATAAGGATATGAGTAATGGGAAAGTTACCACAGCATTGGCTGTTTTGATCTGGACTTTTATAAGTTTCTTAAATTTCTGGTTGATCTTTAGCAGTTTTTCTGGAGGAAAATAATCGTTTAGATATTAGCATCTAATATTCAAAGATAAATGGTTTATATAATGTATAAACTTTTCGTTTTTGTATATTAATAAATATTAGAAATATAAAAATAAAAAATAAATTTAGAAATATGAGGTGTATATATATATATATATATATATATATATACATAGATCCATAAGAAGGAACTTCAATGATCCGAGTCGTCGATAACAGCCATATCAAGAACCTCAATTGCACCCTTTTGTGAAAGTTTGATCTTTGAACTATCAAGATTGATTATCTCTACAATCTCACGATAATTCTCAGGATCAATCAAAGCTATAATCACCCAGTTTGAGTCGGTCTTTTCTTCGATTATTTGATTCAATAACCTCTTACGGAAGTAGTCCTCTTGGAATTTGAACAAAGTCTCCGAGTCACTTGTGTTCAAAGTGATTCTTAACTTCATTTTAGCCCTTGCGATTGGTATTATTTGAGATTGTACTAATACTTTGATTGCCTCCAAGGCTTTAACTTTAACTGGAACTCCAGAAGTACTCAAGTTGAATTTCAACTCTTGTAGAGCTTTACCTATCATAGTAGGTGGGTATCTCTTCTTTGATTTTGGATTGATACATTTGGTACTTATGATCTGAAGAACTTCGGCTGATTGTTGTTGGATTTGTAATTGTCTTTCCTTTTCAGATAATTGAATTTCACCTTTTTTCAAGATCTCCAAGATGATGGTATCTATATCTGTTGTACCAAAGGATGCTTTCAAATCATCATGTGGGGCAGCTTGGCCCTTGGAGACGTTTAAGAATACTTGATGTATCTGTAATACCTCATCTATATCTTTTTCAACACCTGATCTATAATCTTGTACTTTATTTTGATAGCATGCTATCTCAAATCTCTTCTTACCCTTTTTGAAACGAACAAGAGAGACATTGGTCAGCTTGATCTGACTTCCCGGTTGATTCACTCTACCCATACCAGATATTCAACTTGCTTGCAGACTAGAATCTCCTACTTTGTATAACAACTAAAACTACTACATCTTTCTTTATCTTCTTTATCTTCTGAAAAAAAAATAAAAAAAAATAAAAAAACGTAAATCCGTGCATCACCTCTGAGCCTCTTTTAATTTTTATGGGAGGGCGGCCTTGAACTACGCTTGATGTTGTGATACTAAAGATATACATTCAAACAAAATCTGCAATCCTCCTAGTTTTTCTCCGTTTTCTTTTACAATGAAAACAGCAACAACACACAATTTCTCAAGAGCCTTCTTTACCCAGGTTTTGGCTCTTGAACAAATCAAATCAATGGCGTCAGTTATGAGCACTTACAAAGAAAATCAGAACCTGTAGCTACTTCATATGTGTATAAGTTTCCTGGCATACTACGGGTTTGCTTCAATTACTTCTACAACAGGTGGCGTGGTTAGGGATATTAGGGATACTGTTAAAACTCAAACATTAGCAGAGACAGCATGCCTATTCTCGAATTATTCCTCAAACCCTGGGTCTGCAATTGCTGTTTACTTTCTCAATGATGAAGTCAAAAACTCTAGATATTTACCAAGTCCAGCTTATTACTTAACCACATCTGTTACTGTTTCAACTTCCTGTATTGATACGCCTATGATCCAGATATTACTTTTTTAAATGGAAGTGCAGTTAATCATGGTTTTTTACTGCTTATGTATATACCGGTTATTTCTAAACTTCTGAAACTGGTATATACGGCTTTGAAATTAAGGCTTTTAATAATGGTGCTGCGATTTCGGTTGTAAATGTGATCTTCCTTGTTGTACAGGTGACAGTTCCGAAAATGCAGCCGATGATAATATTGCAGTAGTTGTTATAAAAACTACTAATACAGTTGAATCTTTCAGTAGCCCACGGCTCTGATAGAAAAATACAAAGTAATTTTATGAACTAAATGATCTAGAACTTTACTACATAATTATATTACTTCCTCTTAGAAGGTTACTGGTTTACCTTAATATAGAATGATGTAGTGTCTTATAACTTTTCCAGTGTTATCTATGATAGAGGCACTAGGAGCTAGAAACAGTATAATGGTCAACTGGTCTAGCGACTACGTAACACATATGAAATAACTATCTCTGAGAGGGATATTGATACTGTAACCATATTACTAATTACGTAGCACATAATATATGGTGATAACTATTACCATACATTATATTACACCTTAACTACAGAACTACTCTATAGTACAACGTACAACGTTACAGGAAGTCTGACTGAATCTCCATGGAATTATGTTTAGATATCTGCCGGTAACTACTACCCTATTATATTTGTGTATATCATTGCATTACCTGTGATGTTTGAGGTACCTTTATTATGGAATATGAGACTCTAGGCATGACTTAAATCAAATCCCTCAGTACGAATCAATATATATATACTACTTCAACAAGATACAATTTCAAAGTATTACAAAACTTCGGTATGCAACCAGCATATATGCAGAAGTCCATTATTCCATCAGAGAGAGCAGACGTATCCCACACACCTCACAAACTTCATAAATTTCGGAGTCATTTGCTCCATTGTAATTCTATAAGCCCTAAAATTTCAAATGAAGTGGTTTCCTTAAGGATTCTAAGGAGCACTACGTGCGTCGTCGACCTGCGTCGATCCGACAGCTAAGCCTACGCGGATCCAGAGCTGAGCAGGGTAGACATTTGATACAAAATTGCCGACATGATACAATTGCATCTTTCTCCTTTATATACATAGGAAAGATATTCTCCAAAATATACGAGTGTATTATAGAGGGAGATATGAACTCATTTTAATTCCTCCTTTCCATTCTTGCACCCCTCTAGACCCGGTCAAGCAGAATAGAAGGAAGACGAAGAAGAAGTATATCAAAAGGATAGACGAAGGTCTCTCTTTTAAAAGGCTTTTCAAAAGCTGACGCTAGAATCTGTGGTAAATTGGGATTCTTCATCCCTAGTTTTTCAACCCCCCTTACCATGTATTTTATTGTCCTTTCTTGTCAACCTTTCTTTTTCTGTAAATCGTTCATGTGACTAACGTTGAGTAGTCTTTGGTTGAACCCTTGAATGAATAACGCTGATGCTGAATTGGAAGACATCTTGAAGAAGTCAAAAATAGTTTTGGAATCTATTGATGTCCTTGTTCAAGTATGATTGTTATTCTTATTGCCTGGCAATTAATTATTGAGTGGCATTGTTATTCCACCTCAAATTTCAAGAAGCCATATTATAACTACCTCTTATTTCTGAATATTGCATGTAGGTTACACATTCACCTTCAGGTGCCCTTCTCTTGTTGGCACTCTATGTGGATGACCCTCTTATTGTTTCCTCTGATCACTCTGCTATTCCCCAGATCAAGAGACTTTTGAATCACCACTTCAAGATGAAAGATCTTGGTCCTGTGAAGAATTGTCTTAGAATGGAAGTTCTATGGTTAAAACAATTGACAAAACAATCGAATGTTACAATTGGAACTCCTGGCATCTTTGAAGATAACACAAGTACAATCGATTTAGCCAAACATCCCACAAATCATCAGAGAACAAAGCATATTGACATTGGACATCACTTTCTGAGAGACCATGTTATGAAGCGTGAATTTGTGTTGCCAGATGTTGATACAACTGCTAGTTTAGCTGATACTTTTACTAAAGGACTTAGTAAACAAAAGTTTGGCTATCTAACTTCATTTCTCAATGTTATTTCCGTTTGACATCAACTTCTGTCTACCCCATATTTTTTCCTCTGTTCAAATTTTATTTTTTCAAAGTATATATTTTATTTTTATTCTATATTTTATTTATTTCAAGATGTTTAATCATATTGACATCAGGAGTATGGTAGGGTGTTTAGGATGTGAAATTGTCAACATCATAGCCAAGTATATTTAAGGCAGTGTATATTATATTAGTGAAATTCATCTTAATGAATTTAACATTCTTCAGTCCTCTAACTAAATGTACTCAACTAAAGTTCAGTATTGCTATGACCTATGGCGAGTTAGTTACAACTGAAGTTCACTAACTCATTAGTCATCGATTTCATCTACTCCTCTAAGATACGTCCGATACAAATACAAATAAGTACCTTAGGATTTCCCTCTGGTACTCTTTTACATTAATATATAGAGTTTAATAAATCAACAATCAATATATTAATTTCTCTATTCTTATTATGTCTGATCTATCTGATAGCCTCAAGATCAGAGTTGCTGAACTTCAACAAGATTCACCTTTGGACAATATCACATACCTGTGAGGTGGATATGAAAATAGAGAGCACTTTTTCAAAATATGCCCCAATCGAACTATTTCAGCTACTATTATACTATTCAAAGTAGATTCAGACAAATAATGCCTTCTGGAATGTTAAATATCAATTAGATAGAGCTGAATAACAATTACTAGACCTCGAAAAGCTATATATATATAGGCACATCCGGATTTTTTTTTTCCTGCTATAAAGATTTTCAAATCAGAGTTTGAAACCGTTGGGAGTCGTAAAGATATTGAATTCCTCTATGGAATAGGTAACATAGATATTAGACTACATGAAACTGCAAACAATCTAACATATAAGTGACGCTTTCATCAATTAGCTATGGTGAATGCAGACTCAATTAAGATCGTCCAAAATTTAAATATTCCATAAATCAAAAACTAAAAGGCCAATTCACTTCGGTTTTAAACCAAACATAATATTTTGCAATTATTAATCTACTAAATAAAGTTAGAGTACCATACCAAAACAGTAACAGCACAAAAAATGTAAAATATGTAGTAATTTCTGAAGCAGAAGATGAAAAAAGCTAAAACCTCGACCAAATGCCATATTTTCCAGTGATACTTATGATAAAAGGCAGTAGAGGAAAATCTATAAGCGTTTTACATTTTGACAATGAGGGAAATCAGAAAGTTGCAAAGAGAACAAACAATATCACAGCAGATTTAGAACCTGATAAAATGCTTGGCTCAATACTGTCACTTAATCGCCCATGATGTTTGTCATAAAATAGCTATGTAGTGGAAAGTACAATACAAGCAGACTTGCGTACGCCAGTACTATTTGCCATCGGTACACTATACATCTAGCTAGTTAACTATCTATGTATGATAGTGATTAGGAAACTATATAATGGGCTAACCCAAGAGTGCAGCTAGCCACAGTCCCCATAGGTATACACGATCGCGCAAAATAATTTAGCATCATAAAATATCAGGAAAGGCCATAATTAAAAAAATAGTGAAAAGCCTTTAATACACACGCAAATTTAAATGCCAAAGAAGTTATGCTTAAAAGTGAGTAAATAGATTGTTTCCTTTATTTTAGGGGCATTCTTAATAAGACACTATTTCTCTTATTGTATCACAAAAATAAGAATATTCGCGAAATCGGTTATTTTGGCAGTACTCTGTAATTTTTGAAAAGTATGTGTAAAGTTCAAAAATCAAAATTGTTGTACAATAATAAGAAAAAGTAGAAAAACACTAATGAATTATGGATTCTTCTGCTATCTAGTTCAATGTTATATTTTTAACTGTGGTTTATCTCAGTGAGGAAATACAATATAGCCTTTGTAACCTGACTAGGGGAACCAGAAGGAATTGATGTACAATGCAAAGAAAGAAAGCTTCCAGAATGGTTTTCTATGGGCTGGAATGCACTGTTTTACTTCTGCACTATTGTTTATATATATGTGCTTCCAACCTCTCTGTTTCTATTGTTTCCTTGGGTTTTTTGAATTTTGAGATTTTTGTTTTTGGAGAATCTCGAAAATTTATTTTTTGCTTTGACACACCTCGAAAACTAATAGCTCCAGTAGGGTCAGGTGCACGGGTGCTGAAGAATCATAAGGTAGCAGGAATGGAATATATACAAGGTAGCCTCTTATTGAACGCATCTGAGTATTACCTACACCATTGTTTGGTGGGATTTGTTTGGAGTGTCTGCGTTATATAGAGGGTGTATGATTTTAATTAGTGGACCGCGTTGAATCTGTATAAAGCACTCTACCTATGTAAAGGTCAGATGTTGAGCAGATTTATATATTGTTCATTCACATTGAACCTCTGCTGAGTAGATCGGATCTACGATAGAACTATGACATCGTTATCCCCTCAGTTATCTACCTGGATTGCACTCAAGATATTTGATTAAAAGTTTGGATAGCTGGCATGTAAAACACAACACTAGCTTTGTTGTGATATTTATTGGTGAAGAAGTGCAAAAGTGATTAGTAAATACATTGTGATAAGGGCAAATTGGTTGCGAAAAGGAAGTATATGGAAAGAAGTGGAATTGGTGATATATATTAGCTACTTATTTTATTAAATTATCTTTGATTTTGAGCTCAAAAGATTAGTTTTTGCTTTTACGAGATAAGTGAATACGTAATAGATGATTTTATATACAGGGGGAAAAACAGAGGATGGGGGCCCAAGTTGTGTCTAAACGAGAGGTTTAAATTCCTGAAATTGATTTATTTAGAGTATAGTATATGTTTCGGTAAACCATGGACCTGCAATTTTGCTCCTAATACACAAGGACACTTTTCCTTTGAATCTTTCACCTCTTGAATGATGGCACAGAAAGATATTTCCTGAAATATAGTATATATTCTTTACTTGGTAGATAGCAGCAGTCCCAAATTTGGTGATTTCTTCAAAATCTGAATTCCGACTTGCTGAATCAGCCGGAACTTTTTTTACATTTCAACAATTAAAACTGGATTAGTGAGGTATGAACATAGGAGATTGGGTTTACTATTCACGCTTTTTAGAAGACCAAAAAAAGCGTACATAAAGGATTTATATTTAAATTAATCTTGAGGTCTGAGATGGCCCACGTTGAGGCGAAGCAGCCTTGGTTTTTGAGCAAAATTAATCTTGGATAACTTCCTATTTTGTGTTTGAAAAGCACTTGGCCTTTAATTTATTACCATCTCAGTGGCTTTCATCCACGGCATGCATTGAGTTTCGTTCCATAATCAAGAAAGACGAGTTTTCAGGTGTCCATTGGCCTGCAGTCGTCAGGTACGGTGTCCATCATGTATCAAATTTTCCACGGCCAAGTTGTGCTTGCAGCTTAAACTCTTCAAAACCAATGGTCGCTGAAAAGCCTATTATTTAAACAGTTGATGATGACCAGAGCTCTTGTAATAAATTTGGGATTGAATGAACAATCTCAATTCGGATTATAGGTCCGATAAAAACCAGATTCAAAGTCTGAAGTCAGCCTGCAATCCATCCCGAAGTTTGCTTCATATAGCCAATGAGCTACTAAATTAACGCACCAAGACATAATCTGGAGCTTCCGATCTAATCATCGTTTCTTTTCAGTGTGCATAAGCAGGTTACACAGGTCGAGAGTTACTATATAAGAGGAAAACATAGAATATATTTGGCCTATGTTCTTGTGTTTTTTTTTTGACCAATATCCTGCAATAATTTATTCTATGGGCCGACCAAGAAGTACCTATTGTATATTACCAACTCAAAACACAGGAAAGAGTGGTGATTTTGAAAGTCAATAACTAACAAAACAGCCGATGTTGGTGAGCTCATTATCGGACAAGACGAGGAGATCATTCGATATAATGCACGGCTTGGCCTTCTAGAAAGCACTTTTTAAGTACCGCAATCGAATAAACAAACATTTCAGTGACTCATAAGAGCAAATAACACAAATTGACGATCCTATTAGTCATTTTGATCAGCAAATAGGCTTATCATTATTGTTTAAAAGGAGAATCGATGCTGGGCGGTGTTCGACACGTGAGAAGCAAATATATATTTTTACACCCGTGCACGCACATAAAGATCCGCTCTTTTGCTTTTTCCCCTGATGGAGCCGAGAAATGTCAAGGAAGGAAGGAAGGAGGTCAAGGATTTTTTATCAGAATGGATTTATTTATACGAGTACGTTATCTCTGGTGATCTATAGAATCACAATACAGCTAATCTGTTCATTTTCAAAAGTACTTAGTCTTTGTCCAATGACATCACAATTAAGATTCAGAAGTTTGTCTCCGAGTCTACCGGGTGAGCAGAGCTCAGTACCTAGTTTGATTGCCGATCCATCGTCTACATCAGGATTTGAGACCGAAGAATCAGATGCAAAGATCATGGAAAGAATTCAAAGTTTTTCAGAGATAGACGGAGATACAGATGAAATGTCATTAGAGGAAAAGCTTCTAGAAAGAATGGATGCATTTTTATTGAAATTAGAGAAAAAATTCAACGCATTTGAAAATTATTTTAATACAGATGATGAGAGTACAGAAGTTGATGCAAATAGGGGATCGAAATCAATCGCCGAAGGTCATACACGTTTCTACAAAGCTCTACTATTGCTCAGGGAATCCCGTGGTTCAATGTCACATTTAGAGAAAGTGAATAAGATATTAGAAGAAAGCTATGGAAACCTCTTTAATAAGGCCTTTCATAAGGAAAATGGCACCAGTAGTAGTAGCCCTGATGTAGAAATGGATGTATTGAGTGAAAATCAAGGATTCATCAACAATGAAATAAACCAACACATGAAAGATGAAGAGAAAAGTGTGATGTATCAAAGGTTACTTACTGGTCTTCACTTTTTAGATGAGAAGATTGATCAGGTTGAAAAAGCATTGAATATTCCTACTCATTCTGAAGTTTACGAACTTAAAGATTACCTTTATAACTACGAAAAGGCTTTGGTCAATGGATCAAAAAGGTTATTGCATTTCTACGAATTACCATTTCAATGGAGGGAAAATAAATATATCATGTTTGGTCACAGATTCAATCAAAAACACTCTGATGTTCTCAAAAGTATTTGTCAATGCCATAATGAAACTACCAATATTTGGACTCATTTGATCGGTTCTTTCTATCTGATCTACTTAGCAGCCTACAAATTCCCCAAGAGTGATATTTACCAATATACTGATTTCACTGATAGAGCCGTATTTACGGTATTCTTCTTAGCTGCCTTAAATTGTCTCTCATTTTCAGTTCTATGGCATTCATGGTGTAACATATCCATTCTACCACTGAGACAAAGGTTTGCTTGTATTGATTATACCGGTATTACAGTATTGATTACTGCATCAATTATCACCACTGAACATATTGCTTTGAAAGCGCATAATATTTTAAAGTTGAGTTATATGTCGTTCTCCCTATTGGCAGGTTGTGCAGGTGTTATATTTACATGGTCTGAGTTTTTTGATAAGCCAGAGTGTAGAAGTATAAGAATTTTATTCTTTGTTTCATTGGCAGGACTGGGTGTTTCTGCTTTCTTCTCAGTTTGTTATACAGAAGGCTTAGCTCATTCATTACATCTTTATTTCCCACTGTGCAAGAGTTTTGTATTTTATCTCACTGGTGTTGTATTCTATGGTTGCTTGATCCCTGAAAGATGGAGAACAGATGTTATAGTTGATGAGTTTGATATCTCAGATGACTTAATCATCAAACTAGATTCCATGGGTGAATTAGATACTTATCTCAACAAACAACCAGAAGTAACTGAGCATTCCCATAAATTCTGGTCGCTTTGGTGGGTCGATTATTTCCTCAATTCTCATAACATCTGGCATCTCTTCGTGATTGGTGGTATTTTAGGCCATTACTCTGCTATTCTTGACATGTTTAAGATGGTATTAGAGTCTAGTTAAATGCCAACAATAAACGACACCTGGAGCCCTCTCTCCTTCCTGTGAATATTTATTACTATTATCATATTTTTTTATATTTGTATTTATATTCATTTCATCATATAGCACTCTATATATATTAACGACATACTGAAAGAACAAAATTATATCATTGCCAAAAAGATGTCTTCTTGCTTACAGGCAATACTCGAAGAAACGGTAAATACTACATTTATTATTATTTTCTTAATTTATATAATGATCTAGGGGTAAATCCAGTCAACCCCTTTGAAATGCTATAGGTTTAGATGATGAATGGGCGGAATATCTATTCTCAGAAAACCCAGGAACGATATGATCATCTTCAGATGAAGCAGAATCGTATCCAAGAACACGTGCATTATTTCTAGGTGAAGCCGTGGATTCATCTGATATGATATTTCCATCATGTGCTAAATTTGGATGAGTCGAGGACCTTGTTGATGATGATCCCCTAGCTATAAGAGGTGCCCTTTCTGGATCAGTATCTGTACCTTGATTTTGACTACTTTGCGTCGTTCTTGAGAGATATACGAAGCAACATGTCAAGACTAACATTAGACCAATTACACCAATAATCACACCGGTAAGAATGGCAACAAATGGTAAATGTAAATGAATTGGATGTTCAAAAATTGGTTTATCAAGCCATTTTGGTGATATTGGTCTGTCTATTAAGAATAAACCATTTTTATAAATGCTTGTAGTAAAACCCTTTCTCAAAATACGAACTTCATGATCACTACCTTCTTTTATTTGGATCATATAACTACCAGAAGTTTCTCTACACGAGAGATGTGTATCGTTCAATAGAGTCGGAATTGAATCTTCACATCTCAGTAATTTGTCAACTGAATCTCCGGGCAAGATATGTAATCGAACAAGTGCTTCTAAGTATTTCAAATCTGAGAAGCTATTTGTTGAGTTTTCCCAATTCAGAGATTTAGATGTTGGTACGATAAAAGAATAATTGTCATCATTGATGAGATCTTCCATACCAACTATCTTTAATAACTCCGTGAAATCAGAATCTGGGTCAATTGTATCGATCAACTTATCCATGTTGATATTCAAAGAACTAGGAAATGGAACTTTGTCAATAGGATGAGCGACACCTTCGTGGAACAAAACTTCAGAGTCAAGAGAAACTCGTAACATAGAATGATTATAGAATAATGCAGTGTTATCACCAACCTTGCTGATTTCCACAATCTCCTTATTAAGAGTTGTGAATTCATCTCTACTACCGTTGTAATCGTCATAGATCAATCCATTTAGAATTAGGTTTTTCAGGATCAAGTCCAAATCATGTGGATGTGCAACCAAGTACTCCAATGTTAAATCCAAATCAGTCCATGCACTTGTAGTTGGTAAAAACACTGTATAACCTTGACCATCATTCTTGTCGAAATTCAGCAGCTTGAATCTGGAAAAGAAGTTCAGACTTCTCGTACATTTAAGAGAGGGAGATACAGACTTGATTAAACTGGATGGCGTACTCAAAGATTCATCTATGAAATAAATCGAAGTATTGCCAACTTCATATCTTGGTGAAACAATTTTGGCCTCGTCATTAATCTTCACCTCATGAGTCCTTGGGTCAACTTGTATCTTCAATTTGTGGCAATGGCCCAGTACAGAGGAAGTACAGAATTTGGAAACAACCAATTGACTATGAGATAAATCAAGTTTTCCACCTTCAGCAAATGTATAGAACAAAAGATTCTTACTTTTACTCGATGTAACTGAAACCTCATCTGGAGATGTAGGGTTTATGAATATAGTTTGCTCGATAGAGTTGTCATCTATCAGATATGACAATTGTCTGTAGTCTATTTCTTCTGTGAAAGTTGATTCATTGAGACCTATCAAATACTTTCTTGGGGTGATGACGGGCAAATTATCATCAGTAAAGATCATCGAGTCAAAAAAGTGAATTATACCATCAGACACAATGTAATTTGAGAAATAGGAGTTAATTCCATCATCAACAACCAATTCATAACCAGAATCAACAGTCTTTAAATGAACAGGATTCTTTTTCAAGTTTTTGTATTTTATCGAATTGTTTCCCAAAGATCCACCAATCATTCCATAAAGAAAATAGTTATCAACTAACTGAAGTTTATCATCTCGTCCTTGAGGTGACAATAGATAGTTTAATTCTACATCATCATAGGAAAATGTATCATCAAATGGAATCAATGCTGTTAAATTGGAGAATTTCCCTTTGTGACAAAATTCGTCATCAATCATCAGTTTACTGAAACGATTGAAAGGTTTTGGTATACTTATATCAGAATTGAAATTTCTGAAAAAGTCACACAAGTCTTGCTTGGGTAGTAAGAATTGATTGATACCATTTATAATTGAGTTTTGACCACTTACGTAGACATCCTTTTCAAAGGATTCTGCTCCATCGATGATATAAGATCCATCTTTCATATCCAAAAGAATCGGGCTTTTTAAATGAGGTATTGTATCTGATCCTTCATATTGGGTGGTATAGATATGAGGACCGTCGACTTCATCAGAGTAGACAAGCTCATCAATAACATACCTCTGGAAGTCATCCTGCGTAATATATTGGAAATCAGCATCCGACTCAAATGCATCATTGGAAGCAGCTATAAAAGTCACATTCTCTAGACTCGTCACATATTCTAACAGCCCACTTCGTTGAATGGTTAGAATCAACTTGCTATAATTGGGGTTGTTCGATAACACATCCATAATGTATCTGTCAGGTGGGTCATCATCAAAAATTTGTGCCATGACACCGACAATCATCAAGAATATCGGCAACATGCTTTTCAACAGGGTCTTCATTCAATATAAGGTGGTGATATAAAAGGGTGTGGGGCAATGCAGTATGTGAGAAGTTGAGGGGGGGGATAAGCAAAAAAAAGACACAGAAGAGCCACGACAAAGAGTGGATAGGTATAAGGATAGTGGTGTGGGTATATAGCCTTAGCTCAATTGATATGGGTATATATAAATGCAACGAAACAAAGAAGTGAAATCAGGAGTAACCAAAACAAAAACTCTCTCTTATCGGTTGCATCACGGCCTCACTTCACCTACTCAAATCCGACGCGTCGCCCGACGAACATTTCAATTTGCTCCCACTGGCAAAATTGTGCTAGAAAAGAGTGAAGGGGAGAACATTTTATCTTTGTAGTATATTGGTACCAAGGGAAAACAGGAGAATAAGCCAACATGTCAGAAGCACCAGAACAGATAGAACAGCCGGTCGTTTCAAACGCCGCCACCACAGAAGATGACGAAATCGCTGCTCTTAAATCAAAGATGGAAGAAATAGAGAAAGAAGCTGCAAAATTACGTGAAATGCAAGAGGACGCATATGGGAATAACGATGAATCCAATGCTGAAGACGCTGCAGCAAGAGCTGCATTAGATTCTCGTTCCGTATACGTAGGGAATGTCGATTATAGTACTACACCTGAAGAACTTCAAAAATGTTTTTCAGAATGTGGAGCAATCAATAGAGTCACCATTTTGACTGATAAATTCACAGGCAATCCAAAGGGATTCGCATACGTTGAATTTTCAGAACCTGCAATGGTTGAAAAAGCCCTTGAACTCAATGATACATCTTTTAAGAACAGGTCTTTGAAAGTCACTGCTAAGAGAACAAATATCCATGGATTCAACAGAGGAAGAGGTGGTCCAATGAGAGGAAGAGGTGGGATGTCAAGAGGAAGAGGTGGCAGAGGAAGAGGAGGATTCAGAGGTGGTCGTGGTGCACCAAGAGGTAGAGGAGGTAGATTCACTCCCTATTAGATGATACAAATTTTTCAATAATAACTAAATATATATGATATATATATATAAACTGCTGTATATTAAAAAATCGGAATTACCAAGCCACTGTATATATTAAAGTAAAACATTCATGTACAAAATAAAAGGACTATATTTATAAGTTTGGTCTATAGATTTTCTTGATAAGTTTATCAGCTTCTCTTTTACCGGATTCCCAAGCACCATGAGCACAACCGTTACCTACAGATACCGTATGTTCACCGGCAAATCCAACTCTATTATCAAAAATACCCTGAGGGTTAACCAAGGCATCAATACCTTCTTCGAATTCATCGAATATAGTTACACCGGTATAAGAACCCCTGGCAAATGGATCACATGTCCATTCTGAGCAGTATAAACCAGAAGGCTTACAAGGGATTTCATCTTGTCTCTTGCCCGATATCTTTGCCATTAATGGTTTTAAAAATGGCCATGCTCTATTCTGAGGATCAGATTCAATCCATTTAGTATGAGGATTTGAAGTTAGTGCCAATATCAGTGGTTTACCCGTGGATCTACAAAGGTTCATGAATAAAACTGGAGAAGACCAGGGCGAAGGTTGTTCAGTCAAATATTTCTCTTCCCTACTGTTCTCATTGAATTTGATATTATTTTTCTTCTTATTATTATTACCACCCATGAAGTATTGCTCAAATTCTTGGTCATATTGTGGCAAGCAATAGAATCTATCAGTATCACATGGCCAGAAACACTCATCAAATTCTAAGAAAACCTTTCCCAACGCTGAAAAACTCATATATGACAATTTATCGGTAAAAGGTCTTGGCAATGCAGGTACCCATTCAATACTTGCAATCTCTTGACTGTCTTGATTCATCTTCAGCACACTCAATGGTACACAACAAACCAAATAGTTACATTTGAAAGATTCAAACTTTTTATTTGTGGTATCGTATACCTTGATTGCAATCTCCTGTTCGACTTCATTGAAAGTAATTTTCTTGACAATTTTAGAGGTTTGGATTTTCCCACTAGTGACCAATTCTTCTCTGGTTTTCAAGTCGGAATGACTTACCAGCTCATCCAGTTCATTATTGTATACTGTTTGATAACCGTTCAAAACCAAAGCATCTCTACCCAAGTGATCATCCCCGACTATGGATCTAGCACTTAAGATATCCCATGATGAACCAATCCACATCTCAAGGTATCTCAACAATGAGGGAACTAATTTCAATTGATCTTCAGTCAAGTAATCCTTTTTTTCTTCCAGGTATCTAAAACATGCTTCTCTTAAACTTATATCATCCATGTGATCTTCTTTGGTAGCATAGAAATTTTTCAAATAACATTTAATCTCATCGACAACGGGGGTTAATTTATAATTAGAGTCAATCTCATGAACAATATCCTTATCAAAGATTGAGAATTTCCCATTATCAAAGTAGTAATCCACATTTCCCTTTTCTTTGGACTTGGTAAGTAATGGATTAATAAGACAATCATGAAACCACGAGGCTCCTAGATCGATTTTGTTCCCACTATCGGTGGTGATTGTGTGTAATCTACCACCTAATCTATCTCTAGCTTCGATGACTATGTTATCGATACCACTCGCAGTCAAATCCACCGATGCCTTGATACCAGCGATACCAGCTCCAATGACTATTACCTTATGGTTGTTGTTTGTCATACTTTGTCTCTATTGTTTTGTATATAAATGTATCTATTGGTAGCAAAATATCCTTCTGTTATCTTTAATTGGAAAAGCAAGTGAGATATGTATCTGTATATCGGTGGTCGATTTCTCTTCAAAAAGCAATGAGTTTTTAACAGTTGACTATATGAAAGGTTATCCACTGTAGCTTGTTGTGATATATATAGTATTCCACTCGAGTTATCCAAGAAACGGAGTGACAAAGTGGTGTCATTTACCAGATAACGACAGGGAAGGTATAAAATAAAATAAATAGAAATGCATGCCGTTCACCGCGGAAAGTTTAAACTCTTCGGAGAAGGCTTCCCTGCAGCTTCTCAACCGTCTTCCAATTTACATTCATTAATGTTTATAAACATCACTATATATATATATATACATTCTTCAGCCAAAACCAGCCCATTCCACTGAAAATGTGACTATTTGGTCCTCTTTCACCTTTGCTTCAGGATGACTAACTTCCTCCACAAACTGATCTTCTGTAACTTTATTTGCTTCTTCAGAAGTAGTACCACAGATACACCAAAGCTTCTTAACACTAGTAGCTAATCTACCACCATTGACAATCTCTAGCAACCCAATATCGTCATTGTAATAGTCTCTTGTATTAATGATCAAATGTGCATGATATCTTAAAGGATCCCCAGGGTAAGCTATATATTTACCACCGAATCTAAGACCAGGCAAAATGAAAAAGCCGTTTGATTTCTTCAAGAATTTATAGATACGATAACTCAAAAATGACTTATCGAGTCCTTCATTCTTTTTACAATTGGCCTTTATGAATCGTACCAGTATCTCTTTTTGAGTGTCGTAATTGTTAAACCTCGATATTAAATCGGGTCTCATATCATTGGATATGCTCTTATCTTGAGACCCCGTGAAAAAAGTATCATTATCATCTGAGGTATTATCGATCCTGACAGGGAGATTCATACTCAACATCTTATCCTCATACTCCTTTCTCTTTCTCAAGATCTGATCGTGGATGGAGTCTTCAAATTGGAGTTTTAAGTTAGCCTTATCATCGTCTTGTAATTCAACAGACCAAAACTCATGGATTCTCTTAGAGTTATCAACTACAAAACAGATCTTTTCACTGATCAAGTATAATACCTCTTCAAGGGACAATCTAAGAGGTGTACCTAATAGTTGATTCTGTTGTGGTGCTATGGGTAATATGCCGGATAAGATCCCCGTTATACCATAATGTTCCCTAAGATATTTAATATGATTGAGGTCGAATAGGAAAGCCTTACTATTTATAATGGGGATGGGAATTGAAACTGGACTAGATATGATGTTATTTTGCACATCACCTATCTCTGTTGTGTCAAGTTCTTCTACTTCACTGGTAAATGACATGACTTCTCCGCTTCACAAATCAATCAGTCAAGAACTCATGATCCATGAAGAACTGGGGTTATATATATTTACTCTCTCTCTATATAAATTTTTTTCTCCCTTTGCACTTTCGCTATTTACATATGACTAACCCCCCACAATACTCTGAATTCGATATACTTTTTAATTCCTATATATATATGTATTTGTTACGCTCAAAAGGTAGGTACTGTACATAAATAAAGCATAACAGAAGCAAATAAACGATTGTATATGACATAAAGTGTAAACATTAAAGGTAAATAAATGTATGGATATCAGAAACCATCTCTAGCTTCGATGATTTGAATGTAGTATTTTCTTGTCCATTTTCTGAATTTTTTACCAAAGGCGATATAAATGGCCGAAGAAAACATAATGAAGAATTCAATGGCTGCTAGAACAATATAAGTGTTTTGAGTACCCATGGAATTCAACCAAGGCGAACAAACAAAGGTGAATATACCACCGATAAAATTATTAATTAAAGAAACGGCAACCATGGTTTCCAATACTAATTCAGGATAAGAATCAATTAAATAAGTCATTGCCAAATCGCCAGAGCAACCCCATCCAAATCCAATAAATCCTAATCCAACATAAACAACTCTCCAATTCAGTTGCTTCTCAGTCCCGATTCCAAACATCAATAGACCAATTGGTCCAATAATACCACAGAAAAAGGCAAACCAAAGTCTATATTCACTTTCTACCAATCCTCCATTACGTCTTGCCATCCAAAGTACAAAATAATCAGTGGCTGAACCTGCATAAAGACAACCAATGATAGCACCTATAAGACATGGTACGTTCATTATAGCAACTCTATTATCACCATAGTTCCAAGGAGGATCATAAAAAACGGTATCTTCAGTAGTCAAATAAAAAGATAAAAAGGCATCTTGCATCCCCCACATTAACCCAGAAAGTATAACACCTGGAAATATAAGACACGTTAGATTTAGCCATAGTAATTTGAAATATTTAGTCAAATCCTTTTTGGCTCCTTTTTTAAACGATTTTAACGAATACTTTTTGAATTTAAGCTTTTTCCCCTCTATGCCATCATCTTCGTCGTCTTCATCATCGTTATTATTGCTTTCGATATTCTCATAATTGGTGGAGTTTCTTGTGAATATTGCAAACCTCTTTCGAAGAGACCAAGGTTTATCATCATTACCGTTGTTTCTCTGATAAAGAATAACTGGAACACTATTATTGATCATATCAATTGCTTTTGATTCGATATGTTTTCTAGAATTGGCTACACTCGGAGGTGGGATATTCGTCGAACCTTGTTCAACTGAGGAAGCAGAAGAAACAAAAGATATTGCCTTTTTCAGCTTTGAGCCACCTCTTGTAAGTAGTGGTTTTGATGCAGTATTAGATTGTGCTGTTTTCAAATGACTATGAATCATACTTTCCCTTTTGGTTTCATTTTTGATTAAATTGGAAGCGCCTCTTTTATTATCCCTCGTGGGAAGTGGTATTATAGAATCATTGATTGATTTTGTCGGGCTCACTATTATCTCATCTTGAGAACGAATAGATTGATTTAGTGCATATGCAATAGCAGATGAGGACCTTGGATTGATGTTATTGTTTTCACCACTTGTATTAGACAACTGATAATTCGATACCGATTCTTGATAAATTTGATTCTTAAATACTTTTAACTTCTTATCGTAATAAAATTTTGTCTTTTCACCATCATAGGTTGGTTTATAAATGCTATAGTTGAATTTATCTTCTTCAAAGAAAAACAAAATCAACAAGAGCATTAAAAGGCCAATTATTGCACCCCACCAACCTACCCACGTATAGGTCATTGAATTCGATATAAACCCTGTAATCAAAGGACCAAGGTACGTTCCAACTGAAGTTGCCAATATGTATATTGTAATAACTGCTCCCATCTGATGCCTATAAAAGATACTACTGAGACTCAATTGGACTTGGGCTTCAGTACAAGCTTCACTGAATCCAACAAATAATTGAGTCCAAATAGCACCCCCTGTATTGTTTACATTTGCATACCATAAACAACCAACTATTCCCGATACAAGACATATTATAATCGATATTCTACGACCATAAAGGGATTCTAGAGGTGAAATTAACCATGTTCCCAAGGCAATTGAGAAAAATAATACACCAGCACCTGTATTCATGGCATCATAAGAGATTCCATAAATTTCATTCAAGGAATCGGATGAAGCCGATGCAGAATTTGAAGTGGCTGCCGTAAACCCCGTTATTGCAATAAGGCACAAAAAATGCAAAGACTTACGTTTGGATGACCAATTCAATGGATCATTTGGTGAATCTGTTGGTTGTGGGAATAAGATTACACCATATTTGGTTTTCAATTTGTTCAGAGTAGTTGGTGAAGTCTTTGCATGGTTATTATTATTATTATTATTATTATTATTATTATTATTATTATTATTATTATTATTATTATTGGTATTCGTGTCTCCATTTAGACTGCTGCTACTGTTCCTATTGTACTTGTAGTTTTGACTACTGTAATAACTGTGTGTCGGTCTCTGCCTCTGCCTTTGATTCTCTTGTTGTTGTCGAAGCTCGAGTCTTTCCTGTTGCTGCTGAAGGATAGCAGAAGAGTAAATAGAGTACGTTCCAGGGATGAACTCAGGATGGTACTTGTCGGTATATTTCTCCATCGAACAACGCTTCTCTCTATATCTCTTTAGCTTGACTATTAGATTCTGCGATGGGTGGGATTGATTGTGTATCTGTATCTGTTTTGAAGAAAGGAAAGTAAATGAAGATGTTCAACACGGCCTGCTAAAAGGTGAAGCAGCTGTGTTGTGCTTAAATCCTGCGCCGTCTGCACTCTTTCCAGATCTCTGCGACCGTTTTTTTTTTTTTTTTTTTTTTTTTCTCTCTCTGTCCTCCTTTGCGTGGCTGTCCTTTATTTGTTTGTTTGTTTGTTTGTTTGTTTCCCTTGTTTCTGCTCTTCACGGGTGTCTCACCTGGTTTGGGCCCGAGTTGTTGCCCCGCAGACTAGGTACCAAACTGGCCTGCTTAGTGGCCGGCATCAATATAAATCCAAAGGCTTGGGGCAGTATACCCTGTATCTATCTACCGCACGCTTTGCGGGGCTATCTTAAGAAATTAGCCCGGGCGGGGGCTGCCTGAACAACAGGCGGTGAATACCCATTAAAGACGCTACTTGGCCACGCCAGTACCGTTCTTTGTGGGTCTTAAGCACTACCCAATAATAATGCCACTGTAATCTCTCCGTATATTCATGACACGTATAGATATGGGTTATCGCCTACTATTTATACTCTGCAAAGCTCATCGGTTCAATCTCGTATTATAGACAGTAGATCTTCAAACCAACTTTATCTAACTTGCAGTATCTCTCTTCACAATTACATTTGCACACTTCGGACTTCAACATCTGTCTAGGTCCACGCTTCGCATGATTCTCTTTTCATGATTATTACTTATCTATTATCATATAAGTGCTCAATATACAAATTATATATACGAGGGAAAGTTTATGGTTCCCTCTTGTACCATTTACTTCCTTTAACTCCTCTAACCATTAGATCTAAATTAAGTTTCTTCAAATTACCATCCTTATCCTGGACTTGAGCAACAGTTGCAGTTTTAACATACGTAAAACCCAATTTTTCATAAATTTTTCTATTTCTTGGATGTGATGATTCTAAATATAATGGAGCACCATATCCATGACCAAATTTCTGTCTATCATATTTTGCTAAGATGTCTTCATCTTCGTTATAATTATTGAAAAGGGAATGATTATTAGACGATCTACGAGATCTTGATCTACGTGAAGATCTAGTAGATGAGTTTCCCATGGAATGAACAGATGAATTGTCGGAATCGGAATATGTAGAATAACCAGAATAGTCAGTGAATGTATCCGATTCTAAATCGAATTCGAATTTATAACTATTGATTTCATCATCCAATTGTCTATTACTTTCTTCATCGAATAAATCATCAACGTCACGTAATCCACTATTATTACTATTACCATTTCCATCATCATCATCATCATCATTTTCGGTTGGATATTTATAAACGTCAATGAATTGATGACAAACATAATCTATTAGTCTTCTTGCTAAACCTTTACCTCTACCTTCTGGTATAGCACCTATATCACTCAAATACCACGATTTGCTCATATCTTCACCTAATACTTGACTTCTTAACTCTTCTAAAAGTGGCCATTGTTCATCAAAGACTTTTTGTCTCGTCTCTTTATTTGCCATCCACATAGCTTTTAAATATCCACTTTGATACATGGACCAAAAATAATTCAGTGAAGATGTTGGAGCAGCGTTACCGGTTTTCTTTGGAGGTTTATTGAAACATGCAACAGCTAGAAATGGGAAATCTGGATCAATTTTCTCTCTTTCTAAATCTCTAATGGCAACAACAAGACCTTCCAATATGGAAGAATAAGTGGTTGCCTCAAAGAGAGTCAAATTCAATAAATCCTTAGCTTTATCATCTTTCATACCAGTAGTAAGATAATTGACGTATAAATCATCTTTGAATGCAATCTTTAAAGTTTGAGCAGCTTTTTTATAATCTTTCAAACTTATCACTTCAACTATTAAATTCGTTGTAGTTCTATGAGATGTGGTTAATGTTTGACCAAGGGATGGGTTTGTCAATGAATTATCACTAGTACTACTACCACTATTATCATCGGATATAAGTGTACTAGAACTCTTATTAGTACCTCCGGTACTACTGCTATCTTTATTCTTTATGAACGATAATTTATTGAAAAAATCCATCGTGTTATATATGTATATGTGCAGCTATTGTTTCGATGTAGGATCTAGGTATATAAGGTATAATGTCTGGATGATTTTGTATATGTTGTTGGATGAAGTTGTCAGCAATAAAGAAGGTGGTATAGTCTACTTATTGAGTGCTACAAGGGACTCTTATTTAGGGTGAGGAGATTTCAAATTTTTTAGCTAATCCGCGGTGGAGAGAACATTACCACGCCTTGTTTTGACAGCCGTACTGATAGGAGTTCGTTACACGGCCACTGGCCATGAAGGGGTTGATGGTCTCTGTTGCGTTGTACGTTTACTGGCTCTAAGACGCCTGTGTATATGGGCGTATAGGAATGTGAGGGTGGGTGTGTGGGTGGTTGCGTGGGTGCAAAAACAGGGGTGTATATATATATATATATATATTATGGTTTGCCCTAGAATAATAGAGAAGATTCAGGTGTCACGCGATGCTATGATGCAATGGTGCAGTAGTGCTATAGTTGGATACAATTGATCACTACCATATATCTTTATATCATTTGCAAACATCTTAACAGAGCGAACTTAAACTTATACCAGTTTCGCCGCAGCTCCTAGTCGATAAAAAAAAGGCGAACGTTTCAGGCAGCTTACCTTTCTTTCACGATTTATGAGAGATGAAAATGGACCGCAAGACTCAGACAGTCAACCAATAGGTAACTTGGAGACACATATACAAGCAAGATGGGAAGGAGATAACCACAAGTCGATACCTCTACCATCCATTACGAGGCATGCGTATCATATTATCCCGTGCCCAGGGGGTAGCCGGTTGGCACACATTTTAAAAAGTGCCAGAAAGCAATGGCCAAAATAGTGTTTCTATTAGCCTAACGGTTTTATTGTTTTTTCGAGGCGATGATATAACTTAACTAGCTTTTCGAAAAAAGAATCAAGGCAAGTTTCATGAAAACAATGCAAGACGAAACTCATCAGAGATCGACGAATGCTAACCACTTCAATGGTCTTCGATATCCTGTAATTTCTGCGACACCACACAATATTTGGCTTTTTTGAATTGCTGAGGAGAGCCCACGGAATGAAGAGCGCCCGAGTTTTTTATAGAATACGGAACACCTATGGAACACCTATGGCAACACTCTCCATACTACTTATTTCAGTGACTCTGAAGAACAAGAAGACCAGGATATCTATAAATCAATCATTCTACGAAAGCAACCCCATTGTACATATAGAGTATTTTCCCAAGATCTCCCTTTGCCTGCTTTTGGATCATTTCAGATCCTCTCTAAAGAAAGACAGATCAGAATCAAGAGAGGATAGGGAGACAAAAATATAGTATCTGAGTATCTATTTGATCGCATCGTACAGTTGAGACGGCCAATCAGAATGCCATTCAACGATGTCTTGTTTGAAAAAAGGTAGCCCATAGATATCTGACCATTCCTATTAGTGTGACACATATTCCACTTGAAAGTTTATATCATCTATCTCCTCCAAATTTGACTGTTCTTTTGTAGAAGACAAGCATTAGACATAGGAAAAGTGTCCCACACTCATACTAGGAACAGTCGATAGATCTGGCATGAATGAATAAACAACACGTTGAGAAACACGTTGCTACGGTCACTGTATCGGAGAAATCGTTATTTGTATCTCTAGACAACAGGAATGAGGGATGAGATACACGTGAATATCAAATTTCCTTGTTTCAAAACTAATAACGCTATTTGATATATATATAGCTTCATTACCATTGGATAGTGCTCAGCAGAGTGCCTGCACGTGAGATTCACACTAGTGGCTTCCCATTTTCCTTTCGAAATAGGCTAGTTTACAGAGCTTTACAATAATGCGCAAGTTTCTGGGTTAATTGATTAGTTAATTACTCGATTGATGTATTCTTTTCGGACTTTGGGGAAATGAGAAAAATCCGGAGTGTAGCAGCAAATAAAGTTAGCGAGTTGAGTTTTCCGACTACTTTTCTGTTTTGTACGTTAAAATAACACTACAGAAGCAGAACAAAGACATCTGGCGGCAGGTAGAGGTAAATTTTTTCAAGAAATAGAATGGCCACGTACAGTGGTTTGTTAGGTTTCGATTGTCAATTGCCAATTGCCAATGTCCATCAATAACAAATCCAGCCCGAATGGACTAGAATTTCTTTTCTTTGGGGTGGATAAATAAGCTTATTTCTCGTGTGATTTCTTTTTTTTTTGTCCTTGACAGCTAGCTAGCTGGCTTACGACTTACCTACTGCTCGCGAACAGAGGGTAAGAAGGATATAAACAAATAAGTCACAGTGCTACACACATCCTTCAGCCCCATGAAAATCATAGTCATGTAGATATATATATACGAACAGTTTACAATAAATCAAGAAGAGGGTTTGTATTCATGGTATAATTATAGCTCAGGAAAGAGACAGGGGCTTCAGCAAATGGCTGCGTAAGAGGTGCATATCGAGTTAAAATCTCGCTGCTAACGGTGCCCTGCACTGAAAAAACCTTATCCTTTCTTAATTTTTGCCTTGCGCCTAAGGCTTATTTATGCTCATGCTTATTACACATTGCTTGTCTTATCGATCAAGATCAGTAGACATACCAGTAAATAACCAGGGTCGTGTCTATACCTAGTTTAAGTACTTTTATTGGTCTATCTTTTGTAAGGGTCCCTCTTCCCCTAATTCACGGATCATTAAAACCCAGTGAACATTTATTTTCCTCTTCATTTTGAGAGCTTGTAACAGGTGGGGTCCTTACCTATCTCACAAGCCCATCATCGGTGGATCCAGACCCATTCCTCCTCTTTTTGCTTTACTTCACCTCTAATCAAGTCGCTTTGCTTAACTTTTGATCATCCGATAAAAGCTAAGCTGTTTCACTTACTTATGGCCAGCTGTCCATTAGGGACTGTAAAAAAAAACAAAAAAAACACGATGATTAGACAGTGGTTCTCTATTGGTTCCCGCGGAAAACAAAAAAGATCTGGCGGTGAGAAAAATCATCCATCGAACGTACAAACGTAAAAGTGTAAACAAATCATAACGATGAGATATTATTTTTTACCTTTTGTCCCATCATCAGCCCTTGGATGAATAAGAAAATCTTGGCTGATTTCCTTTTTTTTTTGTCAACCTTCACGTTTGTTTGTCACTGCTGACCAATGGAGCCAAGTGAAACGTTGAGCAATTACACACATCGTGTAATTTTCTCTCCTCTGATTGATCAACTGAATTAATGAGTTGGATGCTTTTGATTAAAAATTTGTTTTCTTGCATCAAATATGTACCTTTCTCAAAAAATATTATAAGGAAAGTCCCGAATTGGGCAGTCTGCAGATTAGAGTATTGGTTCATGCAGGATCTTTATTGTTTCAAGTTCTCGATCGGTTTTGTTCTCATTCCCCTTGACTACTTTTTCTTGCATGAAATTAACAACGGACCGATATTTCCAAATAATTCTTGGAGAAATTGTATGGTAAATTCTTTTTCCTGCATGTAAAGGGGATTTGATAATCGCAATAATGCCAATCCCTGTTGATGTATTACGAATTAACTCGCCGATGACAATCCGGAAGAAAATACTGAAGATTATATAAATTTAAAGTACAATCTTCTTTGTCTTCACTAATCATCTTCAGAAAGTCAAAGTGTATATTTCTTCTTTCGATTCACAAAAGATTTTCCTCTGACTTTTGAAGTATAAATAAATACAAGGATCTTCACTTTAGGTATTCTTAGTAAATTTTATAAAGATATCCTCTAGCAAATCCTCATTTCTTCTTATATATCAAAATTCACTTGAATTAGAAAATGATTTCTTGGTCAAGACTCTTACCATTCTTGGTATTTCTTTCCACACTTTTATTAGAACCTGTCTCTGCAGAGTGGATTCATTATACCACAGATGACTTTCAAATTTATGCATGTCAAAAGGCTATCAATGCAAAGAGTAAGAAGAACTTAGGTACAGTTACCTTTGGTAAGAAAGCATGTAAAAATGTCTCTTTGATGGGTTCTGTTATGACATGTTTGTATGATAACAATGGTGTTAATAATACATCCATCGAAGATCGTTTGATTGAAATTTGTGCAGTTAATAACGTTACAGTTACAACAGAGCAATTAAGATCGATCTATGCAAATGCTACCGATTATGTTCAGAACATCACCACCAAAGCTGAATATGCACTTGCTAATATCAATACAACTGTTATTGCTGGTCCATATATTCAAACCAAATATACTGGATGGTCTCATAGTTTCTTTTCAAGATACCAAAATATAAACTATTCTCATTATTTTGGTATGGGTGCCCTAGGTTATTGGGCCGTCGTATTATTATTTGCTACAATAATTAATTGGTTCAATTATTTGATGGTTGATAACAAAAAAGGTGGTGTTCATTTCGCCAATAACAAACTTGTCAATGCTTTCAGAAAACACATTACCCTTGCTCCAGCTTTCAAACAAACACATGTTCAACATGTAAAAAAATTCGGTTTTATGGGTTTTATTCCAGATAGAACTGAAACTATTCTAATTTCAATTTGGATCTTATATTGTACAATAGTCACTTTCCTTCTTGGTGTTAACCATTATGCTGATGATTATATCTTTCCAAAACAAAGTACAGCTTTCGGAAGATATTACGGTGATAGATCTGCCATTGTTGTTTCTTATATTCTTCCATTATTATTCCTTTTCCCAGGTAGAAATAATTTCTTACAATGGTTAACAAAATGGGAATATTCTAGATTTGTACATATCCATAAATGGATTGGTAGAGTAGCAACCGTGGAAGTTTTGATCCATTCCATTGCGATGTCTATTCAATCCGTTGCGGGTGATAGTATGGATACCAGAATTGTTGCTGAATGGTTTAGAGCTGGTATAGTTGGTACTTTTGCTAATATTTTCCTCGTCCTCTTTGCTTGTTATGCTGTTAGAGAATATTATTACGAAATCTTCGTAGTTGTCCATATAGTGTTAGCTGCTGTGTTTATTGCCACGTCATGGGTTCATGCTTATTCTCAAGAATATCAACAATACTATATTGCTTGTGTTGCAGTTTGGACATTTGATAGATTTGTCAGATTAGTTAGAATTGCATTTTTCGGAGTTGGTACTGCTGATATTCAATTAGTTGGTGAATCAACCATCAAAGTCACCATGAAGCATTCAAAATTTTGGAAACCTAGACCAGGTTCCCATTGTTTTGTCCACTTCTTAACCTTGAAGCATTTCTATCAATCACATCCTTTCTCTGTTGTCATCAATGAATCAAATGAAATTGTTTTCTACTGTAAAGCCAAGACTGGTATTACCAACTATCTTTACAAGAAACTCTTAGAAAATGAGAAATTGTCAATTCAAATGAAATGTATTGTTGAAGGACCTTATGGACATGAAACTCCATTCCATCATTATGATAAATCAGTTATGATCAGTGGTGGTAATGGTGTTACCGGTCTATATTCATACGCCCAAAATCTATGTCAAAAATACGCTTCTACAGAGAGAAAAGAAATCAAGTTTTACTGGAGTGTTAAGAATTTGGAAGTCTTAAATTGGTTTAGAGATGAGTTATTCAAATTGCAACCAGCTCAAGATTTCTGTAAGATTGTTATCTATGTATCTCAAATCGATTCTATTGTCGATTTGAATCCAAACAGCAGTCAAAGTGAATCAGACAGTTCATCTAACAACAGTGAGAAGAACTCCGAAGATAAAGGTATCTCTAGTACTCAACTCATCAAGCCAACTACTTCATTGGCAGAAATCAAAGAAATTTTCAACTTCATCGAATTCAGAGAAGGTAGAATGGATATCGATGCACTTATAGAAGGTGAAATCGAAGAAAGCCAAAAGAACTCCTCGATGGCCATCGGTGTATGTGCCGCTCCTTCTGTCAACGATTTGATCAGAAACAAGATCAGAAACCATCTCTCCAACGTCAACGATGTCAAGATCGATTACTTTGAAGAGATCCAAACCTGGTGATATCTTCAAAGCTCTGTGCGGCTCACGTCTCGGATCACATGCTTGCCTTTTCTCCACATCTCTCTAATTTCATTCATATACTTTTATTCTTTTCTAATAGCTTTTCTAATTAATTCATATAATCATATATATAGGAATACATTCACTTATACATATAACCTATTGTAAGGACAGTTCCATTGGTAATAGCGAATATAGAATAATAGGAAAATCACCTTAGTTTTGTTTTAGTATGGAGGAATCAGCGAACAGCGAATTGGTCAAACTGATAATTGCGTCTATATACAATGCCTTCAAGAACGGTATCATATATGGATATAGGATTAGATTTATTCATTCAATATCGATTCAATTACTGACTATAGGTACAGGCACAGGTGGAGAGAATTCCAACTGTGCGAAAAGAAGAAGTAAAGTGAAACTGATTATTAAACTTCTAGGTCAAATATGCGATCGATTGCTAAAGGCTATGAAACTTGGTTTAAACCATGGTAAGATACTTGGTTTATTTGCCGTTTTTTATAAGGCTATACTAGCCATTCTCAATAGGGTCAAAGAAGATACAGATTCGGGCAAACCAAAGCATATTAGAGATTTCAAGCATTTCATAGCTGGATCGATAGCTGGAATGCTCGTATATGGTGGATTGATAAATACCAAATTTGGAGGAACCATATTCAATGATTCCATATTACAACAGATCACATTGTATTGTTCATCAAGGGTATTATTAGCAGTTGGAAAATTACTTGCACACGAAGTATCCAAACTAATGGAAAAAAGGCATTTGAATACCAGAGGCTCAAATTTGAGTATTAAACAAAGGCAATTGATGGTGGAGAATTTATCTTGGTGTTTATTCTCAGGTGTTATATGGGGATCCGTTATGAAGATATACTATGATAACCCTAGTTTTTTGCAAAGGTCACTGAAATTATCTTTGGATTTCATCTACGGAGATATTAGTTATCCGTGGATAGACTTATTCAACTTCAGTAGATAAGAAAATATGTATACAGGTAAATATATATATATATGTATGTATATATCAGAGAACTCGTGCTCTCAGCTGATAGATAACACAGAAGTTAGATAATATAGAATAGATACTCGTGATGTTTTTTTTTTTACATTGAATTAGATATGAAAATATTTATTGTTCTTTTCGATTTCAACTGGCATTTTTCATTACAACGGCCGCAGCAACAGCAGCCAAAGCAGCACTCGTAGGATCAGTAGTCTCATTACCATTATCTGCATTCCCTTTTGGTATCCCAATACTTTGAACATCGTCATCATCATCAGATTGATCATCATCGTCATCTTCTCCCTCTGAAAAGAACCCATTTTCGACGTTTTCATTATCCTCACGATCTTGATCTTCTTCATCATGATTCTTCGATTTCAACTCCTTAAGTTCTAATTTACGAACAGTGGCTAAACTATTAGCATACTCATTTCGAACAGCAAAATCAAACAATGTCAAATTTCCCAATGCCTCCTGTGCACATATTCTCTGTTCTCTAATCCAAAGGTCTTTCTTAGTATCCCCCGATAAAGTCAACCAATTCTCATAAGCCGTGTTTAATTTCTCCTTGTATGACTCAGAATTCAGTGAGCCAGTTAATAGATTCATCTTTTCGAATATCTCTGGATTTTCTAACCAATTTAATAACGTTTGAAATGTTTGAAATGTTGGTGGATCATGTGGCCATATTGAAGGAGGTAAAAAGAATAATACCATACGTGGGAAAGAAGGATGAGTAGGTAAAGATGGAAGACTTATTTTCTTCAAAAATTTATAGAGATAATTCTCTTTGACTCTATAAACTTTACTTTGAACTCTTCTCCTCTGTCTATTCTTCTCCTTAACATAATCACGTCTATTGTAATCTCTCGATCTAGCTGATCTTCTTGCCTTGACTACTTCGGGATCACCTCTTCTGAATACATTCGATCTGATTAATTCAATGGCTTCAAGCGGATGCATTGGAGTTCCCTTTCGTGAATCCAAATGACGTCCAAGGGATCCAGCATGGGCAAAAGTCTTACCACAGAATCTACATATTCTCTTCGGGTCTGCACCTTGAGGTATATTCATCAGATTGAAATAGGGTGATGAACCGCCATCTGTATTATCTGCATCATTTGTGCCGTTAACATTAGTATTGTTGTTATTGGTATCCTTATTATTACTGCTATTATTACTATCTTTATCATTCACTTTTGTGGCATTTGCTTCATCAAAAACAGAAGCAGCCTTCACCACAGCTTCAGCGATTTGAGCCACGGCATCATGCTCAACATCTGCAAGCTGGCTGACTTTTCTTCTTTTCAAGTCATGATGATGACGATCGTCTTCATCGTCATGATCTTCTTGACTCTGAGGTACTTGATGTTGCTCTCTTTGTTGTGCATGATATGCAGCCACGGCAGCTTCGGCAGCTGACAAAGAATTCTCTTCAACTTCAATCTCATCATCATTGAATGGCTCTAATCCACCTTCTTCTAAAGCAGTGTGCACCGCATCGACTACTTTTTCAACATCGTTATAATGGATATTTTGAAAATACTGATTCACATTATAATGGGTATTAGGTTGAGCTTCCCTTGAATGTTGCTTGTTTGAGTTCGTATCCTCATTATTTTGATTCCCATCAGTTGACATGCTCAATATATATACAATAGGTATAAAAGCAGGAATATGTTTTTGCTAGCCCCCACAGATATACCGTATCTGGAAGAATCGGTATAAATGCCAAACACATGTCTTTGCCACTTGTATCAAATTTTCCACCGTAAAGCTCGTCTATCGACCTCAATACTTTTTTCACGTTTATGCACGGATGTTTTGAGTAGTATCATACCATATTTATATATCTGCAAATCTTTTCAAGAAATTGGACGCGTGGTCTAGTTGGTTATGGCATCTGCTTAACACGCAGAACGTCCCCAGTTCGATCCTGGGCGAGTTCATCTTCTATTTTTTTTTTAAATCTTGCTTCAATGATTTCATTTGGGCTCCTAATTTTTTGGGACTTGACATCAAGAAGAAAATGAATTATTAATATTCACTATTATTTATATATTACAAAAGTGCAGCTATTTATTGAAGCTAAAAATTGGAAATCCATTCCCAAACTTTCATGATTTCCCCGTGGACTTCAATAGTTTGAGTCTTAACGTTTGAATTAACCTCTAAAATCTTGGAAATTTTTGACCAAATTCTATTCTTTTCGTTGTTTGAATACTGATCATTTCTTAAATAATAATCACGAAGTTGAATTGAAGAGAGATAAGTTTGAGTTTGTTGTTTTGGATCCTTATCAGCATTCGATTTTTGCTTTCTTAATTTTTCTGTAATCTCTAAGCTTAATGACTTGGTGAATTCGGATTCCTTCCTATACCTAAGGTAATATCTTTTAGTTGAAAAAGTCAATATGGCAATAATAACCAAACTGATGATATATTTTTGAGATTTGATTATAGTCCTCGTAAATAGATTCTCCATTTTACATCGTAGACTTAATTTATCTAGCGAATTGGATCTAATTAAAAAAGAAGCAAAATCCAGATTTCCGTCTTCATCATGAACTTCCAATGATTCAATCTCGGGCATTTCTTGTAATTTCTGAATGATCTTCTGATATATATCCTTGAATTCAAAGCTAGTTAATTTTTGAGAGTATAGATTGAAGAGAAATTTCTCAAGATTACCAACGCTTATTCCAGCTTCTGAAATTGAGCCTTCACCACATTTGAATTGCGCATTTTTCTGTCTCAATAAATGTAATATAATCTTAAACATGGTACGAGTCTTCTCTAACTTAATCGAATCTACTTTACAAGTCTGGTAAGTCGGTAATAAACCAAAAAGGGATTTCCATGTCTGAGTGATAATATAATCTGGATCACAAATCAATTGAGAATATCTATAACAAGTAGCATGAGATGGACAAGGAACACAACTTGGAGTTAGAAAATCATTTATATCATCTATTATAGGATTCAAAGTAATTGCTAGGGGATTTGATCCATCGAAATTTTGGAATAATGCATTATTGATATCCGATCCACAAAATCCAACCTCAATTCTCTTTTCTCTGTAGATAACAGCAGAGAATATAAGCAACAACGAAAGACACCATACCGAGAAGTATTTCAAAAACTTACCTATCGGAATGATGGCTTCAGCTTCTTCTACTTCTCCTCCTTCTTCCTGTGCTTCAACATTTTCATTCAAGATAGAATCTGTGAGTTTTTCTTGCTCTTTAGAAAATTCACCTTCTTCTTCTTCTATACTTGGAGTCGTAATTTCACTAGGGGTTTTGGTCGATGCAATGTCAATTGGCTCAAGAGGTTCCGAATGGACAGATATATGGCCAATTTCTTCCTCCTCCTCCTCCTCCTCCTCCTCCTCTTCCTCTTCCTCCTCTTCTTCTTCTTCTTCCTTTTTGTTCTCTACAAAAGGATCAGAGCTCTCATCTAATGAAGCAGGTGTCTCTTTTGGTTGAACCGCTCCGTCTGATTTCGTTTCCACCGCTTTTACTCTCTCCATAATTTCTTGATTTTTCTCTTGGCTTACTTCTTCGTTGACCAATGGAAGTTTTTTCTTTGGACCCTTTGGTAACTCTTCCTTGCGAGTCTTAGATGACGGAACAACAGACTCGGGAGAATCAATCAAAAGATTATGACTCTTCTCAACTTTAACTGGTTTACTTAAATTGATTTGATCTACATTTTTTTCAACTGGTGCAACAACAGTGGCATTTCTATATTTTTCACTCCTAGCCTTTGCCTTTGCATCTCTTGGAGCATTGTTCAAGTCCTGTAACATCTGATTCAAATCGGGCAGATTGACGGCATAATCTTCCTTATTGATCTTTGTAGTTTTATTGGCATTAGTCTTTGGCTTGGGTTGTTTACTCGAGCTAGGCGGGTATAACATACTTTGGATTTCTTTTATAGTATCACTCGTCTCTTTTACCTGTTCCTTCAAGTCACTATCTGTGTATTTAGTCTTGGAGTCAGTTATTATTCTTTGTCTCTTTGGAACGACAAATTGAGAAAAGTCTGGAGAAGAAGGGGTATCATTATTGCTTGCCCTTTTCTTTGCACTTTTTGGAGATTTAGGAGTGAGTAAATCATCTATTGGACGTTTGCTTGGTAAAACACTCTCCAGTTGTCTCATCATCTCTTCTCTCTCAGCGGATTTCGTATCTTTTCCAGCATCGTCACGAGAGATTCCCCCGGCTTCTTTTGATACAGATTTTTCTGGAACCTTTGAAGGTTTGACTTTAGATTTGGATTTTTTGGACTCACTTGAAGATTTTATCAAGTCACCAAGACCTTCTTCTCTCATGGCTTCGTCTTCATCCTGCGTAGATTTTGCCTTCTTCTCTTTCTTGTCTTTTTTCTCCTTCTTAGATTCCGATTGCTTGGGCTTTTTAACGAGTCTCTTCAATTCAGGTTCGATAATGAACCTACGAATCAAGGTTGACAGCTCAGACTTGTTGCTTCTCTTGAGAAATGGTATCTCATTCTCGGACAAAAGTTTCTCTAGTTCTACTTTTTTGAAACTGTTTAGATCGAAATCTGATTCGTCATCGGTGAAAGGTTAGTAATTGGAAAATTCGAGTGACTATGAGCAGCGATATACATACCAGGATCCAAAAGTTTCTTGTCAATTGGTGGCACCATCTTGTATGCTAGAGTTGAGCGGCAGCCAGTACGGTAAATGTGACGAGAGGGAGATATCAGTGGAGTAGTTAAAAAGATGGATCGAACCCCAAACATGGCAAACGAAACCAAAACAAAGCAGATAAAATGTATGCGTGCGCCACCCAATCCCAGCGGCAAGACTAAAACCAACGCACTAGCCACGACATCACCTCATGAGATAATAATAAGCCGCATGGTGGCATCACCTTCTCCGAATTACTCCATTGCTGCCCATTTTCTCAAATGTATATCAATTGTTTATCTCTATCAATTATCCTTTCACAAGTCAATCAAACATCAAAAAACACTCAATTCCAACAAGCAAATTGATCAGTAATCAGAAATGGAATTTAAAAAACAAAAAGTCTTACCAACCGAGATCACACTTGGTCAATATATCTTTGAAAGATTAAAGCAAATAGGTATCGGAACCATCTTTGGTGTCCCCGGTGATTTCAATTTAGCCCTTTTAGACCATATTTATGAAGTAGAAGGATTGAGATGGGCAGGTAATGCCAATGAGTTGAATGCAGCTTGTGCTGCTGATGGTTACTCAAGAATCAATGGACTTTCATGTGTGATTACCACATTTGGGGTGGGGGAATTAAGTGCATTAAACGGAGTTGCGGGAGCTTATGCTGAACACGTTGGTTTGATCCATCTTGTTGGTGTCCCCAGTGTTTCGTCAAGACAGAAAAGCTTGTTATTACACCATACTTTAGGTAATGGTGATTTCAATGCATTTCAACATATGTCAAAGGTGATTTCAAAGACCCAAGTATATATCGATGATATTCATACCGCACCATCTGAGATTGATCGAGTTATTAAAGATGCTTTCATCTCAAAGAGAGCCGTCTATTTGGCATTGCCAACAAACTTTGTAGAGATGAAAGTCCAATCAGCTCTACTAAACGTTGAAATCGATTTAGAGTTGAAACCAAATGATCCTGAAGCCGAAGAAGAATGTGTTAATGAAATCTTGGAAAAGATATCAACTGCTAAAAATCCAATCATCTTGGTCGATGCATGTGCAACAAGACATGATGTCAAGGATTTAGTCGCCAAATTGGCTGCATTGACCAATTATTTGGTCTTTACTACCCCCATGGGTAAATCCTCAATTGACGAATCAGATTCAAGATTTGCTGGTGTTTACGTTGGTGTCTTGTCTAATCCAGACGTCAAAGAAGCCGTTGAATCCTCAGATTTGATTCTTTCCATTGGTGGACTGTTGAGTGATTTTAACACGGGTTCTTTCTCTTATGAATATCATACCACGAATGTTGTTGAGTTTCATTCTGATTTTTGTAAGGTTAGAAAAGCAGCGTACGAGGGTATTCAGATGAAATTTGTATTGGAAAAGTTGGTACATTATTTGGAATCAGGTAAATTTTCAATCAGTTACACACCAAGAAGTGTTCCACAATCTGTATTTGCCTATAAAGAAGCCTTAGATATCGATTCTGGTAAATTAACCCAAGATTGGTTATGGAAACGAGTTTCAACTTTTTTACAAGAAGGTGATATTATCGTAACTGAAACTGGTACCTCCGCTTTTGGTGTTGTTCAAACCCATTTCCCCAAAGACGTATCCGGGATTTCTCAAGTTCTTTGGGGTTCAATTGGTTATACAGTTGGTTCAACACTTGGTGCGGCAATGGCAGCAGAAGAATTATTTCCCAATAAAAGAGTTATTTTGTTCATCGGTGATGGTTCATTACAGTTAACCGTTCAAGAGATCAGTACCATGTGTCGTTGGAAATTGAACCCATATATCTTTATCCTGAATAACAATGGATATACAATTGAGAAATTGATCCATGGACCAACTGCTCAATATAATTCAATTCAATCATGGGATCATAGTAAGATCTTACCTCTATTTCACGGAGATCATGAGTATGAAAATTATAGGGTCTCCAATATCGAAGAAGTAAATTCCTTGTTTGATTCTCAAGATTTCAATAGAGCTGATAAGATCAGAATGATTGAGATAATGCTCGATGAGATGGATGCTCCTGTGAACTTAGTCAAACAAGCTGAATTTTCAGCAAAGACTAATGCTTCTGACTAGAGGAGGAATCTTAGCTTTGTTTATAAGGGTCTTTTTGATTAAACTATATTTTTTCTTTCAAGTTCATTAAATTGACCTATTTATTTATTATATTTATACTAGTCTATTTATTTTTCTATAGTAGATACAGTTCATTTTATTGATATAACTAAACTTTATCTATCCTTTATATAATTTCATTGTCTAATAAGTCAAACAAATGATCCAAAACTTTTGTCGTATTACTTCTAACACCATCGTGGAAGAATTCACTTGTAATATATTGCCTGCAACAATCAAACAGATAATTATCCTTGGCAAATTTACTCAATTCGAAATCAACAAATTGATCTGCGTAATAGGTTGCAGCAACAATAGGAACTTGATCAAAAGTCAATTTTTTCAAAGCTTCCAAATCATAGATATTCGTATAATCATCGTACTGTTGTAATAATTCTGCAACTTCTTTAACTTTTGCTAACTCCGAATAATCATCGTACAAGAATGGGAAAACCATCTCACCTGTGAAATAAATAACTTCGGAATCATCTTTGAAATCATCTGGCATATTTCTGAAAGCTGCCCAATTACTCTTTTGACCTTTACCATCACAGTAGATATTTTCTTGGAAAAGTGCATAGATGATATGAGTTTCAAAACTAAGATAATTTTGAGCTTTCAGTAATGAGGCATAAGTGAAACTACCTCTTTTGATTAACTCATCATAAAGGGTGAATACAAAAGCGTGTAAGCCATCAGATCCCCCAATTACTCCAAATGTTAATCCAAATTGCTTGAATCTATCAAGACTTAAAGTACCACCATTGGGTAATTTAATTACATTTTTAGTTAGGTAATCGGCAATATATTTGACTCTCTTGACATCCTGTGGGAATCTTTTATAAAAACTAATATTTCTTTCTCTTGTTCTCTTATAAGTGGCAATGTATACATCATCAGCAGTTAAACCTAATGGTGGGATACCACCAGCAGTAATAGCTTTGTTTAATGAATTAGGGAAAAAAGATGCATAAGTAGTTGAACAAAATCCACCATATGATTGACCCATAATTGACCACTTGTTATCTGGATTCTTTTTGAATATACTCTTTCTAATTGTTTCACAATCAAAGATGATTGAATCTGCTCTAAAGTTGAGTAAGAATTTCAATTGTTCTTGCGGGGTACCTATAGCAACCAAAGAATCTGCATCAACTGCACTCGATAAACCAGTACCTCTTTGATCCAAATGTAAGAAGGCATAGTTCTTATTGATCATATACTCTTGATAACTGATTCCTCCTAAACTAACTGGAAAATTCGATTGGTGACCTGGACCACCTTGTAAATAGACTACAACGTTTGCTTCATTGGCTTCAATATCTTCTGCAAAATCATACTTTTTGGTATGTTTGGTGGAGTCGAACTTAGTGACATATTTAGCAACAACTTTGGTTGTCTTTGAATCGTTCAAATCGTAGTAGTTTAAAGGAACTTCAAACTCAAGGATTGAAACTTTCATTCCTTTGACTACAAATGTCTCAAGAACTGAGAAATCCACGGCACCGATTTTAACATTTGATCTGTCTGTCATTTTTTTGATATATATACTTAAAAAGATTATATAGGTGCTTAAAGATACAAAAAGCCTACTTACCCCTATCTAGAAGAAATGGAAACTATGTATACCTTCAATCTAAGCTTGGAGATCAGTAGACCAAAGTCACTAAAAATGTCGAACTTCGTCATTGCCTGCCAATCTTAAACGCTCAAATGAAGGCGGTGCGCGGCGTGATTCGGTAGCTAGATAACAGCTGCACCGCCGTGCATTTGGGGTGTTTATTGTCTCTGTTTGTTATCTATCTGTCGATTGATGGTAGATCAAGTGGGCTTCTTTGTGGGGTAAACGGGATGTCATAGGTATGTATTACCATCATTCGTACGGACAAAGGTGGATACAAAGTAACAATTTTAAAAAATAGAAAAAGTCCGCAGGTAACAAATCCTTTAGTTAATCTTATCAATTGCAAATTTAAAATTTCAAACTATAACCTATATTATTTATGACACACGCAATGTTTTGTATGAAGGTTATCATCACCTCATAAGAGAGATACAGCAAAAAGAGACTCTTTCTAAGAAAAAAAAGTGTATATGATATTGAATAATTTAATAAAGTTATATATATATATATATGTATGTATATGTATACAATGCCGTAACCTATTCCCAGTTATTTAGAAGCAAATTTCTTGACTTTACTCTTCAATCTCGATTTTTTAAACTCAATCGATTCTCTAATCATCAATGACATCATTTCTTCAACGTTACTCCAATTTTCAAACTCACAACATACCTCAATGAATCCACAATCCCATTCTTTGGCTAATTTTCTACCTTGTTCAATCAAGATAGGTGAAGCCAAATTATGATCTGTATTCGTACATACGACAATCATTGGTGGGATATGTGCATTACTAGGAGGATCATTTGAAGATTGTTGTTGAGACGATGAAGATGTTGTACCAGGAGCTCTTTGTTTCTTCCAAAGACTTTTGAATGCCTGATTGATAGAGAACATATCAAATTCTTTACCGTTTTCCCATCTTTCTTGGAATTCCATGTATTCTTTCCAAGCTTCAGCTATAGTATAATAAATCATCTTTACAGTCTCTAAAGATTCAGAAGTCTTCAAGTCAATCAATGAGTTTCTCTTTGAAGTTGATGGTGTTGGGGTATTATTATTATTATTATTATTATTATTATTATTATCATCATCATCAAAATCATAAGAAGGTGGTTCAGGATCGCCTCCTGCATCTGGTATTGAACTATAGCATAAGAAATAACCATCAATATTACTATTCAAATCATTCAAACCAGATCCATTCAAGAGAGGAGTCACCCTTTGTCTACCGGAAACCCCAACATCGTCATCCAGATTTCTCAGGACATCTTTAGCTAATTTAGCATCAACTGAACTTTCCAAGAATGGAATCAATTCGTCTGTCGAAGTACCTGGTGTATCGATTAGTTCTACCAAGATTGGTGTTGTCACTGGAGGTCTATAATCTGGGTTTAAGAAAGGATCTGCATTGAGATTTGAACTTGAAACTGTTGGTGAGATGGAAACATTTGAATTTGAGCCAAATGAATGATCAGATGAGATCGAAATCGGAATAGAATTCATGGTGCTCATACGAGGGGATTTAAAAAAAGGTGATAAATGCTTTTGCGAACTTGGAGATCCAACGAATGAGTTTTGATATGAACCTACACGTCTGCTCAAGAAGGAACCACCCGAATATGGAGCTGACATAAGATCTGTTGTTGATTCATCGTCTTCAAATACATCGGTGTTTTTATAGTCTAAATTGTAATAACTCAAAGTTTGAGACAAGATATTAACGTTTGGATGATGTAGTCTTTTACCATTCGTGCCATGCGATGTTGTTCTAGGGTGAATATATTGTGAATGATGCTGCTGTTGTTGATTATGCTGGTGATGCGTATGACTGAGAGTATTTCCCGTGCTGCTGGTTGTAGGACTTGTAGCACTGAGATATTTTTTTGAAGAGCTGGATTTCTTTTTCATTTCAAGAGAAAACGGTATGTCCTGCGAATTGGCGTTATTATTATGATGGTCTTGACTTTGTGACTCTTGTTGAAATTTTTGGTAGAGCATCTGTTGTTCATTGACAGATGTTTTGATCTTTGAAGAGGTCACGATGTCTCCTCCTAACTCTAAGAGATGATAACTTTCGAAGTCATCGAGGTTGGCAAGGATATCCAATAAAGCCCTAGACCGGTAATGTTTCGCAAGGAACTGGAACAGTATGGTTGAGTTCTGGTTGGTTGGATAGTATGTGACAGGTGATTTTTCATTTGATATTATGGAGAAGATATTGGTCTTTGAAGTCCTCTGAGATCCCAGTAAAGCAAATCTCAGGGGGTTCTGAGTGGTGGAGTGCATTGAATTCGAAGACATTGCACGCAAATTTTCAACTGAAAAAGCCCGGGTTTACTTGGGGATGCAATGGTTGTTTAGGATTCGATGGATACTTGATATATTTAAGTATGTTATCAAGCCAAAACAGAGAGAGAGCAATGAAATGAAAGCAAAAAAAGAAAAAAAATATAAACGTTATATTTCCTCTTGCGGCCACGCCCGAATATTCAGAGTGAGGCTGGCCGTGTTTGTCTGCGATGAGCGTGTATCCGGCGGGTACTAATGAGAGGTATTGTATTGTACCTATTGTAGACAGATCTTTCTCTAGATCTGAGCCCGTGTCGAGTCGTGTCGTTTCGTGAGGTGTCGTGTCGTGTCGTGTCGTGTAGTGTCGTGTCGTGTCGAGTGAGGTTGTGCGTATGTAGGAATATGTGTATGGCCGCCTAGGCTGTACGTGCGGGGTGTATACTATATATACCATACGTGTAACACCTGACGTGTAAGAGCCAGGGCAGGGACCACGCAGCCGTTTCATCTCTGCGCTCCCTCGCTTTCGGGCTGCCGGTTGCGGGCGTGTTAGTTTCCCTCTTGGGCCTTGTTTGTGCGCCGTTGTACCCTGGATACAGGATAAATCAGATCAACATCAGGGGCCTGCCTCTGTTATCTCCCCCCGTATGCCCTCTCGTATATTGTATTCTCCCTATCTACTCAGGCATATCCACGGGTAGTCGATTTACATCTCCGGAGGTGCAAAATTTACACGGGCTTTCCTGACTTCCGGTAGCAGGAATGACCAAACCCTTCTTTGGCGCTCTGCTTCGGTAAAGTGATTACAGTTACTAAGTTTTTTTTTTGATACTTGAACTTTATTATTATTATAAGAGAAATACTAAATACTTTTTGTTGTTTGTTTGTTTGTTTGTTTGTTTGTTTGTTTTCGGTCTAAGCATGTATACAAAAAAAAACATGTAATTGTGTGGTTCTGTATATTTAAAAACGGTCTCTCCAATTCAATGCGGTTCTCTTTGAATTGGACGTCGAACCCGTTCTATGATAACTGTTTGAAAACGATGAGTTATCTGATGATAGTCTACTACTAGAGACGTTATCAATCGAGGAACCATTAGAGCTGTTGGATATTGACCTTTGTAATGTTAAATTACTATCACTATATGTACTATCAGCATAACTGGAAATAATACCATTATGAACAGGTGATGAACCAACAGTAGACGCATATTGACTGCTACTTCCATTTCTACGATGTTGTAAATTGAATTGGCCATTTGATTGATGTGAAACCCCAGCCATGTACATTGGAACGTTATTGATCAGGTCTTGAAGTGGTTGATCTACAGATAGATTAAGGCTAGTTATTTCATTGGAGAAGTTCTTCTTGAACAGTTCAACTAAAGAGTTATGAGAAGCCTTTAATGAAGTTGGGATTAATTTGGCATGCAATTGTAAACATCTGTTTAACAATACTACCATAGTTGAAAATGCCGTCTTAATAGCCAATCTTTGTTGGTAATCTTCAGATGATAATATGGATTCATCATTCTCAAAACTGTCAAGGTTAGAATAGAAACAACGGTATTGTCCAACACCACCATTGACCGGAGAATCAACGGTACCTGATAATTGTCTAGATAAATCGTTAAAAATTGCAGAAGATGAGATTTCATTGATGTTGGTGGATTCCTTAATGGCTTGTAAAATCAAAAATTCAACATTGGCCAATTCATCATTTTTATCATTCATCATTCTCAATGCATTCAAAGTTGGTGATATCTTAACCACCATACTCTCCTTGATTTCACTTCGATTCATTAAAGTTGGGAATGTAAGAAGAGTCTCATACGTAGTTTCTTCACTCCATAGATCCTCAACACCCTTGGATCCCGGTAATCTTCTAACAGAGACAAATGTATTCAAGTCTTTATTATCGACATAACGTTGAGTCATGAACATCGATTTGGTCAATACACTATTACTAGTAGAACTCTGTTGCTTTTGAGGTACAACGGTCTTGATATACAAATATCTACCCAATGGAGTATCACTCATTAACTTCACAGCTTCATCTTCATTTGAAATGATCTTGGAACCGGGATAAAGACGACTCAATCTATTATGAATCGAAGTTATATGTTCAAATGCCAAACCTTCATAGATAAATTCTTTACCTCTGATAGAAACGGGGAAACCAAATCCAAGGAATGAAATCTTGAAAAAAGTAGATTTCAACCTATCCACAGTCTCAAGGGCAGAATAAACCTGTGATAATTTTCCATGGCAATATGATAAACCTTTAAGATCGAAATTCTTCTTATAATAAACGTTCAATAATTCCTGGTATAGATCCACCGCTTGTTCGTATTTATTACCCTTGATGAAATTGGTAGCGATGATCTTATAAAGATACTCCTTTCTTTCAAATGAGGATTGCTCAGGTAACTTAGGTTTAGATACTGGAGATAGAATAACATTTGTATTCCATTCATAGGTATCTGCCAATAACTCCATAGATAAAGCAGCTTGAATGTAATTTTTCTTTGCCAAATTACTTTCATACATCTCATTGATAAATTCATGTAAAATTTCAGGTTTGTTAACATTCATCAAGTAACCTGAAATATGAATCTTATGGAAAGTACGATCATCGTCGAATTCCTCACCAAATGGGATCTTTTTCAATTCAGAAAGACTTGATAAGAAACCAGACAATGTATTTACCAATTTCATAATATATGGATATGATTCGTCTTCTTTATCGATTGAAATGACAGCCTTTAACTTGGTGATAAACTCATTGATCTCCAAATTATCGGGTGTGTATTGATATTCATTGTGGAAAATCTCATAAAATCCAACTATGCATTCTTTTTCAACTTCAAATAGATTTTCACTGATCAACCATTCAGAGACTATAATTGACCATAATAACTTCATACCAACGTCGACACATGTTTCATGTCTTTGCATACAGAATAACAACAATTCTTGTGTAATTCCAAGTCCATTTGAATTCGTGATAAATTCTACTTGATGTCCTCCAAATCTTCTCAGATGGAATCTAACTACATCATCGGGTAAACTTTCCCAAGCCAAAGCATCCCATGATTTTTCGAGTAATTTAGCACCACGACTTCTTATATCACCTGTAATCTTAAGACATCCCTTCTTGGCAATATCGTTCAAGTGTTCAATAGAAGAGACTGAAGAAGTACTACACCTTAACACGGCTTTCAAATAATTCCCCCAAATTTCACGATCGAAATTAGCAGAATCTTGTACCTTTGGAATCTTGAGCTTTGCTAAGATAGGATACACAAATTCTAACATGGTCATAGATCCATCGATGAACAAAGATTTCACACTCAACCATTTTTCACTTGGATAAAACTTGGAACGCGTTAAGATCCTAACTGTTTGAACGAATGAGAATACAAAACTCTCATCTTCGTTGATCATCTTGGCATCAAGAATAGAGTATTCCGATTGTTGGAATTTTAAATTACCAAATTTATACTCATATAATTCATCAGAAACGGTTTGCGATATCTTGGATATGAAACACATAACCGTTCCCATCTCTAATAAAACTTCAGCAAATGATTCTTCTCTTATAATAGAATCCATGGTATGTTCGGCGAATGGGTATGTAGTTGGGAACAATTGAGTAAAAGTTCTTCTTGGATCTAAGACACCACTGGATTTACAAAGGCTGCTTAATCTATTGAATGAATCACTTAAAGTTGGCATAAGACGAGCCAAGACGATTTGTAATCTCTTGGATGTATCAAAGTATACTTTATCCTCTCCGAATCCAGTCGAACAAACGGATAATAAGATACTATTGGCCAATCTGGCGGCATCGATATCCAACACGGGTTTGCTTGTCAATACTTCCATGGCATAGTATATGGCATTACTAACCAATTTTTCACGTATTTCACCATTTGTAATCAACCAACCGTGCAACAGCCTTCTAACTAGGATAAGCTTTGTAGTGATGATTTTATGTTCTCTTGACTTTCTCTTGTTGACCAAAGCTGTGTTTTCAGAATCTTCAAAGGACCCTAGACCTCTAGTACCAATGGAATTAATCCATAAGAGAACAAACTCTAACAAATCCTTATCTCCGAATGATGAATGAAGTACATCCAACCATTGTTCCAATACCTCTATGATCAACAATTGATCGGCAACAAAAGACTCCTTGTCAATGGAAAGGAAGGAACCGATTGATTCAGCCAATGGCTTGAATGACGAAGCAAACTTGTCATTGTTATTTCCCTTACAAGTATCAGCAAGTTTGATAACTAGGATTGAAATACGGCATAAGGCCCTACCAATTTGATTCCATTCATTTGAAGCATTGGCAAAGAATTTGTGGAAGTATGAAATTAATTGAGATCCAACAGGGGGTAAATCGTTCAATTTTTGATGAACCTGGATGAAATTTTCGAATAGGATTACAAATTGATCTTGTCTTGCAATAACAACGTCTAATAAATGGACGATTGAATCGAAAATAGCAGACTTTAAAGGATCCAAGTTTTTCACAAATGAGATTTCAAACAACTGCAATAGACTGAGTAATGATTCATCAAAGTATTTGGTAACCGAACTAGTCTCAACTTTATTGAATTTAATCAATGAGGCAATGACGTTCTTTTCAGCATTGACTATATTTTGTTCGTAGTAATGTTTCCAATTGTTGATGACTTTGATGTTTGGATCGATATTGTACACGGTACCACAATAGTCCGTCTCGATTTCAAAACTACCTACTTTAACATTTCCACCGACACCAAATATATCAATAGTCTTACCCTTTTTGAAATCGTTGATGATACTACCATCTCTAATCTCATATTTACCTTCACCAAGGTATTCACTATTTGCAAACAATTGGAAAATCAAGAAATCCTTATCGTCAGTGGAATTAGAGTTCAATTTGAAACCAGAAACTTGTAGACTTTCATTGATGACTTCACCTAGAGATACACTTAGGAATCTCCATAGTTTGTTTGGAGTTTGATTTGTACCTTTGTTAAATACGAGTGAAGGATTTGAAGAAGTCATATGGATGGTGAAATATGAACTTGAGGGGAACTTACCAGAAGCATTGATCTTCATAGCTCTGAGATAAACCCTTTCATAACCTCTATCTAATGGATCATATTGCATCGATTTGATAACTGAAATTGCCCTTGAAGTTTCCAAAATGTTTTGACTAGCTGTGGGTTCATTACCTTGAGAGTATAATTTGTTTTTAAATTCTTTAATCGATACAATCAACTTTTCAGCTCTTGGGTTGATGGCGATACCTTTACTAGAACCAGATATAATACGGTCGATTAATTCACCCCAACCATTATTGGGCATCAATAAAGACATAGCTGTCATTGCATTCATACCAGGAGAGATGGTTGGAGTTGAAGAGGATCCATTTGAATTCCCATTACTCCTATTTTCATTGATATAAGAACCAAATAATTTGATACTGAACTGATGGGATTCACCGGAGGTTAAAGAACCTTTATGTCTTGAAAAAATTCTTGAAATATCAACGACACCGGCGGCAATACCCTTTCTAACATGATCGATTTTTTTGTTGGATGTACTCGCACTAGCATCTTCACTAATGATATCCTCTGTTAAAAGAGTAACCAAATAAATCCTACCATTGTCTACTTCAGCAGCTGGAATATTCATATATAAAGCAGCAGATAGGTTATCCAATAGAAAATCTTGACCATTTTTGATGGTGATTGCAAATGCCTCCGTTAATCTCTTTTTCCCATTTCTAATGTACATATAGGCGGTCATACCATCATATCCCTTGGGTAAGACAGATGAAGAACCACTAACGGATTTAAAATCGATCAAAACATGAGAAGGTGGGAAACTTGTCAATTTTGTGCTCTTTTGAGGAACAAGGGAGAAATTAACTGGTGCGGTAACTGGGTAATTTGGGAATAAAGATAATAACAATTGCCTTGAAGATAACACAGCAGGGTTGTTAAATTTGGCTAAATCCTTTGATGACAACTGATAGGTGAATAATTCTTCATCGTCTACATTTCTTGACATGATGGCGTTGTAACCAGCAACATCCTTCTTCTGTTTTTTTTCAAAAGAAGCCAAGAATTTAGCAATTTTACCAATCAGTACAACTGTTCTTTTCTTTGCCAATTCGGATTCATATTTAGTCAATAAATTTTCATCCAGTTGAATTCTAATATCGTCTAATTCACGATAAATTTCACACATCTTGTTGACATTTTCAAATTCATTATTTGCATACAATGTATATATATGAACGGTCAAGGAATTGAGTTCAAATATGATTTCGTCGTTAAAAGTCTTTGATTTAAAATGATTATAAGGAAATGGAGGTCTAACCAATTTTTTTTTCTTTGTATTTCCATCATTTTCATCATCAAAGAAATCATTGTCATCTATGTCAGACATACCACTTGTGTTGCTACCTGTGTTAGCATCCAAAGAAGTTTGTTCGATTGTCTTTAAGATTCTAATATTAGCCGAGGGAACAATAGCGATACAAGTCTTAATTTCGGCGATTTTTTCAATGTTCACATTAGCCGCAAAGAAATCAGCAGGAACAGGTTTAGATGTAACATAACCCCTTGACCATAATTTGTCGGAAGAGTACTCAAATATAAAGATTTCGTCTGCTGGATAAACGTTGGTGAAATTCTTAACTAGCGATTTGTCCTTTTTGTCGAAAGAAGGGTTATCCAACGGTAGAAAACATTTCACTATTGTCCCGTGGATTAAAGTAGGAGTTGCGGACCAGGACATTTCTGATTAGTCAATTGGCAGTAGGGGGATGTATGGATGACTAACAGGGGAGTCAATTGATGGATTAAGGATAAACGAGTGAAAGATAGAGCAGTTGATACAATTCAAGCATTCATTACCTGCCCAAACATGGTGAAGAATGAAAGTTCCTGCAGCGATCAGCGAATTGCCTAAAACGGGCACACGCCTCGAATTTTCTGCTTTGGGTTAAATTGCACCCGTTGGTGACCTGTCTCTTTATTCATATTTCTATATTTATACATACATTTATATATATATATTTATTTATATATATATATTGGTATTTACCCAGGTGTTAAGTAGCTATAGCTATCATTTGATACAAGTTACAACATATACGTAAAAAAAACACACACTATACATTGAGAATCAGATCTCATTGTCTTTCAACACACTCAGTATGAATTCAAGGCCGTATTTGGCAAACAATTTCATATTTTCAGATCTGTCCGTCGACATTGTATTACAAACTTTTGTCAAATCGCCCCGTGGACCAGTAATCCCTAAGAATACAGTACCTATTTTATTATCTGTACTTGTAGGACCGGCAAATCCACTCTCTGCCAAAACATAGGTGGATCCAAATTCGATCTTCAAATTTCTTGCCATACGGGAAACGGAATCCTTAGAAGGTACCGTGTATGTGTGAATATCACTTGAATTCCACCCATTGATCTTAAGCCTTGATTTCAAACTATATATGGATCTACTACCGTCAAAGAATTGAGAAGCACCGGGGACACTGACTAAATAAGCAGATATGAGGCCTCCACAGGCACCTTCTGAGACCGAGATGGTCTGTTTCTTCGCTATGAGCAACTCAGCTATCTCCTGCACTATAGGCACGATATCTTCTGATGGGAACATACTCTTTATATATAAACAGGTCTATATTCGTACAATGTAACAGGTGAATAGCGTGGAGACACGGGCACATGTTTAATAAAATCAAGTGCTTAAATCCTTTTCTTTCCCCGTGTACCCGCCACACCATCTACACCCGCCACATACCTGCCTACACACCCGTACACACCACCCACCCGCGCCACACAAAATGGGAAAGTGGCAAACAAAGACGCTTAACTACTGGAATTTTGTACATGTATCGTATGTATACATCTGGCTAAGGTATATCGTATCGTATATCCTTAATTTGAAGAGTTACTCCTTTGTTCTATACATCAGCTGCACATACATATACCGCAATGGCTTTACTACGATTCAGAGCCGGTAGGGTCTCATATGACGAGGACTCGAAACTCTGCACCCCTTCCCCAATCAAAGGTGAAATCACCATAAGTGAAAGTGAAGAAGGTGAGGGCTGTTATTCATTTGAATGGTCTCCAAAGGAAAAGACGATTAATGAAACTATAGAAAAGGATGAACTTTTGATATTCTCAGGAGATGTTACCTGGAAAAAAGTGAAGTCTTGTCCTTCTGGTAGAGTCTATATGTTGACATTTTTGAGTTCTGGTGATAAAAACTTATACTGGATGCAAAGTAAAAATGACGAAGATGAAGATGAAACCACCGATATAGATTATTTGGCCAAGGAAAGTTCCAGTGATAAACAAGTCAATGAAAAAATCAACGAATTGTTCCGTGGCATTGAATAGATTTCTGTTTATCAATCAATCATTCTTCATTTCACCCACATCGATTCTATCTAGTTATACATTTTTTATTTAGTCATTTAATGTAATATAATACAATAAAATAAAATAAAAGAAAATAAAATATAACATAACTGTTCATATTTTCAAAAGACTGGGGTGTGTTCCTACCATTGTACATCACATATATATATCCATATACACCCTTATAAACTCGTAAATATTCTATATAAACTGACATGTCACAAATCATCTCAACGCTGCTAAATTGACGTGAGAAAAACGGCTCTGATCTTCCCCTTTTTAGACAAGAAAGATAAGAAGATTACAGGATTCACTCACTCTTTTCAGTACTTTGCTTCTTATTTATTTTAATACCATCCCTTACCATCAAAGAATAGACACCGAGCACCCTTATTTCAACATTCACAGTGTCTTGCCGTTTAATCACCCGATGTCGAACAACTACTCTCCTAGGAGAGCTAATAGAAGACCGGCTCCAGGGAGTCTAAGGCAGAATTCAGCCGGTAGTATTAATTCAAATCCAGATCATAATATTCATTTGAATCATAGCCAAAACCAAATATTGAATGCCGTAGAATGGCCCGTTGCTCCACCGCCACCATCATCTTCAGGTTCAAATAATAGTTCCATCAGAAATATGAATGATGTGGGCATTCAATATCCCTCTCAGCTGCAGCAACATACTTTACAACCAATCAATTCAAATCAATCGAGTTTAAGGACACCAGTACCGGTACAACAGAGTTCCATCTTAGGGTTCCCAGATTATGGATCAAGTCCGGTGAATTCCAATATCCCACCGGCAAAGACAAATGATACCCCCGTATGTAATTACGGTTGTTGTCATAAGGAGATATCAAATGATTATGTATATAAAGAAGCATACTTAAAAGGTAGCCATTCCGATTGTACGATCAAGGCGTTCAACAAAGATTACAAATTCCACAAGTTGTTCTTATGTAGAAGTGGATACTTCAACTCACTGTTCGAATGGTCCAAGAACACCAAGATAAATGATTCAAACTCGAAACATGATGATGGAGAAGGTGAAGACGACGAGGAAGAGGAAGAGGAAGACGTGGAAAATGACGATCAAGACTCAAATTCGGAGTCGAGTTCAAGGAAAGGTGGGAACAATTACTTTGAATTAAAGTTTGACGATGAAAGAATCACTCAAGAATCTTTTGAATTGGCAATCTCCAGATTATACTATGTTTCCAATCTATCTGAAGAGATCAAGATCCCTCATAGTATGGTTGCCATTGGTCAATATTTGGATATTCCGGAAATAGTTAATCATTCTTTACAACATATTCTAAGCTCGCTCAATATGACTAATTTATCAGAATATTTGGCATTTGCCACCGCTTATAACTATGGAGTAGTAAGTGATCAAATAATTGAGTTTGGTAAAGGTATATTATGTTCAGATGGTTGGCAAATGGGTGCAGAAAAATGGGACGATTTGCCATTGGATATCGTCGCAGAAGTAGTCGGTGAAGATTATTTCTTTGTACCTACTGAATGGGATAGATGTATGTTTATCATAAAATTGTTGGAAAGAAGATTGGAGAAAATTGACGATGATACTTGCGACGATGAAGATGAGAACTTATATCTTTTGAAAGATGTCTTGAATAACAAAATCTATTATGTTCATTTCACCCCGGAACAATTGTTCGAATTGGAAACTTATTATGATATTAACGGAGAAACTTATATCAACCCTCAAATTTTACACATGGCATTATGGAAGGCCATGAATCTTCGTTCAACAATCCTGCAAAGCTTGGAAAGCAATTCAAATAATATAGAGAAGGAAATTATAAGTACTTTCCCTCCAAGCAAAGTAGACAAATGGTTCAAGATCCCCATGCAAGATGAAACCTTATCTGGACTACCCCGGGACTTACACAAATCGTTACTACAAAACCTCAATTCAAGTAAGCCTATGTCATCTCCTGCATCATCTATGAGTAATAACATAACGATGAATGAATATGAAATGATCACTAAAGCAACAGAGACTCAGCAGCAACTACCAAATGAACTAGGAAGTAATGCATTATCTTCTTGGACAAGAATCCCACCTTTTAGATTTTCCATTGCATTTGCCAACGTGAGCGATCTATTGACCGATAAAAGAGTATATGGCAAATTATTCTGGTATGCAGGATCATACTGGAACTTATATCTGCAGAAAAACCATATCCCCATAAAAACACCGGCCAACAGCAACAGCAACATCAATAATAATAACAATAGTAGTACTAGTCAAAATGGTTCTAATGGTGGTTCTTCATCTTTCCAAATTGGGGTATATTTGCATAGGGCTAATAATGGATCTTCTTTATCTGCATCCAAAAATGGTATCTTGAATCCTGATGTGTTTGCTAATAACATCAATTATCAAACCAGGCCAAAGAAATACTCTCCAAATGAATTACTTAGCGGTGAGAATACATCTCCAAGCGCTGGAAGTGACAATATAAGAAGAACGTATTCTAATAAATTGAACGACGATCAAGAGAAAGATAACGAGTTTGAAGATAACACAAACCCTCTTTTGAATTTCCAAGGTTTGCAAATCTCTCCGCTTCCTTCTTCATCATCTCATCATACCCCTCAGCAACAACAACAACAACAGCAGCAGCAGCATAATAACAACAACAATAATAATAATCATCAAAGCCATAACTCAATCTCATCCCAACCTTCCTCTCTTTACTCGCCCGTGAAACCATCGTCTAAATTCGACAAGACAGCAATAGAGTACGAAGATCCAAGGACTTCAATTCCTGTCTATTTCATTATATTCACCCCGTCAAGAAGGGAAAAATCGACTATTACTTCGTTTTTATCTGTGCCTAATAGTTTCAACAAGTCTCAAAGTTGGGGTTGGAAATCGAATTCGATGTGTATTTTTAACGAAGATGGAAGTTTCCCTCCTAATCATGACCCACATTTGAAATTTTCCATTGTCTTGGGAAATGTTTAATTGTAAAAAATTGTTAGTTTTATTATCTAAATAAATATATGAATTGGTATCTTATATAGTTTTCTATCGAGGCTTAGAATATTAATATTCAAACCTATTTCTTTTCCCATTCAACGGACCATGATAATTTAGAACCTGGTAAATATGGAACAATGGTAATGTTATCCTGAGTTAAAACATCTGGAATCTCATTCGATTTCTTAACAAGTACACAACTATCTGTGGATTTAACGTTTGTTTCATCGATTCCATAGAATTTATTACCAAAATCACTTACGAAACCTTTCAATTTATCCAATTTATCAACACTTTCAAAGACTTGTGCAACGTAAGGAATGGCATAAGGTTGAGTATAAACACCAGCACAAACACCAACGTGTCTTGCCTTTGATGAGATCTCATGTGGTGCAGAATCTGAACCAAAGAAGAAAAAAGGTTCACCAGAGGTAGCAGCTTTAATTAAAGCTCTTTTATCCCTTGGTAATTTAGCCACTGGTTTACAGTAATTGACAGGGTTACCAGCCCAATCATCGATAGTCAATGATAAATGGTGTGCTGTAATAGTGGCTACGACGTTAGGGGTTTGACCCTTTGGTAGATCCTTGTTGATCTTATACATGGCATCAATAGCGTCTTTCGTAGTACAATGTTCAAGGACTATTTTCAAATGAGGGAAATCTTGATGTAATTTAATCAAAGCAGGTAGGAATTTAGGCTCAGCGTTAAGAACATGAATTTCATCATCTTCATCATTATCATCATCAGCTTCGTGAGAATGAACGGAAGGCTTTTCTCCGTGTAAATTCAAAACCAAATCGTATCTCTCCATGACTTTGAAAATGGGATAAAAAGCACTGAAATCATTTGGATCAACACCTGCTGATGAATTTGTAGTTACACCTGCTGGGTAGCATTTGATTCCTCTGATACTTTTGGTCTTAGCTGCTTCTTCGACCAATTCAGGGGTAAGTTCTTTACTAAGATAGAAAGTCATCAAAAAAGTAGTCTCTGGTGATATCTCCTCCAATTGTCTCTTGTACTCATTGACTCTATCGATTGTAGTGATAGGTGGAACTAAGTTTGGCATGATATAAGCTACAGATACTCCACCAGGTCTCACCGCAGGAGTGACGACTTTCATCATATCTGCCTGACGTAAATGAACGTGGTAGTCACCTGTGATTCCCAACTCGATCTTTTCTGTCATTTCTGTTATTGATAAGCTATATAAAATCCTATCTCTGATCGACTAGACCTAATCAAACTCAATAGATAAGTTGAAGAAATCCCGTATTCCAGATAAGAAGACCAAAGATCGAGAGAGCTTCGAAACTTTTTTGGGCCCCTTTGCAAATGGGATCGTTTAAACTTTTTTTTTTTTGGTTCCCCTTTTAGTGCTTTACAAATATCAGACGATTTTAAGTGATGGCGGTTCATAGACGGTGCTTGATTGTAGCTAAGCTGAAGAGTGCAGAGAAAACACACAAACGTACACCTATTAACTCATTCAAGATGTCGGCCGAAGCAGGAGTTGTGGTTGCACCTGCGCTCTCTACCACTCAAGACGAAGAGATTTTCCACTTTGCCAAATTCGATACTTTAGAACGTAAGAGACCATATTTAGGTCCTATAACTTTTACCACTGTAGAGGAGTTAAGAAACGTGTTGGTCGAGCATTACAGTATCCCAAAGCTTTTGAAGTTCTTAAGTTCCAGGGATGCAGATGGGAAACTATTGTACAGACAAATAACTTTACAATTTCCAGATTATCTCGTCAGTGATTCTGCCATTGTACTTCAACTACTACAGAATGGCTTAGCTGATTTGAGCAAGCAGTGGCAAGAACAATTACAGGAAGATGAGAAACATTCGCATGAACATAATGACAAAGATTCTCATGAGAATGAGATAGATATGACCCATTTGAGCCACTGTGGCACCAAAACTGCTGATATCGAAACAGTCAAACCATGCACTGGATCTTGTGGGAACAACTGTAAAAATCCTAAATCTCAGTCATCTTTGTCATCCGAAGTTCAAAACGTTTGGATATTGGCGGATACCTCATATTCTCCCTGTTGTATAGACGAAGTTGCTGCTGAACATGTATCTGCTGATTTAGTGGTTCATTTCGGTGATGCTTGTTTGAACCCTATAGATAAGTTACCAGCTGCATATGTTTTCGGGAAGCCTTATTTGGACTCCGATTTATTCGTTTCGAAATTCCAAGAAAAATACGACGACAAAGATGAAAAAATAGTGTTAATGAGTGATACGCTATATACACATCATTTACGTTCAATATACACCATATTGAAATCAACCTACAAAAACCTTGCATACGCAGAAGTTGATTTTGATAAATGTGGACCAAATGCTACTATAATAGATAAATATCCAATTGGGGAACTTGAGAGCTCCATCAAACTTGCTTCAAGGGTAATTTTTGGATTTGATGAAGATGAAATCAAGTACCTCGAAGAGGAAGACTACGATCAATTCACACAAGACTACAAGTTATTCCATATAAATACCCCACAGGATCCTCATTTACTCGTTTTATCTACAAAATTCAACGATATCACTATATACGATCCTCTCTCTGGAGATTTATCGGATGGACCCTTCCCATCACTTATGAAACGTTATAGATATATGCACGTTGCTAGAAATGCAGGAACCATTGGTATACTGGTAAACACTTTATCGTTGGCCAACACACGTACTCTATTGAATAAGACTGTGAAATGGATACGAAATGCAGGAAAGAAACATTATATGTTTGTCGTCGGTAAACCAAATGTGGCAAAACTGGCAAATTTTGAAAGTATTGAAGTTTGGTGTGTCTTAGGTTGTGGACAATCTGGTATTATTATCGATCAATTTGGTGATTATTATAGACCTATAATCACACCGTATGAGTTACAAATGGCTTTAAATTTCGAAGTTACATGGACAGGTAAATGGATCACCGATTTCCAAGACGTGATGAACCAAGATGGTTATAGAGATGAAGATGATGAGATCAACGAAGCTGAGGAGAAGAGCAAAGCTGCCAATAAACTGATAACTGGTGGTGATGTTGACGATGACGATGATGAGCCTCAATTCAATCCCGTTACAGGTCAGTTTGTCAGCACAGCGAGACCTTTGAGACAAGTTAGGCACTTGGATATCGAAGCTGAAGATACCACCAACGCTGGAAATGGTAACGAGTTAGTAAAGAAATTTTCATCACAGATGACCATCAAGGGGACTGTTTCTACCGCGGCAAGTTACTTACAAAATAGACAATGGACTGGATTGGGTAGTGATTTCAAGGAGCAAGAAGAAGACGAAGGATACGACGAAGAGGGTGCATTAGTCGAAGATGGTAGAAGTGGGATAGCGAGGGATTATGATTACGATAGAGATGTTAATGGTATATAAATAGAAATGCAGAGAAAAAACATAACGTCTTTTAGTTTTTGAGTATTTGGCGAATAAATGTTGTATATTAAAAAGTTTAAGTATTAGTCAATTTATTTGAATAGCGTTCCTTATTATTATTATTATTAGTATTCTTTTAATTAGTGGGTTGAAGTTTTGTTCTTCAAGTATGTTTCGTAAATTTCAATTTTATCATTAGCCTGCTGATTAACGCGTTTTAATTCAGCAAGAATATTAGCACCATGGGAGAATAAGATTTGGTTTCCTGACAAATCATAAATCTGTACCAGTTTCTCGAACAACGGTTTGACCCCTGAAAAAGTCAACCAGAAATAAGACTGGAATAACTCATTGGAAGAGACTATATCATGTTGTCTTTTCCATTCTTTTGGCCTTTCACCATCTATTTCACTAACCCATCTTTTGACTCTCTTATGACCGAAGAAGATTTTCAAATATCCAAACGCTACTGAATATATAGCGAAAGAATCACTTATATGTTTGAAAAAATTGAGCACCAATGGGAGGATCAGATAGTCATTTGCAAGTAGTTTACCATCGAAATGGGATTGAATAAGATTTTGTAAAAACTTGGAAGTGTATTTGTATAGTGAGTTCAAAACAGGAAACCATTTCTTGAACTCCCTCTTTAGTTTTGCATGGTATTTCAAAGAAGTCGATTTTTTGAATTTCTCACCGTAAAAATTGGTGATCACCGATAGATGGAATCTAAATTTTTGTAATCTAACAATGATTTCAAACAGAGTTCCTTGTCGTTCACAGATTTTGGGGTTCCAGTCCTCTAAGACCTTGTGCTGTTTATCACTCAATTTCCAAAAATCATCCCATTGCTTACCGTTATAACTATCAAGCTTGTATTTTTGATTCTTTCTAGAGTTGACTATTTCTTTGACACTTTCGGGAAGAATATAATCACTCTTGAAATAACAATCTCTTTCAAATTTCGTCTCTAATTTACTGAGCTCAATAACACTCAGTAGTTGAGAAGCTTCTAAATCCCGTAAGACTTGATCATCTTCATCATTACTATCATCAAGAAAGGGATTCCTATTATAATCACTCATCTCTGATGAATAGATGGTATCTCTATCAGATGCATAGACACTGGTAGTATCAAATGAACCTATACTTGATCTGTTGACATTATGGGTCTTTTGGAACCCGATAAAGTTGACGGTATCAAACAGATTAGGTTCTATTCTCTTTGGAGGTTTATTGGGTAATAAAGGGGGTATATTACCAATACCATTCTGTCCCGAAGAAATATAATCTGTTGGATCCAGGCCTAAGAAATTGTCCATACCAAGTGAACGAGTTGAGTAAGGAGAGTAAGCCGGCAGTAAGCCGTCTTCGTCTCTGTCATCATACTTGGAAAGATAATCACTTGCTAAACCATGTCCTTGAGTCTGTAAGCCCTGTTGCAGATGCGTATTATTGTTATGGATGTCGAATTGAAACTCAGTGGTGTCTAAGTATGACAGTCTTGGAGCCCTTGAAAGTTGAACCGGCGATACAGGTGAGGATGGCGACGATCTAGCATAATATGGAGAAGATGGAGTTGATCTGGCATATATAGAAGAAGCTGGTGTCACAAGCTGTATATTTCTGGACAAGGTAGGTGAAGCATTATAATTGTAGTTATAATTGCAATTTCGGATATTACTTGTATTAATTGACATCGATCTCTTTTCAAACTGAGCCTTAATCTGTCTGTATGAGTGTGACTCAAATGGGAGAATAGTGGAGTAGCAGAAACCCAGAGATATATACACTGATCTTGAAAGAAGGGAGTGTACATCAAAGCAAGGGTCAGGAGAGGGCAGACGAGGAGAATCATGGAGATGGCTAGCACGCACACCGCCATAACCAAGTAGCTATTTTTAGCCCCGCGCCTCGTTTGATGCTTCTGGGGCCGAGTATTTTATCTATCTATTGCCAGGGCCAGGTACATTTGATGGCCTCGTGTATACGATAAACGAGGGGCTTTTTTATATACACACATATACACACACACATATATATATATATATATATGTTCTTAATTGTTACTTATGTATGTACTACACTTTAACTTTCTAAGCCTCACATCCTGGTCACACTTTTGGCCTTTTTTTGGTCTTCCTCAAATGCAAGATCAATTGTTGTGTACTTTCATCACCACTACCACTACTATTGTCTTCAATGGCCCTAATAATAATCTTGCCGGGAGTACTGTTCAATAGGTTAACTTCATGCGCAATGACACAACTGGACAAGTGACATTTACGGTCACGATTGTTTGAGATCTCCCATACTTCCATCTGTTGCATTCCTACTAGCACTAGCGTACCGTGCTTCGGATCAAACGTGGCTCTGTTACAATTGAATGAGAGTTTTATCGTCTCATTACGCGATCTTGAATAGCCTTGAGTCTTTGCAGAGTACGACAAGAATACGACGTAATTCGTATATACCAAGATGATGTCATTTTTGACCTGATCTAGATAAAAGTTGAAAGCTGCCACCGGCTTTTGATTCTTCGATAATCTTACTTTTAATTCCTTTTCTACTTCAGGATTGGGTAAATGAATATTAGATTTCGTCTCCAAATCGCTTAGGTAAAAGACTGGTTGATTATCGACTATGTGTGAGATGACAAAGGAATAAGGAAGTAAAACATCTAGTGAATTGATCTTATGGGAAGCCTTCATCGACTCGAATTTAAGCGGTGTCGGTTTCCCATTTCGGTTACTGAGACATCCAACGTGGATTCTTTCACCTTTGACGTAAAATAAGTAATAACCCTTCACTCTACCAGTACCCGTCCTCGATTGTTGGTAGTCTATCTTAAAAAAATCAACCTTCTTGTCGATTATACTGACCGCAGAATCGCACACATAGTTGTCATTATAGGCATCCATTATATCATCGATTTCAACTTTACCAAATACCTGGTCACTGACAAAGTAGAGTGCCACTCGATCGTTGTCTGTCTTGTCGAAAATATCCATATGTTTGACTCTTGGGTAATTACTGATTTTCTTGCAGGTCTGTGGTTTGCCCGATATTGAAACATATATTCCATCCGTGGTTCCAAATACAAAGTAAAGTATATTTTGGTACTCGAAACAATCTACAGCAAATACCGTAGTGTATGAAAGATGATCGTAATGGCTTGAGAGAACACCTGACTTCTCAATTGCCTTTTTGATTAAGTTATCGTCTTGATGGCTTTCAACTTTCAAATGATTGTAAGCATTCTCCGCATAACCATCAATGAAAGTTGTACCATCAATCAATTTCAAACTGTATCTCGAAGAGTATCTTTGAAAAAACTCTCTCTTACACCTCGTTACAGATGCTTCAAATTTCAATAAACTCGACGGACCATTTTTCAACTTATAGGTATACGACAAGAAATTACCACAGTCTTTCAAAGTGAGCAGTGTAACATTCTCTTCCGTGGTGCTTACAGTGAAGTCAAGGTACTGGATTGCTATTGGTGGCCTACTCAATACCAACGTTTTTTTATCCTTTCTCTTCAAATTTAAAATACAGTTATCCAAGACATAAATCACGTTATCATCGATCTCCAAGGGGAATCCTAGTGTCCTTTTTGAATTAAACAAATCAATGGTGTCTAACCACATAGGATCAGTACACACCAATTGCTGACTTAGCTGTAACTTAGAGTCCAATTCAGATGCAAAATTGGAGATTTTATTGATTCTTGCAAGCGATTCACCTATTGATTCGCATACCTTTTTTAATTCGGAGTTGCCTAGCTTTTCATAGTCACTAGAAAGCCTCGGGAATATAAGAGCAATTGATGTGAATATGGTAAGCAGGTAACTTTGAAATAACTTGGGACCGTAGAGTAAGGTACTCTTGGTATCAACATTGCTTCTCGAGTCTAATTCTTCAACCCATGAACTAAATGCTTCTTGCTCATATAGACTTATAAGAGACACCGTACACGTAGAATACACTTTATAATGACTCTCTAGCTCGACCAACCACGCTTGAATGCAGTTGAGTACCATCTTATCATCTACATAAAAGTGATTGTCATACAGGGGTTTCAAGGAAGTGGCCATGAATTTATCTACAAAAGAATAAAGACTAACCAGTGGTTCGAAACATCTTTCATAGTCTTCCTTAGGATTCATCGTAATGTTTTTCTTTGAGTTCAAGAACTCAGGACCGTAAAACTCAGTAAGTCTTTTTAAATTGTTTCTGAATGTCTTTAGTATGAGAAAGATCTCAAAGAGTATATTTTGTTTTTGAAATTCTACTTTATTCCAATTGACAATTTCTTTTATGTCTTCTTCTGTCAGATGCCAAAACTCGGAGTATTGTACTCGTGAGATACCGTCCAAATCATGTTCGACTGATCTTGGTCTTGATTCAAATATAATTCTGACGTCCAAGGGTAGTTTTTTCATATCAAAACTGTTCCCAGTAGCAGCTTGGCTAAAGTTAGATCCAAACCGTGTTATCTCACTACTTGAAAACCCTTTAACTATAGCTTCCTCATCATAGTCCAACTCATCATCAGAGTCATTTAGTGCATTGCCAATAAATCTATTGTAGCCATCAGATCCAGTACTTGAGTTCAGTTTGCTTCTACTGGGACTGTTGCCAAATTGAGAAAGACTGAAATTACCAGAGCTATTTAAAGTCATACCGTTCACTGAACTTGCTAAAAATGAGTCGGCTGAAAAGTTGTTGCCATGGACAGGGCTACTGCGATTGCTTGATTTACCCTGGATAGCCATCGGAGGTAAAGCTGGCAATGGTGAGAAATTCTTTATCGGAGATGAATTAGTACTTGATTTGAAAAGCCTAGTAGGGGTTGTAGGAATGGTGATTATTGGCTTGATTGGATGATTAATGTTTTCCTCCTCATATTCACTATCAGCTGCTGCTGGTAGTTTTCGAACATTACTAGACCTTTTGGGAGTTGTGAATGGACTTGAGGGTTTGCTGGCCACGGGACTCGAGTGAACGCTCTTCGTGTACTCAGATTCTAGATTTGCTATTGACTGCATGTAATTTGCTTGAATGTTAGACATTGTGTTGTTATGATATCTATAATTTCTAAGGGTACGATACTTTGCTGAATAACAATATCCTTCTCTTATCGTAAGTTCAATCTAGCTATTTTGATCTATCTGGTCAACTTCTTTAATATTTGTTTGTTTACCTTTTCCCCAATCAGTGGGAAATAGAGTCGATCGACCATTGACTTTGTAGATAGACGCGTCGCTGCACAGGTCGCAAAACTTTGAGGAGTCGACGAGAAAGATTCTATCTTCCAAGTATATATTGATCCTCTTCCAGCGTCTACACGGTCACCAAACACCTGCAATTCATCAATCGATCATAGTTAATTCATCTCAATACTTCCAGATAAAGGTTGTTTTTTGTTCAGTATACTAGGATAATCGCCTAATTGAAGGAAAATCAAGTTTTTACAATTGATTTGCTAACCAGATAGGAATATCGTCAATTCTTACGTAGAGGAAATGAATAACAATAATCAACAGGGTTCCACTCCTTTACAGCCACAACAAGGGCAACAGCCTGCCCAACAGGGACAGACAAGAGCACCCTTTGAGATTAACCAGCAACAAGCTCAACAGTTACTCAGACAGTTCAACTATGAAAGAGAAGCTGCAGGTACTGCAGGTTTTCAAACACCTGAAGGTAGAGAACATATCGTGAAAGCTGAAAGAATCAAGAAGATTTTGATAGAGTATAATAGAAGAGTACAACAAAAGTCACCAAATAATACCAACAATAGCGCTAGTCCAAATGGGGGTCCAAATGGAATGGCAAATGCTCCTGCTGGTCAACAAAATTTTATGAATAGAACTGGCTCTCAATCGCCTCAAGTATCACAACAAAATATCCCCGGCACCAGGCCAGGTATGGGCAGAGTTGCAAGCAGTAGCAATCCTTCACAGATATCACCAGTTGTCACTACTCCAGTCATGAACAATACTGCAAATCAGCAACAGCAAGTACCACAGACACAGCAATCACCTCAAGCTACCGCTGGTGGCGTCGCTCCTGTCCCACAAGGTCAACAGAGAGCTGCTACGCCAACTGAAGTTCAGCGTCAAAAATACCAACAGGTTCTTAGATTGGCTGAACAAACTAGAAACCAGTTAAGAGAGATCTTTACCAGGAAAAGTAATCCTCAAACTCCACAGGCTGAATTACAGGAATTAATCGCCAAGGAAGCGGATTTGAAAAGCAAATATGAAAGTTACGGTAAATATTTACAACAGGTTGCTCAGGTCTTGAACCTTAATAGAGGAAATACTGCCTCCAATAACGGTATCAATTCTCCTCAAACTCAACAACAAAACCTTCAAGGTGGCCAACAACAGCAAAGACCAAGTTCTGCTGGCAGCCCTGCTACTGCTGGTCAAATGACACCAGCGCAACAGGCGCAACATTCACAGGCTGAACAGGCTCAAATTGCTCAGCAACAAAGGATCTTACTACAACAAAGGGCTCTGGCTGCGCAAGGTCAAACTGCTCAAGCTGCTGGCCAAGGAGGTGCGCCATTGAATAGTACCGCTAAACTTACACCTCAGCAGCAGCAAGCTCAATTAGTTGCTCAACAACAAAGATTCCAACAACAGCAACAACAGCAGGCACAGAGACAAGCTAGCTCAATGAACCAATCACAACCGCAAGTGGTTCCAGGAGCTACACCAGTAACAGCCCCTCTATCTGCCAACGCTTCTACTCCAGGTGAGATACCTAATCCTCAAACTGCTGGTCAATTACAGCGACCATTAAATAAATCACAAGGTTCTCAAACCGCATCACAGCCACCACAAAGTAGAGCTGCAGGCGGTACTGGTGGAAGCAATTGGACTCCTGCTGCAAACGCCAACGGTAGCGCTGCAACAGTTTCCGCATCTACCCCGGCACCAGCTCCCACAAATGTTAACTCCACCGCCAATGCAATCACTAACACAGGACCTAACCCGATAGATGAGAATGTATCGAGAGCACGTTTTCAAAACATGGCCATCCCTGAGACTTTAAAGATCAATACTCCTCAGCCTGTTAGCGTCAAGCAGAACAATCGTCCAAGTATCTTGGGAGGAAATGCTCTCAACGCACCAGCTATCGCTACTCCAGTATACGTCAAACCTCCGGTTTTTGAACTTGAAGGTGAAAGGGTATTAAACAAAAGGAAACTTAAAGAATTGATCAGAACCGTTTCCGATGAAGGCGATGGAGAAGTGAATATCGATGGTGATGTTGAAGATCTGTTATTAGACATTGCAGATGAATTTGTTACTAGTGTTACCACATTTGCTTGTAAATTAGCCAAGCATCGTAAGAGTGATTCTGTTGATGTCAGGGATGTTCAATTGAACCTTGAAAGAAACTGGAATATTAGATTACCGGGCTATGCCAATGACGAAATCAGAAGTGTTAGAAAATGGGTTCCAAGCAGCTCTTATAATCAAAAGGTTAATGGTGTCAATATATCAAAGTCTGTTAACAAAAACCCTTGATTGCTTTCTGATTATACTGCTTTTCTTTTATATTTATAGTTTTATATTTTTCCCATTTACTAAAGGATTCTATATTATAAATAAGTGATAGTAATAAGCGAAAAATATCTGAAAGATATCATCAGCCTACGCGTGAACTTCCTTCCACCTCTAAAGGGAAAAACCCAAAGCTACAGAGGTGCATCGCACCTAATCGAGTATAAAAGTCTAAATTAACTTGTGCAATCGCTCTGGTCACATTTTCTACATTTTTTTATATTGCAGCAGATATATCTTACAAGTTCTCTGACTTTAGAAACTCAGCTATAGTCTATAAAAATGTATTAGAGGCAATAATTCCTGTAATATGTTCTTTTCATTTTCATATCGTATTTTCATGTTGAAAAAACTGAAAAAAACTTGCAAACAACAAAACTATCTTGCCCGCTGAGGCTGGCAACAAAGTACCGTTTTACTCATGTTATATCTCATTCGCTACCTACAAAGTCTCTCGACCTACTGGACTTGTAAGATATACATGGTATAATATAAGTTAATGGAGCTAATATGTAAGTAAATCTCGTAAAATTGAATAAAAAGCCACAAAATAAAAAAACTGCTGTGCAACCGTACCGACGCGGCGATGTCAACGGCTCAAGAGCATATGCACAAAAATATTTATTTATACGAAATTATTGCGATTTATTACCTTTTCCTATCCTTCCTGATATTGCTTAATACTCCCAGAAGCAGAGAATGGATATCATAGTTGACATATACAAGAGGACGCGACCTTCTAGACCTTTAACTGCGTCTGAAAAATTGTCAATCGACGAAGTGGTCTATTTTCTACTTCTCACTATACTCAATCCTATAAACACGTGGAGTTTTAGTATTTCACTTTATATATGGTCATCTAATACGATATTTTTGAAGTCCAGTAGTTTAGTTGTGATTGGATGGATTATAGGAGATTGGAATATACGTCGCAAGAGAACACTGAGCAAAAGTTACAGTTTTCGAGGCGGAGTGAAAAATGTTTTGATTACCGGTGGTGTTCAGGGACTTGGTTTTGAAATTGTCAAACTTCTATTGAAAGAGAGGGACACAAAGGGATCGTTGTTGAATGGGTGTAAAATTTTCATTATTGATATACTGGAGTTACCTCAGTCGTTGAAAGGTAAAGGTATTGAACATATCAGGTGTGATTTATCGGATGATGATGATTTAGAATTTACACTGACTCGATTGGAAGGCATAGTGAGAGATAAGATAGATGTGTTCATTTCAAATGCAGCTATTGTTCAGGATGCCAATAATCTTCAAGGTCTACAGGAGGATGATATCTCGACGATATGGAAGGTTAATTTTTGGTCTTTTTTGAAACTGACGAGATTTGTGATGAGACTGAAAAATGGCAGTCAAAGAGATATCGATACGAGCCGGATTCATATCGTTTCTATCGCTTCTGTACTGGGTTTTATAAGTCCTAAGAAATTAAGCATGTACAGCGCAACAAAAGCAAGTCAGATTGCAGTAATGGACTGTATTTCGCACGAAAGTGGAAACGATGGCATTATTACAAGTTGTATTTGTCCTGGCCAGTTGACATCACCTATGTTTCAAAATGTCCATGTCCCTCAAAAGTTTTTGGCACCGCTTGTTGACCATTATCAACTTGCTCATAAAGTTTTGGAAATAATCAAAGATGGAGAACAAGGGTTGTTTTTATTTCCATTCTACGCTCACTTCATCCCACTTCTGAAATCGCTTCCCTTTGGAATTTACGAATTGTTTAGAAACTACAGTAAGATGGACGAACAGTATTATTAAACTTATACAGATAGATTCATCGCTATTTTGGGTTATTTTATAGATACATATAACTATAAATCGCATTACATACGAACTTAATAAAAAGTCACGAAAAACCTTTGGCCATTATCAATTTGGGGGTGGGGAAAAGCTATTGGTTTTTTTTGCTGCTAGCCTTGTCAATCTGAGCTATTAAGAATTCTCTGAACTCTTTTGCTTGCAGATATCCATCGACGTTGAATAACTTGGCAAATTCTATATCACTAGTGACTTTTTCTTTCTCATTATTATTGTATGTGAATACAGTATTGTATACCGGAATAGTCAGGGAATCATGCACTGAAGTCTCAATATCTAATCTATTACCTCTCTTATCGTAACCTGTGTACGTCACTTTCTTCTCCACGAATCTGCCTATGAGATAGTTGACAAGGTTCAGGAGCATAAATAAGGCGACTAAGATAGTGGTATAGAGAACGTACTCCTTATTGTTAATGTTGTTATTGTACTGTTTTTCCAGGTAATATAATAAACCAGAGGCACCAATTGCAAGATACCCTAATGCTATTTTTGTATCTATCACCTTGAAGGATTGCGTATATTTGAGAGATTCTAAGACCGGGGCGAGCTTCTCGTTACACTCATTACGCAGGTCTACTGCAGATGACAAATTGACTTTGCTGGATTCCATCTTTAGTGTTCTTGTATCGGCAAGGTACCTTTAATGAACACAAGATCAACGGGGTGGGTAACAGCTACATATAGTTATTTATATGAAGGTGCTGGCTGGCATTTTCATGTGACCACAGACCCACGCCGATCGACCCCAATTGGCAATTATAGACGCGTCGCTGGAGGAGACGGGAGCAAGAAGAATACACGCCATTGGCAGCTAGCTAGTAGGCTTTTTTAACGACATACTTGGATACCTATCGCATCATACGGCCAAAATTACTCTTCTATTCGACAACCGTGATACCCTTCCCTGTTGAATATCTCAAGGGTAATATTGCTATCTTAGAATAGTCTTTTCCCAGACTTTCTTGTTTGTTATATTCATCCATAAGGACGGATCTATAGAATAGTTTTTTCCTTTGCTTTATCGCCGGTATAGCATACTGCCGATAATCGTTTTTGATCTACCCAACTTAAAAGCTAGGATTCTTGGTATAAGTATAGACTTCGTGCATGGAAGAAGCGTGATTCTTTAAATCAAACCAACTTCAGCTGAACGGATCATGTCTTATATGATGAAATCAAAGGATTCTTCATCCGTATCCTTGAATTCGGCACCCCAACCTTCTACTATCTCTGTTGACACCAAGAAATTATCAAAACCATACCATAAGGGTGCCAATACAGGAGGTACGATGAACCACACGAATAATGGCCAAAACTTTGGCTCTAGAAATAGAAACCCTAATGATTATAACAAAAGGCGGACAAAGAAAAGAGATGAAAATAGTCATAATCACGGCCAGTATAATAATAATAATAAGAACAGTGCGACTGAAGTCAGTTACTACGATGAATTTGAGACTTCTTTCTTGAACTCCAATGGCAGGAAAGCTGTTGACATTAGCCACCTTTTGAATTTCTCCTTTGATGACCATGATGCACATAATAATCAACCTGATCGTTATATTCAACTGTCAAGAAGACGTCAGAATAAGAACAACGCCTCCAACATACATCTTTCTCCTAGAAACTATATCAATGTGAATTATAAGTTTATTGTTGATCCAAAAGGAGATTATAGACCCCAGATTTTGGATCCCAACGTACCATTAGAGGAGTCTTCTATTCTAAGAGTTATTGTTCCGAAAAATGATACACAGTGTCCAATCTGCCTGAATGATGAATTCACTGCTCCAAGAATGACCAGGTGTGGTCATATATTTTGCTATCCATGCTTGATCAGATTATTTTCAAATAAAGACGAGAAATCCAAACATGCCAGATGTCCTCTATGCCAAGAAGATATTAAAGAGAGCCATAGGATATTACCTGTTATAATAAACGAAATTGATGAGAGATACGAAAAGCCCGTTGCAGGGGAAGAGGTCATTTTACAACTGATGTGTAGAGATTCTTCAAAGATATTGTCTTTACCGTACAAGCTTATACTATCGGCTTCAAATATATATAAAGGTAATATACCGTGGATTATAGACGATGAACATATTACCCCAGATAACTTCCTGAATGTGAATTGTTATGTTCAATTTTCAAGATTGATGAAGTCTGGTATATCGTTCATAAACAAGTGTTTTTTAAGTGAAATTGAAGACATCAAAAAGCAGTATGAAGAAGACAAAGCTTCATACGGAGACGAAGGTGTGCATTATCAAATGGCTACTTTGAAAATCCAATCTACAATGGATGTAATGTCTTCTTCATTTGATGATGTAATTGAACCAAAATTTGATTCACCTCACTCTCCTTCAGATGTAAACATCAACATCAACAATTTAGATAGCAATGATACAGCAAATACCGATGGCCATCATGATTTGTTGGAATCCATAGAGTTGCTAAAAATTGACGAGCTGACTGAGAGACAAGAGGCCGAAAGCGAGAAGCTGAGGGAAGAAGAGATGATCAATCCTCATGATACAGGGAAAATATTTTTCTACTATCAAACTGCATTCAATTCAAAAGTCAAATTTTTTTTATCAATGCTTGATGTTCAGATAATGAAAGAGTTGTATGGTGATTATTCTTTATTCCCATTGAACTTTAAAGTGAAAGTCGAGAGTATCAATTACACGAATAACATAGTGACCAATGATATAATCCAAAGATACAAATACTTGGGTCATTTACCAATCGGTACTGAAATTGCATTCATAGAGTTGGACTGGTTTGAAAAGGATGATACTTCAGAGAAGAATACCCACCACGGTAACCAAAACAGATCGAGAAGAAGAGACTCCAAATATAAAAAGAGTTTATTACCCTTAGAGGTTTATCAGAAGTTCAAAAAGAAGTTAGTGGAAAGATCTACAAAGACCAGATCGAAGCTTCTGAGAGAAGAACATAATAAGCTATTATCGGAGAAGGAACTTGAACTCAAGACTTTACAATTTTATAGCGATGAGAATAACATGAAGTTGGAAGATTACGGATACTTAGATAACGCTATGGCTGACGACTTCCACGGCGATAGTCATCTAAATAATGGACAAAACTTCTTCACTTCACTTGGTTCAAACGATATAACGGATCGTATAGGACACTCTGAATCCGCCGAGTTTGGATCACCAACATCAGTGACGAGTACCGATGCATTCAATCCGGAAGATCCAAACCGTTATGAATCTACTGTGTGGGGTACGAAGATCCTGAAATCGCAGAATAACGATAACGAGTCTGAATTTCCCGAGGTTGATTTTGATTCCGAGTTGATTATTCAACAGGCTAAAGAGGAGGGCGTTAAAAAAGGTAAGGGTAAAAAGAAGAGGATTGTTGTGAACTTCTTTTAAGAGTAGAGTAGATTGAAATGCATTCCTTTAGAACTTGCATGTTTGATAAAAGCATTACATTATTTCTGTGATGATTAGAAATATAGATTATTTAATGTATATAACGATGAAAAACAAATTACAAAACACTTAATTATATGACATATATTGTGACGATGATACATAATAATCACTTAAATCTATTCTATTTTTTGTAATCTAGATTATAACAATAAAACAAAATAGATGAAACGGAAAGGCAACAAAAAAAAAAAAAGAGAAATACAGAAACAAGGAAAGGCAAAGTACAAGATATAATAGAAACTGTATATATTTTCTTATCATTTTTTCAACAATTGTTCAATTTTAGCTTCTAAGGAAGCTAATCTTTCATCTTTGTCCAAATTAGCTTCAGCTAAAGCGGTGATGGTTGATTCTAATTTATCGACTAAAGTGGTCAATTTATCAACGGTTCCCTTCAAAGCAGCTAATCCTCCACCAGCAGCAGGCTTGGCGGCAACAGGAGCAACAGGAGCAACAGAAGGTTCTGGGGTAGCGGCAACTTTGACTTCTTCTTTTGGTTCGGGTTTGGTTTCTTCCTTTGGTACAGGCTTTGGTTCTTCTTTAACCTTTTCAATTTCCTTTGGTTTTGGTTCTTCCTTTGGAAGGGAAACAGGAGCAGGAGTTGATTCCCTTGTGACAGGCTTGGAGATTTCCTTCTTGACAGGAGCATCCCATTCACCATTCTCATCGTCACTTACTGTGTTTGTTTCCTCATCGTCAGATAAGCTGTTCACCTTGTTGATTAAAGAGTTTACCTCACTGGTGTTCAATAAATCATCAACCCCTCCAGATTTGGCAAAAGCAGGAGCTGGTGTAACCTCTTTTTCCACAACAATTGGCTCTTCCTTCTTTGGTTCGACCTTGACAGGAGTGGCTTCCTTCTTGACTTCAGCCTTTGGCTTGGAAGCGATGATTGTTGGTTCACTACCTTCGTATAACTCTCTCATTGTCATCAAGAGTGGACCATCGACTGTTTTACCGGCAAAAAGTTCTTCGGCAGATAAAGCAGGTTGGTCACTTGGACAATCTGGATAAATGTCGTCTTGGAACATTTCCGATCTTCTTGGAACGATGAAGGAAATTTGTTCAACTGAATTATCGTTCAAAGTCTTATAGGCTCTAATGACCTCATTCTCCTTAAGGTTGACAAATCTCTTTGGAGCGATGGCAAAACCACGTTGAGGTAAGATACTTTGATATTCTGAAACTTCAAAAATATCGCATGCCTCTTCGTCAAATTCAAAGTATCTGATGTTACCATCACCTTTACCGGCAACGAATAATAACTTTGTAGCGTCGTCATAAAATGGCATTAATGTACCAGATGAGGTATCAACAGAGTATTCACCAATAACAGAACCCTTTTCAATGGCATGCGCTTCCCAAATACAGATTTGACGTTCAGAGTATCTATCGAAACCAGTGGTAAGGATACGATCGGTGTTACCTAACCAACAAACTCTTGCGGCTTTAGCACCGGTATGACCTGGACCTTCAGATACCAACTCACCTTTAACGATATCCCAGACTCGTATCTTTTTATCACGAGAGGTGGTGGCCAATAAAGTACCATTGTAATTGAAACAGAAGGAAGTAACTAAGTCTTTATGTTGCAATGTAGCTTCACATTTTTGAGTTTCAACATTCCAAATCTTGACAGAGTAATCTAATGATGAAGATGCGAGGACATTTTTTGCCAATGGATGGAATAAAACATGTCCAACTTTTCTAGTGTGTCCAATCAAGTAACCATATGGCTTTAGATCTTGAATTTCATCGCCTGAAACATGAGTAAATGAGTAATCTTCTGGAATTTCCCAAAGCGCAATCTTTCCATCGTCGGATGCAGAGACCAATTTTTGACTGTCAAATGGATTCCAATCAGTATCTAAGACAGCAGCTGTATGTCCTCTACAAAGTGGAACGTTATCTGGTGCCTTACCTACTTCGGTCAATGGGACCACGGCAAAGGCACCACCGCCAGATGATTCCCAATTGACAGATAAATATTTACCATTACATTTGATTAAATTAGAATCCCAAGCGTTCTTGGTAATTTTGAGGTTCTCATAACTCAATTCTCTCTTGGATGCTTGACCGAATACATGACGGTATTTTGAAGCACGAACAAATCTTCCACTATAAGGTACCAAAATACATAGTTAGTCAATTCTGCACATCTGCAATCCATTGTCCCAAACTTCAATGGCAATCAATCACGGAAGGATACATACCTCATCTTAAATCCACAATTTCACGTATAATTCAAGCTGGTCGGACTATTCCGGGTTCTGGATCAACTCCCCTTCCCCTGAAAGATCGGCCCTTGTTATTAACAGACGAACCCTTTTGAAATCGCACAGCGATAGAACTCACCACATTTCACCTTGCGAGGCACACACTAGACACCTCACACAATTTTTTGCACAGGACGTGATCTAACATGGATCTCACCTTTAAATCACAAGGAAGGTGGTAGCTTATAGGCTCTATTACTTCATAAACGAACAGACAGTGAGCTATTATACAACATCTGAATAGCGCTATAGTTATTGAACAAACAATAGTCGTTTTATTTGATCATTATCGAATTTCTCTTGACAAAAATATTAAAGATCGGAAAACACGCCAAAAGATCACACACAATAATTTTATTTCCCAGTGGCGCTTGTTTCAGAATAAATTAAGGGAGTATAGAGAAAGAGAGATAAAATATCAATATGGAGCCAAAGGAGATACTGGCCTTAATAGAACTAGGTCAATTGAATCCCTTTGACCTCGCATTACAAGACAGAGTGCTGAAAAATTGTTGTGCATATGTGTATGATTTATCACCCCAAGTTCACCTGTTCTGTACACCAGATGTTACCATCATAGCCGTTTATGCCTTCTTGAGTGTTTATAGCGCGTACGAGAACGTAGACGATGTTCATATAGTGAAGTTGTTTGAAGATCGTGTACGTCCTTTTCTCGACACATGTCCCAATTGTATCAGGGAGTATCATATTGCTAGGGCTAAGCTAGCAGAGGATTTCGTACTACGAAGAAAAGTTGAATACTCAAAAATTCAGATGCTTGTAGGCCGTGTATTAGCTTGGGAATCCAGTACCTTACTTGAAAGGATAGACGGTGCTGAATTCGCAAGCTTTCAACCGGACGTAGAAAATCCAGATAGAAAGGTACCGACTCCGATGATGTACAATTTTATATACGAGTGTTTAATGTGCCCGTCTCTTATGAGATTTAATCCTAGATTGGCAATGAGATTCGAAATTGAGTTCAAGCAATGTGTGTCCATTTGTCCAGATGCTTTCAGACCACAAGAGCATATGTTCCCAGGTGTTTTGTTTTTGATGTTTTCTGGCTTTAGAAGCTGGGCCTTACAATGTTTACCATATTCAAATGGCGGTCAAGATGCGCAATATCTGAAAGAGGAGGAAATAAATTCTGCAGTACTTGAAGAGTATAGATTGATTTTAGTGAGGGTTCAAAACCCAGACAAATTCGATTTGAATTTTGCGTGCTTGTTTTGGTCAAGCATGAGCTCCATAATAGAATGCTGTAGTGACACCCTGATCCAAAAGAAATTTAACGATATTCCAATTTTGAAAGAGATGGAAGCTGATAGCAAGTTTAGACTCTTGCCACTTGGTCCTCTTTTCAAGAACTACTTGATGTCCTCAAGTCAGGATTCGATCCTGCCTATACTATTGAGACTTTTGGGTCAACTACTAGACAAATTAAAATCTCAAATATGGGATATATTTCAGGAAATTGATTTCAAAAAGCTCCTCGAACATGTATTTAGATACCCAGCCTACGTTTCTTTGTTGACAAACCTTCCATTTATTTCAACTAGCAAGATGTCCAAACTAGAGAAAAGATCTTCTATAGCGCCAGTATTCGATGATTTGGTGGTATGGATATTGAATTTATACAGTATTTTGAAACCTCTACAGCAATCCACTGGTGCTTCATACGTTTTCAATTTCATGGTAAACATGTTAAATCAAGGGCCAAATAGCGACGTTTTGTTGAACATTGCTTTTACAATTGCATACAAGTATCTAACATTTCCCACTGATAATCTCACTGTCAATTTATTAGCCCGTCAAGATTTTAGAGCCCTGGTAGATAAGAAGGTTTACTCCGTTTTAGAGTCAATAACCTCTACTCACTCTAGAGAATCTGCGTTGATGTTGATTAATAGATGTTTGAGATATGATATTGTAGCTTTGATTCATTTCAGGAAGAGATTATTATCGTTGGATACATCTATATCCTTCACATTCTCTTCCGATCTAATTTTTCTACTTGAGAAAAGAATCCACTCCAAGGATACATATCTTGCAAGTTATGTATTGGGTGCCTTTGATAACATGAGTTTATTAAACAGTATTGAAGTGGCATTGATTGCCAAAAAGGCAAAGGCAACATACGCCAAAGATTCCGATGATACAGCGGTACGAGATATAGTCGCATCTTGCAACAAATACAACAGAAATATAGAGATATTCGAGTTGGCCTTTGACAAAATATCCACCAGAATCACCGAATCATTTAGCGGTGATGAATTGAAATCCACCTTGAGACTACCATCATCAGCACTTGGGATTTGGTCTGGTATACTATCACCGAGAGAAAAAATCTCTCAAAGTGCCGTAAGTTTACTTTATGAAACATTTGACGTTGAAGGTCGTTCTGAAGCAATTTTTGAAAGTTTGAAATTAGACATCAAGACATCTTTGTACAGTGTGATGTCGATGTATGGCAAGAGTTTTGCAGCTACAAGGTTCTTCCCAAATGGTTGTAGAATCGTTACAGTTTTGATGGATTTCAGCAAAAGTCTGTTTGATCCTGTCCATGGTTTATTAGCCGGTGCAGATGCTAAGTTATATAGCGATCGTGAGTCTAAGAAAGCTGTGTATCAATTTTATACCTCTGCATGGGATTTCCTGAAGTTGATCTACGACACTACTTACAAGTGGTCCAAAGATTACGAATTTGAAAAAGCTTTCTTAACAACTACAGAAGCGGAGAAAAGATCTATTCAATTGAGAGAGTTCACCAGAGATGCTTTGGATCTATCCCGTTTACTTTTGAATGGCTTCAAGATAATGAATGCATATCTCATTGCCGATTTAATCGATACCACAAAGCGATTTGATCAGTTGTTATTAGATAAGATATTGGAAGCGTTGTCAGAGATGATAGGTTGGTTACGTCTCTCTGATTTGGCTCTTTTGGTCTCCTGTGTTGATCTTGTAATGACTATCTTAGATCTTGATATAGAGATTGGTTACAATAAATTAGAGGAAAAGTCTTTGATTACGCTGACAAAAGTATGCATCAAGGCGAAAGGTCACAACAATAAACTTACTGAACAACAACGTGCCGAGATATTATTCCGGACCAGAAAGTTTGACGAAAATAAAGTGAATCAAATCACTGAAGAAAGTGAAGAGTTGAAGGCCAAGAAGCTTAGAAAATCTATTTCTCCCGATGTTGAAGTTATTGATCTGGATAAGGAAGATGATTCAACACCAGATCACTCTTCTCACGGCGCTTCTGTATCATCCTCAAATTTCGCAAGGTCAATGATGAACCAAGCTTCGACCCAAAAGCCATCAGTGCAAAGAACACTCAATAGTTATTTCAACTTGGCGGAATCTGTTTCTCAAACCATGGGTAAAGTCGAAGCTGCGCCTAAAAGACCAAGTATGCTTGAAATGGCAAGGCAACAATTGGCCGAGAAAAGATCGGTTACTCCCGTGTCTTCAATTCCTTCTGTGATTCACCCTGCTAGAGCCCCTGGATTCAACAAGAGGAAACCAGGCGACAAGATGGACTCCGAATCCGAATCAGAAAAGGAAGAATCTGACGATGAATCAAGAAGTTTGTTGTTTGTTTCCGAAGAAGAAAGAGAAAAGAGAATGCAAAAAGTCAAACTCAAACTCAAGGCATCATCGATTTCCAAACCTAACTATCTTAGTTCATCTAGAACACTAACCAATAAACCAGCTATTGATCCAAAGAAAAAAGCAGAAGAATTGATGAGATTGCGTTTGAACGTGGATATGAATCCACTATACTCCGAAGTGTTATCATGGGATTATAATAGAGTGTCTGAATTTCCAGTTGATAATTCATTGAATAACTATGTTAAAATCAAAGACTCGTTTTCCAGCACAGATGACTATAAAAGGACTTTCAAACCTCTTTTATTGTTGGAATGCTGGCAGGCCGTTCAAAGGGCCAAGGAAATCTCACAAGAGACACCATTCAGACTGACTATTGGTTCTAGATCAGCTACGGATTCGTTTTATGACATTTATGCATCGGTTGATAAAGAACTCGTTACGGAGAAAAGAGCATTTGGTGAATCTGATTTGGTTGCGCTGATGCTCATCAATGGTTTAGACGATGGTATGACCCCTTCAAGAAGTCAAATGGAGAATTGTAAGATCAATTGTCTTGCTAAAGTCAAAGAAATCAAATATTTCAACTCTTACTGTGATGTTACTTTCAAGATTACCAACAACTGTAAGCTTTCGCCTTATTTGACACCTTCGACCCAATTGGTTGGTATGAAAGTCATGCAAATGACAACCATTGAAAGAGAATTTTCTTCATTGACTGCCTTACAATACTATAACTTATCCCCTCTAGTCATCGCTGGTCTTCCAAAGGCTCCCATTGACGTTGAAGGAGAAGGTGCTCAAAAAGTCAAAGAAATTGAACGGTCATTTGGTGTCAATGCTTCTCAAGCCATTGCCATTGCTGGAACCGTCCAAGGTGAGGGATTTTCATTAATCCAAGGTCCTCCCGGTACAGGTAAGACAAAGACTATTCTTGGTATATTAGGGTATATTCTTACATCTCCAAATGTGAGTCCGATGTCGGCTACACCGATTGAAGTCCGTCAAGGAGCACCACAACCAACAAAGTCGAAATCCAAGATCTTGATTTGTGCTCCTTCCAATGCAGCCGTTGATGAATTATGTTTGCGTTTGAGAACGGGTATTTTAGATCACAAGGGTACCAAATTTGCACCAAATGTTATAAGATTGGGTAAATCAGATGTGATTAACGAAGCAGTTAGAGATCTTACATTGGAAGAATTAGTCGATTCTAGACTGAGGACTTTTCAAAGCAGTGGTGAAAAGATCAATGAGTTGAAGACGGAGTTGAGAAAAGCAGCAGTAGAAAAGGAAGAGATCAAGAAGAAATTAAACGATCCTACTTTGACTGCAGGTGAAGTTGGTGAATTGGAACTAAATTTACAAAAAGTGGTTATCAAGCGTAGATCCCTTGGTAAACAATTGGATGAGACTCGTGATCAACAAGCTGTAAATTTCAGAAACAAAGAAATTGAAAAGAGAAACATCCAGTTCAAATTATTAAGTGAAGCTCAAATTGTTTGTTCTACCCTATCTGGTTCTGCTCATGATGTATTAGCCAGTATGTCTATGACTTTCGATACCGTTATAATCGATGAAGCTGCTCAATGTATTGAATTAAGTGCTTTGATTCCTTTGAGGTATGGTTGTAAGAAATGTATCATGGTTGGTGATCCAAATCAATTACCCCCCACCGTCTTGTCTCAAAAAGCCGCCTCGTATAAATATGAACAATCCTTGTTTGTGAGAATGCAAAACTTGAATAAGAATTCCGTGTATCTTTTGGATATTCAATATAGAATGCATCCTGAGATTTCGAAGTTCCCAAGTAAAGAGTTTTATAATTCGAGATTGATCGATGGTCCAAATATGGATGTCTTGACAAGGAGAGAGTGGCATGATACTAGTATATTCAAGCCCTATCTTTATCTTAACTTGTTCAGTAAGCAATCTCAAAATGCAAAGACCAAATCGTACTATAATTTGACAGAAGCTAGAGTAATTGTCGAAATGGTTGGTGAATTATTCAACAAATTTCCCGATGTCAATTGGGCAGGGAAATTAGGTATTATATCTCCTTATAAGGAGCAGATTAAGACCATTAGAAATAGATTTTACGAAGTTTATGGTAGAAATATCAGCAGAGAAATTGATTTCAATACAGTTGATGGTTTCCAAGGTCAGGAAAAGGAGATTATCATCTTTTCATGTGTTAGAGCAAGTGAAAACATGTCTTCCATTGGTTTCGTTTCGGATGTGAGACGTATGAATGTTGCTTTGACAAGAGCAAAATGCTCCCTTTGGATCGTTGGTAATAAGGACAGTTTAGTCAAGGATCGAACTTGGAAGGATTTGATCGATGATTCGTACAACAGAAACTTGGCAATTGATGTCAAGCCTGGATTTACCAAATCCATAGCCCCACCAAAGATCGCTGAAGAATCGGTGAATTCCACGAAGCCCATGAAATCCAAGAAGGAGAAGAAGGAGAAGAAGGAGAAGAAGGAGAAGAAAGAGAAGAAGGAGAAGGAAAGGGAGAAGGAAAAGAAGAAGAGGAAGAATTCCAGATCCAAGTCTCGTGATGATGAAGAAGATGAAGATGATGACGTTGATGCAGGAGAAGTTAAAACAGAAGTCAGAGTTGCCGATGGTAGAAGAAATTCCGAGATCGATAATAACGAAGACGTGATGGATATTTCAACCTCGAGTGACGATACAAAGCAAATAGACGATTCGCAAGCCAAGGTCATAGAAGCAAAGAACTTAGTCGAGCAACTTATTGCTGCCGATATTGGAGGAATGAACACTTCCATTGACGATAGTGATTATGAACCAAGTGAGGCTCCTTTCAGCGAAGAAACGACGACGAAGAACAAGAAGAAATCCATGGTACTTGCATCCTCTGATGTATCCTCGTCATCTGATGATGATGATGATGATGATGATGATGATGAAAGTCTGGCAAGCATTATTACGAAGAAACCATTGCCTGCTTCCGAAGAACAGAATCAAAACAATGGAATGACCGTGAATAAGCCTTTCAAATCAACCAAGACTGGAATCTTGCCATCAGGGAGCGGAACACTGACCCCACCGGTTGCCAAATCGGGCAATATCTTACAAAACAAATCCACATCGAATGCCTCCAAGGGCAACTTTATATCCAAGACCAATGGGAAGAAACCAACTTCTAAATCATCCGGTAGGATCTTACCCCCATCGACTACTACATCATCCCCTTATCCACAAAAGAAAGACTTCAACCTTGGTAATAAACGACCTCATAGTGCTTCTCATACCAGTCTCAATAACAACAAGAGACCTCATTCAAATACCTTACCTCCATCATCAACAAAGGCAAAGCCCAACGGATCTAGATTGCCACCACTTCCACCACCAGTACAACAACAACAACAACAACAAAAACAACCACAAAATTCCAGACCTATACCTGTTCCAACGGGAGGTCCAAACAAGGGAAGCTTTATGGGCAATACCATTAAGAAACCTATCACTGGAATGCTTCCAAGCTCTGCAAAACCTGTTAAGGGTAAAGGTACCCCAACAGATGTTCCATCTCATGGTGAGATGTTCAAGATCAGCAAAAAGAGTAAATTCATCAAGCCAAGGTTTGCCAAACCGAGTTGATTAGATTGTGTTGAATTCAACTTACTCGATTCAATCATGAATTTACGCGTAGAGTTAATGATACCTTGCATATATAATATACATACGTATAATGAAAAATTAATAATTTAATATAATTTAAGATAAGATAAGAAATATCTACTGGGTACGAATCAATCCTTCTTAGCGCCTTTGTTCTTGACGAATCCATTATTCACATCGATGTATTTCTTGAAACTTGAGGTTGGTTTAGAGATACCAGCGGCAGAAACAGTCGCAGCGGTCGTAATGGCGGTATTACCAATCGTGGGTTCTTGAGAAGAAGAAGAGGATGATGATCCAAGTAACTGGCTAGATATGGAAACGGTGGTGGTATTTGTATTTGTATTTGTATTGGTATTGGTGTTTGGGATAGAGTTGATAGCCGATCTAGTTGGAGAGTTTGAAGATTTCGAAATAGACGCAAAGGCAGAGGCTTGTGATAGTTTTGGTAACGTTGGTGTTGGTGATGGTGTCTTCAGTTTCAGCGTATGGCTTGTGGAGATGGAGTTTGGGTGTGAATGCGATAGAGATGGAGAAGTGGACAAGGAATGAGAATAAGAATGAGATTGGGACTGAGATGGAGTTAAGAATGGGGATGGGGAAGGCGATGGAGATATTGAAGTTGGTACAGATATAGACAATGATTTGAGGTCCGGTAATTCTAGTTCGGCATGATTTGGATCCAATAAGACAAGACTCTTTTCGATGGTCTTTATCTCTGTATGGAGTAAATCATCGATTATCGATGGCCATATGTCATTATTTGAAGAGATGGAATTTTGTAATTCCACAAACTTAGTGTATAGCAAATCCAAGGTATCCTTTAATATCTTAACCATCATCGTCTCTTTATTCACTGCACTTGAAGGATCCTGGATATTTGCAAAGAGATCATTTTCCATCTTCGATATTATCTCAAAGGCATAGTTTATCACGATTTGAAATGAATTAAGATGAGAAGATAGATTAATTTGATTCGAGATCAGGTCATCAATTGCGTTGTTTTGTAATAGTATGGATTCAATTATAGGCCTTGTATTTACCTTTGGTGTCAATTCTCGTATCAAGAATTTGGGATTTATCTTCAAACTCGATTTGTTTGAGATATTGGACGTAGGAAGGTAATAGTTATGACTTTGATCATCGGATTGGATAGTATTAGAAGAAGATGAGGGTATTTGATAATTGAGCTTATTCAAAGTGAAAGCCTGATACTCTTCTATTTGGTTGTAGGATTCATTAAACTTAAACTGTTTCGATTCGATTATATTTTTGGTATCTAACAATTCATTGTTCAACAATGATTGTTTTTTCTCTAGATTAATCAGTTCCAATCGTAATTGAGAGATCCTGTTCAAAGTATCGTTCGATTCATCCACTAGCTTGGTATATTTGATACCAAACTCGTTATTTGTATTTATATCCTTGATCTTACGTGTCAGTTTATCCTTCTTCAATTCCCATTGTTCTAGGATGATTAATATCTGAGAATTGTTATCTACTCGAGCATGATATATCTCTATTTTAGACTCATAAACTTCTAATAGGTCGAATATTACGCTTTGAATTCTCTGTCTATATTCCTGTAGTCTATTGGACGATTTGACCGTGAGTTTCAAGTATTTGTTGATCAATCTATGCAATTCTTGTTCCTTTTGGGATTCACGTTGGGTTAAATAACTAAGAGTATTTTCAAACTCGCTCGATTGGTTTAAATTGGTTAGTTTGTTTATACTATCGAGTAAGTTGTGTGAATATATTGATGTCTCCATTGTGTTGCAAAACGTCTCCTTTGTACTGTTAGCCGTCTCCCTAGACGATTCGAAAGAAATACATGTATCGATATATGGGGTAAAGAAGTATGGCCTTGTAAAGTATCATCTACTTACTTATCTTGCTTATCGTATTTTTCTTCTCGGCTTCACAACTGGGCAGTGAAGGGGTGGACTTATCTTCTTGGTGCTTGCGTTAATCGTGGGATATGAGTAGGTTTATATTCATATATATATATATGATCAGATATGTACATTATCTAGTTACAACCATGGGTACCCAACTTCTTCTCCATTTTCATTCAGATCGAGCCAGTGAATTGTATGAAACAGTAGTGAGCAATATCTACAGATAATGGATATCTTGTGGTATATAATGCGTCTTCAATCTCATAGGATATGAGAACTGAACAATAACGGAGTAAATAAATAAATAAGCAAATTAATAAATAAAAGTAAACAGCTTGATGGGATGGGGTGAGATATGATAGGATAGGATAAGATAGGATTGGAGAGGGGAACTGAGGATAAAGATAAAAAGTTAACTTGAACTATATCTTATCTGTCAAAGACATGCTATTGGTGATATTCTTATCGATTGTCTTTTCAAACTCTTCAAAGCTTAATTTTCCATCGCCATCGAGGTCATTTTCCAAGATTGTACGATCTACAAGCTGTTGTAATTGTACATCGGTCAAAGAGTTACCAACCATCATTCTCAATACGAGAAATAATTCACCATTGGATATATACCCATCACCATCCATATCGTATACTTTGAACAAAAACATTAGCCTATCACGGTTACTAGAGTGATTTGTGAAGATTGATAACCCATTGATGAATTCTTTGAAATCTATATCTCCACCTTTATCAGCATCGAATATATCGATGACACGCTTACTCAATGGGTTGTTATTTATACCTGGAATACTTAAAAATTCCTCTTTGTCAATTGCACCCGAATTGTCGGTGTCTAATTTCATGAATCTCTTGGCCAGTCTATCGATCTCTTCTGGTCCGACTATATCATGTTATCAAGATTAGAAAATCAGTTAGTACATATTCCTGTTGGGGGAAAACATCACATCACATCACATCACATCAGCGAGCGGCCAGACGACCAAGCACCACAGGGTGAGTGAGCGAGTGAGTGGTCAACGTCAATGGCACATTGCCCTTAGATCAGTATGGATGAGCAGCAACCTAATCTAAGCCTCTACCCGTGGGTACGTGTGTGTGGTGATGCAGCAATCAGTAGATCTCGTAGAAATGGGGGGATCAAAGTACAAGTTCCGTGGGGAAAGACGAACATGTCAGAGAGATACGGGCCATTTCCTCGGGATGCCGCAGAAGGCGTGGCAGCAGTGAGAGGGTGAAATGTATGTGGTACTTACAGTTGGTGCCCTCCGAGAGGTCGTCCAGCAGGTTAGAAGGGATATTACCCATTGTGATTCTGATGTATAGTGTAGAGTAGTATAGTACCCACACTCACTCCATTCAAGACAGACAAACAAGACAAGACAAACAAGACAGACAAACAAGACACTCAGACAAGACAAGACAAGACAAGACAAGACAAAACTGACTCCTTCTCCCTCGCAATAAAATAAAACAATTTCCAAAAAATTCCAAATAATTTCTTTTTCTCTCACTCACTGGAAAGAAAGAAAAAAAATTTTATAATAAAAAGAACATCACTTTCCCAAACATATCAATCGTATCCTTAACACCTTCTTTCTTCTTTTCTTTGGCAAGTTTGTCTCAATAACTATACTGCTATCTGTACAGACATGTCCACCGCCGCTCCTTTAGACTTTACCAAGGCCACCCAATTCCTTACCGAATATGAAACCAAAGATGGTTTATCAGTTCATCAATTGATGAATTCTGAAAAGCAAGGTGGTTTAACCTATAACGATTTCTTAGTCTTACCAGGTAAGATTGATTTCCCATCTAGTATCGTTTCCTTAGAGACCCATTTGACTAAGAAAATCACACTTAAGACCCCTTTTGTTTCTTCTCCAATGGATACCGTTACAGAATCAAATATGGCCATTCATATGGCTTTATTAGGTGGTATTGGTATCATCCATCACAATTGTTCCGCTGAAGAACAAGCTGAGATGGTTTTAAAGGTCAAGACCTATGAAAATGGGTTTATTAACAACCCAATCGTTATTGGAACTAACACCACCGTTGGTGAAGTCAAAGCCATGGGTGACAAATTCGGTTTCACTTCTTTCCCAGTTACTGGTATGTATTATTATTATTATCATTACTAATCTCTTTCCATCTTCAAAAAAGTCCTTTTATGTTCATTTTTGACGCGTCATATTCTGCTCATCTGTTATTATTCACCTTTGCTTTTACACTGATGATTATTTCAATTTATAACTTTCGTTCTACCGAATTAGATCAAACGATCTTGTGGATAAAACTTTCCTGATTTTTTTGCAATGAAGAAATAGTACAGAGAATTTGATCGATCAAATCTTAAATGATATGATATGAAATGGGAAGAAAACAAAACAAAACAAATTACTAACTTTAAGATTTCATTAATAGAAACTGGTAAGATCAATGGAAAATTATTAGGTTTGATCACATCTCGTGATGTTCAATTTCATGAAGAAGATGATTCTTTAGTCTCTGAAGTCATGACCGAATTATCCAAATTGATCACCGCTAAATCTGGTGTTTCATTAACAGAAGGTAATGAAATCCTTAGAAAATCCAAGAAGGGTAAATTACCAATTGTTGATTCCGAAGGTAATTTAGTATCGATGCTTTCAAGAACAGATTTACAAAAAAATCAATCTTATCCAAATGCTTCTAAATCTTTCGATTCTAAACAATTGTTATGTGGTGCCGCTATTGGTACTTTACCAAGTGATAGAAAAAGATTAGATTTATTAGTCGCCGCTGGTTTAGATGTTGTTATCTTAGATTCATCCCAAGGTAATTCCATCTTCCAATTAGAAATGATCAAATATTGTAAAGCCACCCATCCAAACTTAGAAGTCATTGCCGGTAATGTTGTCACTAGAGAACAAGCCGCAGTTTTAATCGAAGCTGGTTGTGATGGTTTAAGAATCGGTATGGGTTCAGGTTCTATTTGTATTACTCAAGAAGTTATGGCTTGTGGTAGACCACAAGGTACTGCCGTTTATAAAGTCAGTGAATTTGCCAATAAATTCGGTGTTCCAACAATGGCTGATGGTGGTGTTCAAAATATTGGTCATATTACCAAAGCCGTTGCATTGGGTGCTTCAACTGTTATGATGGGTGGTATGTTAGCCGGTACTACAGAGTCTCCAGGTGATTATTTCTACAGAGATGGTCAAAGATTAAAGACTTATAGAGGTATGGGTTCTATCGATGCTATGCAACAAACAAATACCAATGCCAATGCTTCAACTTCAAGATATTTCTCCGAAGGTGATAAAGTCTTAGTTGCTCAAGGTGTTTCTGGTTCCGTTTTAGATAAAGGTTCAATTACCAAATTCATCCCATACTTATACAACGGTTTACAACATTCTTGTCAAGATATTGGTGTTCAATCAGTTGCTGATTTAAAGAGTGAAACTTCCAAGGGTAATGTTAGATTTGAGTTGAGAACCGCTTCTTCTCAATTAGAAGGTGGTGTCCATAACTTACACTCATACGAAAAGAGATTACACAATTAAGAAACCTTTCCTCTTTAAAACCACCTCACACACACACACACACACACACACAAAAGACCTCCCGATACTTATTTCTCATTTCTATATATATTTATTAGTTAATAAAACAATTTTAATCCACTAATTTAGAAAACATACAAAAGGCATTCAGTGTATCTAAAACAAACCAAAAGGGAAGCTTGACCCATAATATATATAGTATAATATAATATAATATAATATATATCAGTGAGATTATGTAATCATTGGAAGAAAGAGAGAGAGTCAGCTGGAAAATTTTTATCGAGGTGCTTAACTATGGGAGGTGTGTCTTTGCGATAACAATGGGTAGTAAGTAGTATTATTTAAAGATTATGGGATGATTTTGTGCAAATTATCTATAGGAATGAATCAGAGAGATGATAAGCCATTGTAAATTGTGAATTGTAAACGAATAAACTAGTTGAGTAACTTATAATAATAATAATAATAGTAAAAATAAAACAAGTTAATATAAGAAGTAGATTTTATTAGACTATTAGACTATTAGACTATATATGTTTAAACAGATTCTAAAACGACATCTTTAAAACCAGATGAGATTTTTTTACCCTTTTCATTAGTAGAAGTGGCTTCACCGTGTAAAGATAATAAGTTACCTAAGTCGAATTTTGGTTGTTTTAATAACTTAACCTTTCTGATAAAGACATTTTGTAAAGGATAAATTGATTGAGTGGATTTTTCAATTTCTCTACCAATTGATTCTGGGATTAATTTTGTTGTTAATTGAGCTAAAGTACAGTTAGAGACTTCTTGAGACATGATAGCCATCATCTTCTTTCTAACTTGTCTTAATTTAGAAGATTGAGCATAAGTGGTCTTTTTAACTTGGTTGGATTGTCTCTTGGTGAAAGCAATACAGAAGATTCTTAAAACGTAATCATCAGAAGTTTTAACGGTAACGTTAGCTTCAACTAATGATTGCCATTTTCTAACTAAAGACTTTAATTTATCAGTGGTGAAATCCATACCGTGGAAGTTAGTTAATAAATTCTTACCTTGGACTTCATCAACTCTTAATTTAATTTTCTTATGGGAGTGATCTTCTTGACCGTTTTGTAAATCAGCAAGACAAACTTCAACAACTCTACCTTTTAAACCATCAGCAGCGTTCTTTAAACCTGTAGATTTGTTGATTAAAGTTTTACCAACGTTTCTGGTTTCAAAAGTTGATGGAGCTTTGATGTCAAACCATTCCTTTCTGGTGAATGGGTCAACGACCTTCTTCTTGATACCTTTCTTACCTTTGGAAAGTCTCTTATTCTTACCAATAGCCATGTTGATTAATTATTGATTAGATGAATTAGCAATATGAATAAAAAATGGATGATATATAAGATTGGGAAAAGGAAAAATCTTTAATGAATAAAATTGATTAATAGAAAAAAGAGAGAGAGAGAGAGAGAGCAAAGGCCTATGGTTAGTATGAGAGGGACTCTGTAATGGGTGAAATTTTTCGTTTTTGGCACTCTCAAAGAGAATTTTCCGCGGCAGTTGGGGTGGTGGTGGGAGAGGAAGGTAGAGGTGTGGGGTGTGGGGTGTTGTGATGGGATGGGATGGGATGGCTAGTGAGTAATTAGTGAGGCATGCGCGATAACAGTCACAATTTTTGTTTTACCCCAATGTGCGGTGTGAGGTGTGAGTGTGAGTGTGAGGGTGAGTGTGAGGGTATTTAATATACAGCGTGTTTAGTCTTTTCTCGGTTTCCTTTTAGATGGCTGTGTTGCGATGGAGGCAGCTGCTGCCAGGCGACGCGTCTTCTATCTCACTGCACCGCCCTGAATCTTGGTAGGAACTGAGGCCCTCTCTGAATGGTTTGTTTGTTTACATTTCATTTGAGATAGGTAATATATACCATAGATCTGCCCGCCTTATATGGATTGTAACTCTACTAAATTCACTACTCTTTGCTATTTCTATTGCTCTACATACTCGCGTGTATCTTCTCTCTCTATACACCACATCTCCCCTACTACTATATCTCTACTCACTCACTCACTCACTCACTCACACAAACGATGAACAACGTGACGTTGAAAGTGGGCCTCATAGGCGACGCCCAGGTAGGCAAGACCTCACTCATGGTGAAATACGTGGAGAACTGTTTTGATGAGGTATATACACAGACCCTGGGGGTTAATTACATGGAGAGGTCCATCATGATCAAAAACACCCAAATCACATTCAGTATTTGGGATTTAGGTGGAGAGGCCGAATTCACCAATATGCTTCCTTTAGTCGCCTCTGATTCCGTTGCTGTATTGTTCATGTTCGATCTATCGAGGAAATTCACCTTGAATTCTATCAAGGATTGGTATAGGCAGACGAGAGGTTTCAATAAGACGGCTATACCTTTCTTAATAGGAACAAAATACGATCTATTCATCAACCTTCCAATGGATCAACAGGATGAAATAACCAAAATTGCCAAGAAATTCTCCAAGGCTATGAATGCACCTTTGATCTTTTGTTCTACTTCCGCTTCTATAAATATACAAAAAATCTTCAAGATCGTCATATCTAAGGCCTTTGATTTGAAGTTGAAAATACCCGAGATTCAAATGACTGGTGAACCTATACTAATATACCAAGATATATGATATGATATGATATGATATGATATGAACCCTATACTAATTTACCAAGATATACGTTATATATGACATGAAACGAACAAATTTCTTTCTCTATATATAAATATTTATTCCATTATTGTTATTATGTAACTATTTAACATGCATCAAGTCTTTCAATAGATCGTCTTTTTTGATAACATTGATGATCTCATCTTCACTGATATTCAACTTAATCATCTTATACCTTTCTGATTTAATCTGTTGGATTATAATAATCCCATTCTCTTCTAATTCCTTCAATTCGTAACTCAACCCATTTGTTCTCAATTTACCACCACTAAACACCAATTCATCGTAATCGATCATCTCATCCTGTAAGGATTCCCTAAATGCCTTGAAACCAGATATCTTCATTTGATTACTCATCTCATCGATAATACTCCCCAATGAATTCTCTCCATATCCCGTCCTTACTTTCCTATTGATTATAGCAATTAGCAAGTTCTTACACATGAAACTTAACGAATTCAAATAACTGTTGATTGGAGAAACGGTGGTTTCATTGACTGCTTTCATGATATGCTGGATACTGACGGAATAAACGCTTTCTTCATTGGAACCATTAGTGGTGCTCTGTTTTTGTTTCTGTTTCTGTTTCTCTAATTGTTTGAATTCAAACTCAGCAATCTCAACGGCTCGAACACAAATCATCAATGCCCTACGGGCATCACCACTAACCGATGCAACTTTCCTACTTGCAAATTCAATGGCATCTTTACTAATCACTAATTTATCATGGTTCATTCGACTTAGATTCTCCAATCTATGCTTGATAATCGAACTCAGTTGAGGAAATGTATAACCTGGAAATTGAATTCTCGTCAACCCCAATCTACTCGATATCTTATTACTCAATAATCTCTCGGGAAGATCCATTGTATTGGCAACGGCAATGACTATCAATTTCGATTTATGATAAGTGGGCCAATTAAAGAAATTATACATCACATGTTGATTCTTGGTAACTATTTGGTCTAATTCATCCAATAATACTACAATTGGTAATTTATCAATCTCTTCATTCTTGAAATAATTCTCAAGGTATTCATTGGCTTGATTATTACTTAATTTTTCACCACTTATCTTCTCCCATAGTAACTCATAACAACTCTGTAGATTTGCCAGTTTTAACCCATTGATTTCAATGTAATGGAATAACCTCATTTGATTGGCCTTGTATAACGAAGCAGATAATTGCTTAATAACTTCACGAATAGTAGCAGTCTTACCCGTCCCCGGTGTACCACTTACATAAAGACAAATACCAGTCTCATCAAATATGTTATCCCTTAAAGTAGAATAGATCCTCTCCGATTCTTCTTCTCTACAAGGAAGTGAATTTAACTTTGCACTCGTATGTAATCTATCCTTGGCTTTTCTTAGTACTTTCAACTTGTCATTCACATTCTCTGTATCTTCTAAGTTCTTATTTGCGTGTTTGGATATAAGTTTCTGTAATTTGGGGATCATCAGATTCTTGAGTACTCTAGGTCTAGTGTTTGCCTTTGTCTTGATATCCTTGGCTTTGATTTTCTTCTCTTTTGTATTGGTTTCTTCTAGTTTGACTACCAAACTAGCCTTTTGTTTCCTCTGTCTCTTCTTGACAGGCTCCTCTGAGGTTTCTCTAGATTGTTCTTCCTTCTCGTCGGAATCTGCAGTTGGTTCCTGTTCTTCCTCTGCATCCTCTTCATCTTCATAATCTTCTTCTTCTTCTTCTTCTTCTTCTTCTTCTTCTTCTTCTTCTTCCTCGTCATCATCTTCATCCAATTCACTGTCATTGATGATCTTCTGAAGAATGTAATCATCCTCTTTCTTAGCCTTGGTCTGAATGGTAAGATCCTTGATCGTTTCATAGAACAGTTGGTTATCTCCTCGTTTGTGTATGATATCCACTAGGACATCCCATTCAACCGAGCCTTCTGCGGTTATAAACCTCTCGTCGTAATCTATACCATAGCGACATACAAATGTATCGTTATCTTCAATCTTCTTTATACTATTTAAAGATTCTTGCGAGATAACTTTGATTTTTGTAACTATATCCGATAGTTGAACTTTATCTAGAAGTGCAGTGATAAAGATATCATTTTCATTAAACACCCCATCTTCCAATTTTTCTTCTATATCTTCTATGAAATCAATCTCGTTGAATTTAAGAAACCATAGTACTTTCACTTCGAGGAAATCATCGGTACCGAATGAAATATCCTGGATAATACCAATATCACCTCGGTCTGAATTCGCTGCGTCGTCATCACCTTCTATTTTGACTCTTGATTTCACAAGGACACAATCACCAACTCTCAATTCCAGATCTATAGCTGTGTTCTTCAGTACAATGTTATTACTTGTTGTGGTCTTGTTGTTCTTCGTTGGAGACCTTCTCGACCTACGTGGGGAGGCAGAGGAAGCACCCGTCTTAGATTTTAAATCGATCCCCGACTCGGGCTCAATCAGACTGAATTGCCAGTCGTTCATATACTTCTGGGATCTAGCCATGCTTTGGTATTAGCTTTATTCTCTTTGTGATCAATTGAGTATATATGTATGGTGCAGATAAGGGGAAGAATATTGGTAGTTCAAATCACCTTCGCTTGTATACATATGATATAAATATATATATATGATTGAAACTTTTGGTATCGATCGATGCACAGATGTGTGAGAAACTAAAAAATAAATTATAAAATCAAGTAGGAGGAGAGAGGGAGGGGCAGAGGGAGGGGCAGCAAATATGGTTCATAGTACTTCTCCAATCGATAATCTCTTACACGATTACTGGAGGTTTTCATAGGACTGTTACTGTAACTGTCAAGAGATCGGTCAGATCATCACATCATACTACTTCATTTTACTTCAGATCAAAGGGATTATAAAAATGAACTTGAAAAGACTGGCAGATGCGATCAAAAAACCGTTTGCAAACTTGAATGCCAATGCAAAAGGGTTACTGATACTCCGGTTATCCACTTCTGCCCTCACACTACTACTGTTGATATTTATGGTTGGAATTCCATATGCCGTACATAGCTTATACATCGCTAGACTCGAATGTTCACATGTCGATGTAGCCAATGGTTTATTTGCAGCTTTGAAGACTTCTGCCGATAATATCGGTTATGCCAATGGTTTAGGTTCTGTTTCATTAACAACTTCTGAGGTTTACATCTTGAGTAAGTATACAGAGGAACAGGTATCAGATGCACCACAATTCATATACTCAAACCTCATGAATTGGTGTTTTGGAAGTTATAACTATACCTCGACTGAAGACTCGGATGGTGATAGGCTATTGGTTGAAGTGACAAATATCTACAACTTCCAATGTACCAATACAGATTTGGATTATGTCTTTGATTATCGTGGTGAATTGTCTGTGATAGGTCTGAATATCATATTGGTTTATGCCTATGGTGACAAATATATTGATCTGGAATCAGATCAACCACAGTACGTACCCGATGATGCATATATGAAACTTAAGGCAAGAAGAAGAATACAGAACAAAGTGGCCCATAACTTATTCTTTTTCGCTGCAGCTCTCAATGCTTTGATGACCATAATGACCTTAGTTTACTACTCCAAGAGATCATATGAAAAGAACGATCACAAGATGCCTATGGTTTTCAGACATGCCTTTGCAGCAGCATCATTGATCTCATGGCTTGCCATAACGGTGGCTGTTGTAATCATAACGGTGATGACCCACATCATCAAAAATCGTGTTTCTGAAGAACTGGGGACTTTTGGTATGTCGGTTCATCTTGGAGTAAGATGGTTTGCCGTTGCTTGGCTATGCGTGGGTGTAGCCTTGTTTAACTTACTTGCTTGGTCAGGACCAGTTTGGTGGTTCGAAAGTAATACCAATAAACTTATCCTCGAAAGCCAAAGACTCTCAAATCAATATCATGATGATCACGACCTTGCCAATTTGAATAACAAACGTACCGCTTACAATCAAGTGGGGGATGACGATATTTCTATGAAAATGATCAATCAAGATGAGTTACCATTGGTGAGAACCAATTCAAATGATACGGAAATAATAAGAGAAGACTACTTAACAGAGACTCCACTGACGAGTAATTCAAATGGTGTCTTCATTGATCCTTATAATGATTCTTTCCTACCTAATAACCTTTATACCCGAAATCCAAATATATATAACCTTGGTGATGATAGGTATGGTAATTTCAAAGATATGGTCGATTATTCCAAAAGACGCCAAACTCAAACAGCTGTAATGGATACCGATAAAGACGAACATTATAATACGACAATTCCTGAAAGCAAAAGCGGCCTTGGCATAAAAAGCAAAGACATCGATGATACTTTATTCTTCAACAAGACTGAGCTGCCAAGTGCACATCCTCAACGTACCTTACTTTCACACTCACATGTCTTGGATAGTCGAGAGAACTCGGTCCCATCGGAGTCATCTAGTAACATTAGAGACCTCACCAGAAAGGACAGTCAAAATAGCAACAGGATCAACAGAGACAATCCCACAGACGCTGGTCAAAACAAAAGAACCATGTTGTAGAATATAAAAGAGATCACAGCCAGGAAAAAAAACACACTCACGCACACAAGAGATTTTTTGTGTATGGCAAAAATTAAGATATGAGAGTACAACTTACAAGATGATTTTACCGCTCTTTGCCAATTCAGTGTCATTTTGGTGTATATCAATAGGTATTATAGGGTAAATGTTCAACTCGTTCAAGCCAGGAGGTATATCTACACTGTTTGGGGAATCGGTGCCCCAGAGGGCTTCCTTAGTGGATGATGACGACGAAGACGAAGTCGATAATGAGACCTTGAATGAAGATATACAGGATAGAAACAACAGCAATAACAACCCTGTGGAAGGTAAATTAGACAATAGAATAGGCAAAGGTGGTATCGACAGGAATGTGATTGGTGGTCCCAAGGAGGATGTGTACTTCAGCATGTCAGGTTGGTCCAATCGTTCTCATTCTCCAAGAAAGCGTGCATCACCGGCACCACCACCACCACAACAACAACAACAAGAAATTAATCATCAACCCGCTCAAGAATCCTTTCAAGTTCGCATTTCACCCAACCCACAACAGAATCAAAATTCAACCCACTCCATAGATGTGATTTCGCCTTTGTCAGATAATATCAGCTTCGGAGTTGGTGTTGGAGACCAGGGTGCCTTTGTCAAATTAGATGGAGGAGTCAGTAAATTCAACACTACAAATCCAAAGGTCAATATCGCTGAAAATAATCCGCTTTTGAGTATAGGTGATTCGTCCGGAAGCTCAAACTTTGACAATCAAAAGAGCAATAATATCAATCGTCAACATAACAATATAGGAACTAGTTTATCATCGGTTAGTCAAATCAACAACGGTGAAACCACTGCAAATTCTAAAGGGCTTAACAATTCAAATTTGGATAGGTCAAAAGCAATGTCAACAAGTTCTGCTGCAAATGTCGAAATCAATAAATCTAAACGTTACTTTCGTACTTTTAGTATTCTTTCATTCTTGACATTTTTAGTGTTCTTACTATCATATGGTACAGTGGTCTTAAATTCATCATGTAGAGATTTTACCAACAGCTACTGCCTTCCAGTGGCATCCATTCAATTTAACGACGTGATGTATCCAGAATCGCCATTAAGCATCATGAAGCAATCAATCAAGATCATTGTATTTTATACTGCAGATTTAATCGGTTCTCCATTCATATTGGATTCACCAGATTTTGAAGATCAATTAGGTATATTCTCGAGCAAAGATATACTGAGTTTGAATCAACTGGGATATTGTAAATACAATACCGATCTAGAAATCCAACAATGTTTTTCGATGCAGAATGGCCTAGATTTAATAAGTGTATTAATTAAAGATGCAGGATATCAAGTAGGGTTGGCATCTAATCAAGATGACCCCGTTGGAATTGGGACCTTATTCATGGAGGCATACAATGATATTCTAAATAATGCGTTGGCTGATTTTGAAAATAAGGATGAAGAGGTAAGGGAAAACATCATAGTAAAGAGATTGATCAATGCAGGAGGATTTAGCTTGTCATCTGATTTACAAAAAGATTACGAGTTTTTTTCAACTTTATCCAAGATCAGAATTATTGGGTTAGTATTACCGATTTTGACACTTAGCCAGCTTATTATTTCATTTACAACTTTGATTGGTTTCATATCATTGATGTATATATTGGCTTCGAAAGTGAGATTCAAAAATAGTGAAGATAAATTAAGGCTCTTTTTTTCCTTTTTTCTATCTTTGAATCTTATTTCATTGATAGTTTTGACCTTGGTTTCTGTAGTTGAGCTTGCTTATTTTACGAAACTTTACAATTATTTGATCGATTATGCCATTTTGGAATTCTCCATTGGTTATTATCTGCAAATAGTTATTTTGTTGCCAATTCAACTTACGATTGTTTTGGTCTTGATTTACTTCGTATCTAAAAAGCCTTGGTTGGGCAGATTATGAATGAGTTTTGCTTTTCGAATGAAATGAAATCATCTGATAGAAGAGCACCAGCTATTCTATACATGGTTTAAGTATTTATTTCTTATCTATATTAGTTTTTTATTTTAATATTAGGTTATATATTTTGTATGTGTGATTCTTTTCTTTTTGGTGATTATACAGTGAATACACTTGAATCCGGCTGCTCTGTGAACCTGTAATTAAAGGAAGTAATACATTGGTTGACGTTATTATTGGCATGGCTAAACATATTCTCATCAACAACAAAAGTCAAGCAAACACCAAACCAATTACCCCAAATATGTCTAGCGGCAACTCTATTACCAACTGGAGTAGACACCAATTCATCGATTAAATCCGACGTCTCACCAAGTCTTGATCTTCCCGATTCGTCAAATCTAACTTTCAAATGACTGATGACTATCGATGTCTGTGTATTCGGTATAAGATGAGTATCAAAACTTAAGAGGTTATGTTGTGTACCTGGTAAATTTGACCAGTGTTCTTTAAACTGACTCGATTCTCCAAATGGAGTTCCATTTATTATTATAGCACACTGGTTGTGTAATTGTGGTAGTATACTGGATTTGAATAGTTGTATATTGTTCGAATACTTTTGTGGCGATTCATAGTATGATTGATCTAATGACAGAATTATCTGCTTTAATAAACTTTCAATCAAAGTTGCTGTGAACACATTAAAGCGTTAGTATATGTTATTATTGTCTTTCAAAGGGTATATATGGAATAACGGGGTTATGATACTTACTTATATCTCTATTTTGAGCCTGCATAATGAGTGCTTTGGAGTCCTTTGAACCAGTGGAAACTATCTTTCAACAAAACCCCATACATGTGTAAGTATAAATTATTATACCATAATCTCTGGTTTAGTGTCAAATTTTGTATGAGTCGACTCTGCGTCTGTCGTCGCGTCTATAGTCGCGTCGTCGTGATGTTCTCTTTGAGTAAATTTGATGGCTGGCGAGAGGCTCGATATGAACTGCCGCATTGGGAATCCATATGGCCTGTACTCACTCTACGATCCACCGGTGATTCATCAAAGGTTGTTTCAGTGTGATTCTCTTGCGCAGCTATTAATAGCAACGAATTTCATGAAGTCATAATGGAAAGCACAATGCACATTTGTCCCGATCTGCACAGATCAAGGCTACTAGCTCAAAACCCCCGATCTGTCCAAATCTTGCCACTCAGGGCCAGCCATTTGCCCCTTTTAGCCCTTTTGCGTTCGCTTAAGGCCAGCCACCCCCCGCAGGTCTTTCCCGATCGGGGAATTTTGAAAGCCAGCCTGAGATCAGCCATCTAATTTAAATATTTTCCCTCGTACATATATATATTGATCCAACTCTGATCTGATCTGATCTTATGATCCTACTGGATCTAGTTTTTTGACACTGCTATTCCATTATTATCAACTTCCATTCGTTCTTTCAAAATAAACAATTCCAACTGACATTCATTCTTTATAAAAAATAGCTGGACGAACAAATAATTATTCACTCTTTTTCAATCAATCAATTTCGATCCAATATAAACAATTTACCAACTCAAGTCAATTAATTTATAAATCATTCGCATTACCATTCACTTATACACTATAGACTAATTATAAATCATCAAACATGTTAGCTGCCGCCTCCACTTATCAAAGTAATTACTTCAACAATCATTTCAGATCGCATTCCGATACAACAAACTATAAATCACATTCTTTTAATAACATGGCTTCTAATCAGCCAAAATACAGAAAATCAACATCTGCTGATATCTTAATGAATAAAAATAAATCAATAATTTCTTCTATTTCCAAAGGTAAACTCAATTCAGATATTGCAAAACATGCCCCTTCTTCATCTTTCCCATCGACTTTAAACTTATCATCATCGGCTGCTTCAGTTGAATTCTCTGATCTTTTTTTACTTCCTTCAAAGAAAAGATTCTTGGAAGATGATGATGAAGATGTCAAATCCATTACTTCCTCTTCTGAAAACAGCGAATCGGACTCATTCCCAAAGTTCAAAAAGGCCAAAACCGCACCTTCGTCTCCTGCTGAGTTGGCAGAAGCTCCAATGACCCCTCCTCCTACTAGTACTTTAGGCGTCGCTTCAAGTCCCTTATTTACATTGAAGCCAATAGCCGCTTCAACCTCTTCCACTGCCGTCACTGATGATGAAACACTCAGAGACAATGCCTCCGTTACATCTTTGATGTCATTACCAGCAGCTCAAGCCCCAGGCTCAAGACTTCAATCTCAAGAACCACATACACCACCTTCTTCATGTAACGCATCACCAATATCATCACCTTTAGAATCTATCAAGGCCAAGTTAATCAAAACACCTTTAGTCTTAGATTATGCACACTCATTATCTTTCCCAGATACCTGTTATTCATTTCTTTCTGTTCAATCATCCAAACTATCAAATGAAAGAAATGCTCCTATAAGTGATCTTCAAAACGATGAATGGAGAGAATTCTATACATCAAGTTTGAAGAAAAATGATATTGATTTACACAGAAGATACAAAGAATACTCCAATAACCAAGCCAAGGTTACAAAGGAAAAGTATTCCATGAAAAAGCCAACTTTATCGAGCATTTCACCTTCTTCTTCTTCTCCAGTTGCTAGACATCCAAGTATTAGCACTGCTTCTTCAAATTCAAGAATTACCAAATTCATTGAGAACCAATACAACAAGTATAACCAATCGATTACAAATTTCCCATATCGTAATAATTATACTTATTTATCCACCGGTTACAAAAGTGATATCGAACTGTTGACATCATCCCCAGATTTGTACAAGAGACAATCAATCCCAAGAGACTATACAAGACCTGTATATCCATCTCAACATGTACCATCTCCTCAAATCACAAACCCATATAACTACTCTCTCGCCATCGACCATCCAACCACCCCAACATTGAGCACCACCGCTACCGCCACTTATCACAGAGCTACAGCCATTCAATCTCCATCATCAAGCTTCAACGGTAACAAGCACTCGGTCAATATCACACCTCCTTCATCACCTCCATCTCGTCACATCATCTCCACTCCAAAAAGTCAATCATCCAACCATAGACTAGTAATGACAGCTACTACACCATTAGAACTTAATAATATCACTTTAACTCCAACTACATCCTCTTCTAATCAAAACAAATCCTCCGCCCCAAGTTCACCAACTGTTAATAAATTTGTTCAAAGTAGTATTAATGGCCCATTGAGATCATGCATTTCATGTCACGCTAGTCAATCACCATGTTGGAGACCTTCTTGGTCAAGTACTGAAGGTCAACTTTGTAACTCATGTGGTTTAAGATACAAAAAGACAGGTGCCAGATGTCTTAATGAAAAATGTCTTAGAATCCCAGCCAAAGGTGAATGGACCTTGATGAAGGGCAAAGGCAAAGTCAACTGTCACGTCTATAACAGCGATGGTCAAGTTATAAGCAACAGAATGTCTTATAGATGTTTACACTGTGACGGTGAAGTAGAACTTCAAACCGGCAGAGACTAAATCAAGTGACTTTCTTTCATATACAAGTCCTTGCTAAATTATTTATCATTCAATTATTATTAATTTCGCAATAATAATCATATCATATTCATTTTCATTTCACACTTTTTTTTCCTCCTTTACTTACTATTTCTAACTTCATTAGAATATATTTTGTATTCTATCTACTCCTTGGAGTCATTGTATATTCCTTCTCATACTTTAATATAACTAACTATCTGCATATTCCACAAGATTGTTTACTTACAGCTGCTATTAAACAAAATAGATATCACGCACAGCCTTGTTCTACTCCCGGATATATTCTCCTGACGATTCATGACAATCAATCAATCTCCTGACAATCTCACGACAGGGTTTTGTGTCTATCTGGTGCGAATGTGCGAATGTTTGGCATGTCTTTTAGTGTTTTTCCTTTTTTTTTTTGATATAGTACTATGTATGTTTTAGTAGTTGGTTGTTGTATCCAAGTTTCAAACCATCTATTACTCGTTGTTAGAATGAAAAATTCACAACTTTCAACATATATCGTTTTAACGTATTCGATTCCGTGACAAGAAGTTACAAAACACGATTTAAAAAACCTTGTTTTGTTTGTCCCAGAAACGGCGCCCCTCCACAGCCCGAGAAAAGAGAGAAAGAAAAAGAAGAGAGAAGAGATCTATCCGCGGTGTCTAATCAGTGCAGCTCTCCAGGGCCACTTGCCCCGTATTAAAGCCATCAGCAGCTGTATGGCATATAAATACAAAGCGTACTCCACATTTGATCCCTTCCACACCTCTATATTGAACCTTTTCCCTTGGTTAATTCATCTTGTTCATCTCTAATGCTCAAGTGTATCGTATAGTATAATTAATATGTCGTAAATCGCCCATTTTTAGCACGCATTCTCCTTTGAGAGCCTGTCCATTTTGGGAAGCATGCACTCGGCGTTTTCCTCTCTGCTCAAAAAAATTTTCCCAGCTGAATGAATTTTCCTTGTTTTCTATTTCTTTGCGGGAGTGGATTTCTTCGTATAATTTTACATTATTTCGGTTAATATATACTTCATCACTTGAAACATACATCACCTGTTTATTACTCTATACATTCTGTACGAGGATCGTCTCTACTAGCAAACTCAGTGGGAAAATCAGAAATTTTTGAGACATTTATATAGTTCAAAAATTATCAAAAGCAAAATAACGTAGAAAGAATCAAACGAATTTAATCACTAAATTCTCCCACTTTCAAAGTTGTTAGTCTACCTATTACCTAGGTTCAATTATATCGGTTAAAATTCAACGAGAGCTGCCGCATAAAGGGTCTTTAACTTTTAAATACTTAACATATTTCCTTACCTTATTTTTCTATATAAAAGGTAGGCAAAGTTCAGTTAGGTATTTAATTAGTCTGTTTAAGTTGACCCCCATTTATTAAGCGTATATCGGTTTAAATCAACTCTATTATCTGATTTTTTTGCTGCTTCCTCTTTTACGAAATAGTATCAAAATCTTCAACAAAGAAAAAGACATTTACTGTTTCTTTTTCTAACATATCAAGAATCAAACTTCAAAAAAAAAAAAACATTGTATATTATCTCTTGCTACTGGTTAGTATTCTGCATTAGTTAATATATATATATATATCATACTCAAAAAAAGAGAAAAAAGAAATCCATTTCTGTGATTCGCATTACCCAAGCTGATTCAACTAACTTTCCAATCAAAGAGTTTAGCTCAAAAGCTATTAAAACCAGCAAATTTAACTCTTTTAACTCGTGATTCTTTGTCTAAAAGATTTATCTCTTCTACAAAGAAATCGGAATCTATTGTTGAAAATATCACTGCTGATACTCACGTTAAATCTGATCTTTTGAAAATGGCTCCAATTGGTTCTTACGGTCAATTTGACCTCAGTGAATCTGCAAAAATTGTCGATTTGATCAGATTCAAAAAGCAAAAATTATCTTCGAACTCTAATGGTATCGTTAATCCATTTAATAAAGCAAGTTTAAGAGCTTCAAAGGAAGCCATTGGTAATGCTTTATTCCAAAACATTTCCAAAATTGATACTGAAACCTGTATCGCTGGTGAAGAATCCTCATTCTTTGTCTGTGATTTAGGCGAAGTTGTAAGATTGGTTAATCATTGGCGCTCCAAATTACCAAGAGTCGAACCATTTTATGCAGTTAAATGTAACAATGATCCCGAATTATTGAAAGTTTTGAGCGAATTTGGTCTTGGTTTTGATTGTGCTTCACAAAATGAAATCGATATGGTTCTACAAATGGATGTGGATCCAAGTAGAATCATTTATGCCAATCCATGTAAGACTAGTTCTTTTATTAGACATGCCAAGGAGACTAATGTTAACTTGACCACTGTTGATAACAAAGAAGAATTGATCAAAATCTCTAAGTTCCATCCAGACACCGGTATCTTATTGAGAATCTCAACCGATGATACCACCGCCACTTGTCCATTGTCAACCAAATTTGGTGCCACTGTTAAAGAGTGTAAGGAATTGGTTAATTTAGCCCATGAATTAAACTTGAACGTTAAAGGTGTTGCATTCCATGTTGGTTCAGGTGCCAAGGATTTCAAAGCTATTGAATTGGCCGTCAGCGATGCTAGACGTTTATTTGACTATTCCAATACAGAAACCGGATACTTCCAAATGTCGATCTTAGATATCGGGGGTGGATTTTCATTAGAATCGTTTGAACAATCATCTGAAGCCGTTAACTGTTCATTGGATACTCATTTCAACTCTGCTATGTTCCCAGATCTAAGAGTTATGGCTGAACCTGGAAGGTATTTAAGTGCTTCTGCTTTCACTTTAGCATGTAATGTCATTGCTAAGAGAGAAAATAGAGATGGCACTTCAAGAATCTACATCAACGATGGTGTCTATGGTAATTTAAACTGTATCATTTATGATCACCAAGTTTGTGAGCCAAGAGTCCTTTCATTGGATAGAAGTTTCAAGTATTTTGAAAACATTAATACTGCTAACCATCCAGTTTCTTCCGCTTCTGTTTGGGGTCCTACTTGTGATGCATTAGATTGTATCTCAAGTGATGTCAAATTACCAAATGGTTTGAAAGTCGGAGATTGGCTGTATTTTGATAACGTTGGTTCATACACATCTGCTGCTGCCACTGCTTTCAATGGATTTAGACAAACCGCTGAGGTCAAATACGTTCTCAGTGAATAGAATATTTTTACCCCGATTCTTTCTTATAATTTCTTTTGCGTTTATTACTGACAAGAAGTGTTTTCTCAAGTATATCATACAGAAAATACTATTGGCATATATGTCCTTCTGTTCCTTTTGAGTCTATATATTATATTAAATTAATTAATTCAAATTAAAATCTATTAAAATCTATTAAAATCTACTAGTAATACAATACGTAATAAGTAGAAAGCGGTCAGAATCATCAGAACTTTGACATGTCAATTAGTCTTTCTATTTTTCCTGTCCATATTATTATACATTTTGTAATCATCATCATTATCGTTCTCCTGTTCTTTCCTCTTGGTGGCATACGAAAATGCTCCCTGGATATCCACATCCATCCCACTAGTATCTCCAACACTTTCTTCACCGTCAGCTTCTAATTCATCGTTCAAATCATCTGCATTTCCCAAGTTACTAACCAGTGTTGGTCCATCGTTATCATGGACATGATTCACACCATCGATTGGTTGATCGTTCCATTCATCTTCACCATCTTCATCAGAAGTCGATTCCATAAACAACGAAGAACACTCACAAATCGATACGTACGCCTTCTCTAGTGTCTTGGAATTGCTCAGATGCCTGAAACTACTGAACAAGGGATATGATACGTCCATTGTGGGGTCGGTAGGAGTCGCATATATTTCAACAAACTGATCGTCACAATCATTGATGTTTATATTCGTATCCAGACTCGATATCACGTCTCCAGTGCACTCTATTTGGAAGTAAATCTTATCAACATTCACCGCATGTAAAACTATGCTTCTATATGGTATTTCTAATCCTGACTGTAAGTTTGGAAACCACAAGGTTAAATTCGAATTTAAAACGAACAGCCACGTCTTGAAAGTTATCGTCGAGTTATCAAGATCTAAAGAGGAGATATTGTACAATGGCAAGTTTTGAATCGAGATTTCATTCCCCAGTTCATTCATCTTGAAAGGAACAACCACTCTATCTTCTCGTATCACGCATTTGAAAGTCAATTCCCAATTCTCTGACCCAAAATATAAAACGTTTTTATCGTCTAATGCATACGTTGAAGGAGCCGAAGACTCATAACTGGTAGAGAGATCTGTATTTTCAACAGTCGGTATATCTGATATCACTCTAGTAACCGGTCTTGGCATATGTGGTTCGCTATAACTATCGTAACTTCGCCGAAAAAGTTGGACTTTTAAGTACTGTTGTACCGTACCATTGGGGTTGTCTTGCCAACTTGTTTCAAAATAATCCTTTTAATTAATTTTATCTCAACCACATGCGCCAAAAATTTCCAATTTGCGTGCTTGCACCGCCGTTGATGTCTTTTGTTTGTTTTCTTTCCAAAGTCACATTCTTTTGCGATAGTAGCAGTCTTTGTTCAGTCTTAAAACAAGCTATTTCAAGTTTATTATGAGAAGTAAGACCCTTTTCTGTTCCAATCACTGTGGTGTATTCGATCTTCACTAAAAAGAATCCCGGAGTCATATTCAGTCACTCAACATGAGTTCAGATTTACTATTTATTTCTAAAATTATTATTTCATATCAATAATTCGAGATTCATTTTTTTGCGACAAATTCAGGACTTATATCTATACAATACTAGAGCTCAAAAATAACGGAGCAATGCATGTACTCCTGCAACTTTCTTGTTCGGATATCCAAAAATGAGCAAGAACAAAAAACGAAGTGAATCCTCTTCTCATGAAAGAAAAAACAAACACAATAATTACCGAGATAATAAAAAAAAGAGAGGTCGTACCCGGATTCGAACCGGGGTTGTCCGGATCAAAACCGAAAGTGATAACCACTACACTATACAACCAGATAACACTTTAGAAAGCTAGAAATAGGTCTATTAGAGAACACCTCAAAAATGGCTCAGTTTTGGATGTTTTTGCTTTTAAAATAGAGTTCCCATTACAATTTCATACTATTAGAAGGAGAAATGGCGAGTCACATAGCTGGATAATGTATTAAAAGCTACAGTTATGAGAATTAGTGTAATATACCTGGGCAAATAGAGGTCATAAAAGTGAAAAACTTGCCCAAAATCCAAGAGAATCCAAAAAAAAACACTAATTTGTTTTTTGCTCTGGTATAGTAAGGTACTGGGATACATACTTAATGCAAGATACCCAAATAATAGTATAGGGATGCACTACGAAATGTATTATGTAGTAGTCTTATACCTCTTTGTTGTGGTGAGGTATGCCATATGTTTCCGTAGTAGTTAGGCGAATTGAATTTCTCAATTCATGTCCTAGTGCCCTACCTACAATATTCTCCCATTTATCACCATATATGGAGGAAAAAGATGTTGTCTATGCCTCAGCATAAACAGCAGCTATTTTTCCTCTTCTTATAAACTTATATGCTATTTTCATAACTTATATAAACATACGTATTCAGTACTAAATGGATCCAAAATATGATTGAAAAAAAAAAACAGTCTAGCTACCAATGTTTTTCCTTTAGACGATTACGTTGGGAACGCTGACTAACTGGGCAGTTTATTGGGTAAAGGTTGAGCAAACTATTTCATTGTATATCAAGGTGAAAGACAAAGTCTTTCATGAGTAATTGGTAGGTATAACATACCTTATGGCTTTACTACAATATTATTTTTTAATTACTACATATGCATCTTTAAGATATTAATTACCCTCAAGTAAATATTGCAGCTTCCCTCAGTCTTAACATAAACTGATATGATATATTTATGCATAAACATGTGTAGTATTTACAATAATAGATCAAGAATATGAGTAAAAAAATTATGTAGTAAAGTTCTAAACTAATTAGTTCATGAAAGACTACATATTTATTTATTGGAGCAGTGGGATCCTGACAGCGCTGCCGAGATTTAATTCAAGAGACAATATCCATTGACTACTTAACGCCCAGTTGCACTATGTATAGATCCCTTCAATTGACTACTGTCTCATACCTTTGAGTATATGTAACAAATAATAAAGAAATATTCAAAATATATACGCTATTGCACGCGCAAGGCCAAGTTGGGAAGGGTCACCCTGTCTCTCGCTTAGTTAACGAACGGGCCATGTTAATTTATGCCATCTGATGACATCTTATGAGTAGTGCCGGTTTGCTACTCTATTCTTTAACAGATCAATATTAGTAATTACTAATGGATAACTCCAGAATCACATTGCAACATTTACATATATGAATCTTGCTAAAATCCATTTATTTCGGACCCCACATACTATATATATGATGAACAATATACGAGCATTTAAGGTGAAAGGTTTACTTGTGGGAATCAACTGGAGTAGTAAAAGGCTCTTCAATAGTCACAGAGTTTGTAACTACTTACCAGAAAAACCACCTTCACATTTCCAAGATTATAAGAATTTACCATTGACCTTTGACCAGATTGAAAAGGTCTCTCATCAAAGCACCAATCCACACTCACTTCCACCGAGACTTTCCATGTTACCTTCATCATCACCATTGTCACATATGACTTCACAGATCACTCAACAGGCTCAAACAAACAATCCTCTTGCTTTCCAAACTGGAGAGGGAAAGAAGTTGTCAATTGGGGATTTGTTCAGGAAGAAGGAGACCAGAGGTGCAGCATGGAGGTTATTGATGTTTACCAATTTGATCGGATTAGCAATCCTAGCCTATACATATTACAATATTGCTATCGAGAATCTTATAATAAAGGACGAACTACTAGATACATGGTATAAATACGACCAAAAGGATATCTCTCAAACAATCATGGCCATTCATATTGCCATGTTGAGAAAACAGTTACATGACGTCGGAGTTGTTCCAAAGCCTTCTAATATTGCCGTGGAAACCGCTTTGAATCAACTAATCTTCGAAAGAGACGAAGATGGAAGGTTACTGATCTATGTCAACACCAAATACCCTCTGTTTGACTTAGTACCCTTCCACTCCGAATACAGTACATCCAAAGTGGCAAAGTTCAAAAATGCCTAACTGAAAAGTATCTAAAATGCACCACCATCATCATAAAAGATATTTTTCCGCTCCTAACCTCTTCCCTATCTATATACACGAACTTTCCCATAATTAACATCTGCCTTAAAGAGTAGCTAAATACGTACACATCCCTCTGTTAATATATACATACCGTACCATACCATTCCTCCCACTAGACTTCAATAGGAGTCCATGCCATTAGTCATGGCGTCAAAGGGCGCTCCGGTGTCCCCACCGACAGGCAATTTCCTAATCGGGATGATTTGGTGCTCCATGAGAAAAAGAAAAAAACATAGATACCAAACCCTCATGATAAGTGCTTCTATTGCATTGATATAGTACTCCTGCTCATCATTGACCCTTAAAACCCATTAAGGTACCTGTCAATTACCATATATACACAGAATTCCAATACAGGGTGTTGCTAAGACTCTTTGAGAAAAGCGTTGCTATAAAGAATCATTTTAAGAAGCTTGAATTGATAACTATCATCCGACAGATACTAAGCCGGAATAAGAGCAATAACAACTTAACATAGACCAACCAGTTAATGAAAGACAATTTGTATTTATAAGTATTTGATACGTGTATGTGTTCCCATTAAATTATTATGAAAGGCCAGATATTAGATGTTAAAGCGTCTAGACCCAAGATAAAGATGGAGAATCCTCAAGATCTGCCTTACCCCAAAAAGAAGAAACTAGGCAATTCTAAAGACTCCAATGGTAATAATTACGATAATCGTGGATCGTCGTCAAAGAGTTACTCATCCGATATTTTGAATGTATCTAGATCAATTACTGCATGTAAAAGATGTAGATCAAAGAAAACGAAATGTGACCAGAAATTTCCACGTTGTACAAAATGTGAAAAGGCAAATGTGGAATGTATATCACTAGATCCTTCCACCGGTAGAGATATCCCAAGATCGTACATTGTTCACTTGGAAGAGAAATTACAGTTGTTGGAATCGAAATTGAAGAGCCTTGGTCAAGATCCATATTCAAGAGATTCGGACAGTGAGCGAATGAAAATGGAACAACAACCAAATGACTCCTTCGTTGCATTAAGCCGTACACCTATGAGTTCAAATGAAAACCAAACTCCAAATTCATCAATAATGAGTACGTCGGACTCACTTAGAAACCACTCCACCAATAGCGTAATGGATGCAAATATGTCTATATCCGATAGTGATTTCTCCCCAAAGCATTCGATTCTTGCTAAAGTAGAGAGTTCGACCGTTATATCGGGATCTATTGCTCCTTCCTCATATCTAGGTGGTTCTTCGGGTATCCCTTTTGCCAAATTGATGTTCACAGCTTTGAATTTCAGAGGCCATGATTCTCCCTCATTACCTCCAAGTTCCGCACCCTCCACGGGAGCTCAACCGGATTCATCAACTCCCACCCCTGGTCCAGGTCAATCTATGTCAAATAACTTTGGTAAACTTCCCGTTGTTGATCCTTCTATGGCACAAATGAAAGCAACCTCAGTTGTAGCAATGTTACCTACCAAAGATGTTGCAACCAAATTCTTATCCCGTTATTTTGCCCAATCGAATTCACAGCTGCCCGTTCTTCACAGAGAAGAGTTTCTACGCAAATATTTTCAACCCATTTACGGCGATGTTCCAAAAGACGCCGCCTTCGCTTCTTCTTATTCATCCATTAATAGAGACGCATTAAATAAGGACATTAATGAAAAAGATACCTGGTATTACAAACACTCCGAGCTTATCAAAGAGCAAAAATTGCATAATAATAGTATGGATTCACCTGCATCGCATACCAAAGTGATTATCCCAAACGAATATAGAACTCCGCTTTATTTCTTGAACATCGTGTTTGCAATCTCCTCTTCAATCAACCATTTACAATATCCTGAGCATTACTCAGATGGGTTCAAAAATGCAGCGCTAGAGCATATGGATATAGTCTACTCTTCTCCAGATAGACTCGAAGTTTTACAGAGTGTTTTACTATTGACCCTTTATTCAGTTATGAGACCTGCCGTTCCTGGTGTTTGGTATGTATTGGGTTCAGCACTGAGAATTTGCGTTGACCTTGGTTTACATACCGAGTCAAGTATAATAAAGAGTGGATCCTACGATGATTTCACCCTTGATTTAAGAAGAAGATTATTCTGGTGCTGCTACGCCTTGGATAGACAAGTGTGTGTTTACCTTGGAAGGCCATTTGGTATTCCGGAAGAAAGTATAGATGTTTCATTTCCAAGTGAATTGGACGATGCGTTGATTGTTAGACATGAAAAGATTACAGCTAGAAAGAAGCAAACTTCTTCTTACAAATGTGTTTCCATTGCAATGTTCAAAGTGAGACAAATTCAAGCTGAAATACAGAGTATTTTATACGAGTTGAAAGAATTACCAAGAAAGTATAAGGATTTGGATCAGTGGAAAGAGGATATTTCAAGGAAACTGGAGAAATGGAAAGAAAGTATACCAAAGACTCAAAAGAAGATGAACTGTGATTTTAGTTATCAGTTTTTCAATTTGAATTACAGCCATGCAAAAGTTATGCTCAATGGTTTATCACCTGGAAATTTGTCTCCCACAACAGAGAATCAAATCAATGTCGCAATGGCATCAAAGGAAATCATTTTATCATATTATGAATTGTACGAAAAGAAGCTAATCAACTATACCTGGGTAGCTGTTCATAATCTATTTATGGCTGGTACCTCATTCCTGTACTCTATTTACTACTGTCAAGAGGTTAGATTTAGAGTACCTATCAAGGAGATTCAACAAATTGCATTGTACTGTAACTTAATTCTTACAAGTTTATGTGATAGATGTATAGCAGCAGTTCATTGTCGTGATGTGTTTGAAATATTGACTGCTGCCGTGATAAAGATAAGATACACTGCTACTATAGTCAATTCCCCATCTGGTCCAAACGATGGTAATCACAACAATAACTCTGCTACTCGCAGTACCATTATCCCTTCGACTTCTTCAATTGCAGATTCGCAACCAGCAAGACACATGACCGAACATTTGAAAAATCTAATCGCCAGTCTTCCAGCCACCCCATCAGCCTTAGGATCCGTTTCAAGCTCTAATGGCTCTCCTCAAAATTTGCAATTACCTCATTATCACAATACCGAACCAATGATGAATATGAGTATACCTCCCTTGCCAGCTTCAAGGTCCACTATCAAACCTGGATTTCCAAGTGTAATGTCCCCAAACTCACAACAACCAAGACCACTTCACCCCGGTTCTCTCAACGATAATCCGTATAACCGTGGTAATGGTAATAGCCCACAGCTGGTACCAACAAACTATGCTCCTCCTATTGGAATGCCAGTGGCGCCAATACCAGGACAACTACCACCTTTAATATCGATGTTGCCAAACAATCCGGAAGATACTCATTTCATCCAATCTAGACAAAATCTTCAACAGCAGCAGCAGCAGCAAATACATCCTGGTAATCAACAGCAATTCAATCTTCAAAACCAGCAGCAAATGCATCAGCATCAACAACAGCAACAACAACAACAACAGCAGCAGCAGCAGATGCAGCAACAGCAGATGCAACAACATCTTTATCAGCAACAGTTACTGCATCAATCACAGCTGCAAAAGCAAGAGAGGGTCAACAACCCATCGCCTCAACCACCTCTACGTTTTGGAAGTTTCGATCAACAGGAAGAACTAGAGTCTCCATTCAAATGGTCTACTAATGAACAAGAACTGAACAGATTTTTTGAAGAATTGGAGAAAGTAGAGTCACCCCATTCTGTTAGATCTGGTTCGAACCAGTCTGACAATAATGAAAGTGCTTCAAATGCTGATACCACCAGTTATGGTCCCGAATCGTCAAATGAAGAAATAATTACCCAGCAATACAGAAACAATGTCTCTACTAGTCCATTGGTGCACAATTTCTCTGTGGATGTCAATTCAAATTCCAATATCAACAGTACTTCAGATACTCCAGTATCAGCCACCGGTTCCGATAGTTATGAAGCGTTATCTTCCAACAACTCTCCCAATGGATCCTATTACATTAAAAATCAAAAATTGCAGCAACAAATGAACCAGGCACCACAGCATGGCTCAGTGCATCGTCCCAATTACGCAAGACATGCGTCTCAAAATAGTTCTGGTAATAACTACCATTCTTCTTCAAGGAGTGGTGCAGATACGCCAAATAAATCCGAAAGTGATAATGAGTCTCTTAGCAGTCAAGGTGGCAATAATCCATATAGGCCTTTCTCAAACACAAGCGATAGAGTCCCATTGAGTACAAAAGTGCCCTCAACTAGAGAGGGTCAGAAGATTTTCAAGATGATTTATCAAATTCCAACGGAAAGCATCTGGGACCAGTTCTTTGCTCCACAATTTCCAAGCTTAGACGAGGATGGCGTTATTGATGCTGATATCGAACTCGATTCCAATGGGAAAACTACGTAATGTATATGTAACAGTGTATAATAAACAACTCCAATAATCATACTATTCAAATTCTCATCTACATACCATACCGTCTTGTCTTCCTGTTCCGTCCGTTCTTTTTTGCACGCCGCCGCCGCCGCTGCAGGCAAGAGAAAAAAAAGAATCGCGGCAACAGGCGCTTTCCTTCCGCAGATCACCTTCCGCACTCACGTTTGCACACCTTAAAGATGAGATTAGCACTATATTTTGCTACTATAACTCACATATGTTATTACTCTACAGGATATTAACAATATTTAGATTAAATCTCAGAGTTATCTTGGTAAAAAATTCACAAAATTGAATATTTTCAGTTTCAAAGAGCGGACATGTTTTCCCAAATTTGCAAAGATTGAATTGATCCTGCCGCGAGCGGGACTTCATTTTTTATCGAAAATTGCATAAGAGAGTACCATATCTTATTATATATATATATATATACATCCGATTCTTTTTATGTATGGGGAGCAAATATTGTCACCATAGTACATTGGGACAGCTCAGTGACACCAATATACAGCCAATAGTTAGGTTGGTTATTTAGGCGTAATGACACTAACGAATATGGGTCTGTCAACTCACTTCCTAGAGAGTTATCCCGGGGAAGCTCGTGAAAAAAGCACCGTCAACCTTCTATATTCCGCTCCACTGCGAAGAAATTATCAAATGAGCAAAAGTTAAACTTCCACACGACAGGAAAATGACCGTATATGCATACACGAATAGCCAAGCGCTTTCTTTATCTATCTCTTGTCTTTACGGAGTATTATCGTATCGGGGGCACACCTCCGGACAGGCTTCGCGTGTGTGGGTATGTAGCGTAGCATTCTTCACGTGGAACAAGTAATTAATTTGCAGTGATTCTGAGCACCTCTAGCAGTGAACTGCCTACACTGGTACGCCACAAATAAGTATGTATGAGTGAAGGTATATATATCATCATCCAATTGATTTCAGGTTCGTTATTTCGTCTAGTAGTTTTAAATTTTCAGGCTTGTTGATAAGACTCGCAGGATCGATACATTCCCATAGATCCAGACACGATAATTCGTGTTGATTCCCTACGAATAAAACTTCAACATTGACTATGTTACCCACTATTAGTTGATTCAGGTTGACATTCAATACTATATCATCTATGTTTATATCAAGAGTCTTTGAATGATCAGTCAAATCTCTTATTGAGAGCAGTGCCAGCTGGGCATCGTAATTCAGTATTTGACATATTAATCGCAACTGTTTTGGATTTGAGATGGATGTAGTCTTTGCCAGCTCATTGAGCAAGTGGAGGTTTGCCACTATTTGTCCCATTTGAGATGCTGGAGCCTTGAGTAGTGAGGTTGACTCCTTTCACGCAAATTGCTTCTTGATCAACAAAAGAGAATATATCTCCCCATCTTTTTGTTTCTCTCTCCTGGCTGGCTATTATGTTTTTTTTTATCGCACTGGATTTTTTTTGCTCGGGCCGTCTAACGTCTTATCACAAAAAAATATTTCAGAATATTTCAGTATGAAAAGTTTTTGAATCTGCAAGATAAGAAGACTCTTATAGTATATCACCCATCCGCAAGTTGGACCGATATCGAGGATTTATAGATATGTACGCTAGGTTCATTAGGGGCTATGCCACAAAATTTCAAGAGGGGGACATAGTGATGGTCAAACCAAAAGGATCGAGTTTGCTCAATAGTTTTATCTCCAAACCTATATCACTAAATAACAACCAACATGTCAAAAAAGGATTTATTAGACATAGCGACATAATAGGCTCCTATCCAAACGATAAGCTTTACGTTGGGATGAACAGCAAAGGTGAAAAAATGGATAATTTAGAGTATTCCGTCTCATTCCCAACGACTGAAGAATATATCAATCTGGTCAAGAGACGAGCTCAGCCTATTTATTCATTAGATGCTTCTGCAATTGTCAACGTCGCAGATCTACATATAAACTATCCCGAAGTAGAAAAGGACCCGGAGACGGGAGACTTGAGATTGACGAGTCCACCACTTCAGTTTTTGGAAGCTGGAACAGGTCATGGATCTTTGACTTTGGCTATCTGTAAGAACCTCCATTCTGCAAATGCTTATAGTAAAGAACTTGATGATTTAAGCCTGAGAGGTGCTATTTTGCATAGTATAGATCGTCGTGAAGAGCATTCCGCCACAGGAAGTTACAATATTTTCAATTTTAGAAGAGGAATGTATAAAGACAACGTTGAATTTCACGTTAGTAACTCTCCCAGTTACTGGTTAGAATCGGATGAGGGTAGTACTAAGTGGAAAAATTTATATCAAGGACACGCCGCCGAGAATATTGAAGAGAAGGAAGCGTTTTTAGACGGTGTATTTTTAGACATGGCAGATTCCAATAAGGAGGTATCTGCTATCTCCAAATATATGAAACTTGATGCTCCAATGGTTATATTCTGTCCTTCTATTACTCAGATCTTAGATGTTTTGAAAGTGCTCGAAGAAGATAAAACCACCCATTTAGAACATGTCAGAACTCTACAATTATTGGACGGTGCTGGTGGAGGATTGAAAGAGTGGGATACTAGAACAACTACCATAAGAGCCACTGGTGATATTGGATGGGTATGTAGACCTAAAGTTGGTGTTAGAGTAGTTGCAGGCGGATTTGTGATTGTGCTGAGAAAGGCTGCCCTGAATTTACTTAGCGACTCTTCAAAGTTGGATAACAATGTGTCTGACGTCAAATCGCAAGAGAAGGCTGAAGATGAAAGTAAACAAAGTTGGCTTAGCTCTTGGATCAAGAGTATCAAGTCCATGATATTTGGAAATTGAAGAGGATTACAAAAGGTTAGATCAGATAAAAATAGATGTAATTAGATACTTGTAAATAGACTGTATATAACCATGACTCCTTAAGAGGATTAAAATAAAATATAGAACCATTAATAAATAAATGAATAGAACAGAAACAATAGGTGGATAGATAAGAAAAAAGTGATGTTATATAAAAATACAAAAAAAGGGATAAATGACGATATAAGATAATAATGATAAATTGATCATTGTTTTATTTTTTTTAACTGTGAATACTAATCGTTTATGATTTCATTAAAATTTAACACGAGTACGTCTCTTTGATGTAGTTTTCAATAAGATCTTTTGAGCTTGTTCTTCTTCTTCTTCTTCTTCGTCTTCTGAACCAGAAACGTCCATGTCGGAAACGGCTTCAATTTCTTCATCACCGGCTTGTTCAGCAGCAGCTAATCTTGCTTCTCTTGCGACTCTCTTTTCTTCCTTTATTCTCAATTCGACTTCTCTCATCTTTAATAATTCTGGGTTAGATTCGACTAATCTCTTATCCAATGCCATTTGTCTTTCTTTATTACCCTTCATTCTATTCTTGTAGAAGGCCTTTTCTCTTCTTTGTCTAATTTCTTCGATTCTAGACATGGCCTTTAATGTAGTAGCAACCAAATTTCTATTATATCTAACTGGGATATTACGTCTTTGAGCAAAAGTCAAAGTAGAATCAACAGCCAATTCTTTACCGGCAGATTTTCTAAATGCTTTAGTCCACTTAAGTTTTCTTGGATTTCTACGTTGCTTGAAGGCTTTATGACATTTGGAACGACAGAATCTAAATTCTTTGGCATCGTTACGCACAAACATCATACCATGACCTGGGTAAACAGGGGAGGAGCAGAAATGACAGGCATATACTCTCATTGTGTGTTATTTGATTTCACTTGGTGTATGGAAAGAGCCCAAAAATTAAACTATCTGCTAAGAAATCAATCACTATTAATCTTCTCATATATAGTAAAGTGATTTAAATTTTTTAAAATTTTTTTTTATCTCATCCCTATTAAATTTTTTTATTTTTTTTCGAGTATTACGTCAGCATCGGCAGAGTAAAGATGGCGGGTCGATCGTCTCGTTCTTCTTTTTGATGGGTGGAAGAGGAAAAATTTGAACATATTTCAGCCAAAGAGGTATCCAACTTTGCCCGTTTTGTTGCCCTGTTATCTGGGTGAATCATAGTGTATATCTGCCTTTACACTCCACGCAATGTCCAACATAACCAATATACAGGTACCCAGCATACCAGCTGCTCCACAACAGGAATATGCCCAGCAGCAGCAGCAATATCAACAATACCCTCCAAAGGCAAAAGAAGGTAGTATGGAATACTACTTCGATAAGACCTCCGATTACATGTCTGAACACCCAGTAATAACATCCGTCGGCGCTTTTGCCACTGCCTATGTCTTAGCTGGTATGTACAAGAAGTTCGCACCAGGTGCTTCAAGTTCCGGTTTCATCAAAGGTGGTTTTGGTGGTAAGATGAGTGCCAAAGAAGCTTTACAGATCTTGGATTTGAAAGAAGCCACTCTAAGCAAGGCTAAATTGAAGGAAAACCATAGAAGAATCATGTTGTTAAACCATCCAGATAAAGGTGGTTCTCCATTTTTAGCCACCAAGATCAACGAAGCTAAGGATTTCTTAGAGAAGAGAGGAATTACTAAATAGATTTAAATAAGATAAGTTTTGTACATAATACGCTGATAATGTCACTCATATATCGAACATAGTCTTCGGTTTACTTTTACTTTTCTTTTGAAGATTGAGTTTCCTCCTGATTATCGTCCAGTTCAGTTCTATCTCCTCGAAGTCGATGCGATTTATTCAGGTAGCCAAAAAACCGGACCAAGTCTGGAGTTTTTTGTAACCACAACCTTCTAATACCAAAGAAGTAGTAACATCTCCTCCTGTAGATAACGTGTATTACAGTACTTAGATCAGATAAGCTATACACCCTCCCCATTCCAGTATCGACCTTTGAAACAACCATCACATCACACATCCCATATAATATATATATATATATATATAATATCAAAAGACACACGCCGATCGACGCCTTCAAACGGGGTGCCGCAAGTAAGAAAATAAAATATTAAGGGTCACTTTTTTTGAAACGGCTTTCAACATGTTTATCGCATGATCATATCATTTACCCAGTCTCATTATCACAAACCAATACGCATTAATAGAGAACCTGGAGCTAAACTGTATGAAATACACAACTACAGGTATAGGCGTCAGTGCTGTAAGTGAAAATATAACACCGGATCTCTAATGAATCCACGCCACATTTTGTGTGTGATGATTATCACTTGTCGTGTTCATATTACTAACAACCCTGTTTTCTTATTGACATATCTAGGCTGGCGGAACTATATACTACTTATCAAAAGAACAAAACATCAACCATTTGAGTCAATATTTGACGAAATTCGGAATATTAAACCTGTTTATCATCTTTTCTTACTATACCGTTAATTGGGTTAAACTATTGGTATTTGGGAATTTGTCCAATAATGAAATCAAATTCTTGAAGGAAAAAATATACTATACCACGTATGAATTTATCATTGGATTACTTATGATCAAATTCCTAGGTCATAACAATTTAAGTATAGTCGATGATACGGTTCCTTTAATCCAAAGGGATTTCATTAGATATTTGGGATTATTCACATGTGTTTTCCTATTGAAATGCTTCCATCATTTATCAATCATTAGAATCAATACCCTTATCAAATTGAACATGATCAATAAAGTCACAAAGTTTAGATTAACCTTGGGTATATTTACGATGAATTTCATAGATATAAAACTTATCCTATTGTTCAAAGAGGAATTTCTCAACGGTCAGAAAGTTAACCCTTTATTATACATTTTTGGATTTGAGATATTTAGTCTTTATCCAAGTATATTGATACCATTAATCATGTTAACGCTAAACTATATGAGAACACCCAATGTTGTCCAAATCCACTGCTTCAAAACGTTGGAAATTTTGAATGATTTATTTAGGTTTTTTGCCTTTTTGATTTTCAACTCCATCTTTATTAAATTTTTCACAATACCAACTATACATTTACTTCCCAATATTTATAGCTGTCTCAAGCTATTGATACTGAATACAAGAAACTTGATCAAAGTCAGGAAGAACTCCTTGTTCCTCAACAAAGTCCTGGCTAACTCCAAAGTATTAGATACTTATAAAGATGAAATTTGTTCCATCTGTAGAGACGATATAAATTTAGTCGATAATCAATCTATTACTTTGAAATGTGATCATTCATTCCACTGGGATTGTTTGAAAGATTGGTTGGTAAGTTCAAAGACTTGTCCTTATTGTAGGAAAGTCTATAATTAATAGTAGGAAATTTTTGGGATACAACCACATCGATGTGGAGAGGCGTTTTTGGGGTCTTTTTGGAATAAGACATTTTACACGACATCTGACTCGTATAATCATGATAATTAATGAAACATTTTGCATATACTACATGTACGGAAGAGGAAATCTGCATTCATCTATATACATATACTTACATATATACACACGTAAATCAATAGATGTAATCATCAAGTTGATTTTATTTTCAATTTTTGTAACACTACTCGTCCAATTTTGAATTTATTCAATATCGTAATAATCTCGCTGAATTCTGTAGTTACTATTAATATCAAGTATAACACCCCAATACCTGCACTCTTGAGGAAATCAAGTATACTCTGTGAATCATCGCCAATTGTAAGCAATTGCAACAAATAGATTATGAGAGACACGAATAAGAAATATAAATACTTCTTATCGAACTTGTTCGTCAATTTAAACTCTTTATTCAGATTCCAAAGGCAATATGAGATCCTAATAGACATATTGATGGAATTACTAATGATCAACGAGATCAAACCTAATTCGAAAACAGTGGCTAAAGTATAACATGAAACTGTAAATATCAACGAGCAGAAAATCATCAATTTTGAGTAGTTGTTGATATCCTTGGGATTCTTAGTGATTGAATAGAAAATAGCTTCAGATATACCATTTATCGATAAGAAGGGAAGGTATAACCAGTATGATTTGAATGCTTGAAAGAATTCATCTATTGATTCCTTGTTGTTATTGGCGACTAGATTCCTCAATAACCTACCAAAGATAAACCTTGTGTTGACTGGGGCAAATAGAACAATAACCAAACTTAGGTAAAAATAGAATTTCAATACTGGTCTTAAAGAGACAAACACTTTGGTATTGGAGTTTACATCGTTGTTAGAATATATCTTAGTGACGAACATCCTTGTTGATTCTTCAATGGGTAAAAACAATAACCTAGCAAACAAAGAACCGTAGTTATTTATTATTGCGAAATATCCCTGCGTATCCATTGAAAATAGAAAGTTTATCAATAGCTTATCACCTTCGGTCAAGAAATGCTTGAATATCAGCTGTGTGAATATCGATCTCCAATATTTTATCGATTCGGGGTCAAAGTAATAATCATTACTATTATCTCTATCTTTCTCATTGTCTTTTTCGTCACGTATTTCGATCTTATGCGGTATTATAGGGTTAGAATGGGTATATGCAATATAATAACACAGAAACAAACTAAAAGAGTATATACATTGTCCCAAAGAAAAACTTAGCACCAAAATTCCATCGTTTAACTTATTTCTGAAGATCAGAACAACCAAAGATTGCACTAAACATTTCCCAAATGAACTTATACTCTCAATCTTCGTACGTTTTGGAAGGTTCAACTCAAATTGATTAAGGTTATAGAATGGCTCACTGAACAACTCCAAGAGAATAGATAGGAAAATTGCTAGTATTGATATAGCGCTATAATCGAGAGATACAAGATTAATTTGCGTACTGTAAAAAAATTGAAGGTATATTATAACTATCATCGTTGGTATTCCCACTAGTATAGATACCCAAGACAGATTAATTGCATCCTGGAAGATAGAATAGTTGTTGCTTCCATGTTTATTATTATCCTTTGAGTTCTGTGATTTTTGGTTGTTTTGGTTCAATTGAAGTACAGAGAGTCGTATACCTTCCCTACTGAAAAATAAAATAGATCCAATTGTAAACTCTATGAGAGACGTTAACCCCATGGAATTGGAGGTCACATAACTGACCAAAAGTTGGTTCATGGCAAAAGTCATCAATTTACCATATAACTGTCCAATCATCAATATACCTGCTCCAGATGTAAGATTTGAACCTCGAAGTTTGGGTCTTAACTTAGGATCTTGCCTGTCTATTGAATCTCTTTCGGTTTCTTCGATTAATCCATCCCCAGATTTCGCATCTGAAGCGTCTCTTCTCTTGGCCATCTTTACAAAAACTCTAGTACCGTACCACTACAGGATCTAAAAGCAGCAGCTATGAACCGTGATAGCAATGTCAATAGCAATAGCAATGACAATAATGCCACATCGTAAATCAATATACGGCTGGGCTAAATAAATGAAAGGGAAACAAGAGCTCAGTCAAGAACCCCAGCGAGGCAGTGCAAGGTTACCCTTTTTTGATTGGACAATTTATCGGACAAGTACAAAATTAAACATCAACAGGCTTTAATTGATAACCAGATGGGTTTGGAAGGAGTTGGATAAGTATAATATCGAAATTAAATCCATACATACATCGAATCAAACATGGATTTCGAGTTGAGAGAACAAGACCGTTGGCTTCCCATTGCCAATGTGGCAAGGCTGATGAAAGGCACACTGCCAGCCACTGCGAAAGTGTCAAAGGATGCCAAAGAGTGTATGCAAGAATGTGTCTCTGAATTCATCTCGTTTGTCACTTCCGAAGCATCTGATAGATGTATATTGGATAAGAGAAAGACGATCAATGGTGAAGACATACTTTATTCTTTGAATACTTTGGGGTTTGAAAATTACTCCGAAATCTTAAAGATTTATTTGGCAAAGTATAGAGAACAGCAGGCATTGAGGCAAGAAAGAGGTGAATATAAAAAGAAATCTAGTAAGAAACAAGCTGTCACTGATAAGGACAATGAAGGAAACGATAATGAAAATGACCAGACCAATACTTTGGTCAATAAAGATGACGAACTTGATCTTGATAAAGCTGATCATCAAATAAATAATGAACAATTAGATGAAAATAATAGCAAGAAGATACCTATTGAAGAACAGCAATTTTTCAACTATCCAGCCGATGAAGACGAGGAAGAAAGGGCTGTAAGTATGGGGTCTAATGGTGTTAATACCAATAACGTTGGTTCCAATGGTTTACAAAATCAAACACAAGACGGTACGAATGAGGAATACGTTCAACAGTTATACGAGCAAGATTATGGTGATCAATCTAAGATATATACACATCATTCTCAATACCATAATAACCCTGCCAATCCTCACTTTGTCAAGAATGAAATGGATGAAGACTTGAATTTACTTGAGAAAGAAGTTGAAATTGATACTACAAAGCCACCTGGTGCCGATGATGCTTTAAGTATGGCTAGTCCTCATAGTAATAGTAGGAATAATAGCAACATGTTAACAAATGGAATTTCTACTGATCCATTATCTATACAACAGGATGTTTCGCAACAGGGCCAGCAACAATTGGGTGCAACTTCTATGCTTCCAAATAAGAGCGTTAGTGTTGCAGATGAAGCAACTTTAAGTCTTAATTTAAATGACAATGTCAATGGAGTGGTAGTTTCAGAGACTGAAGAATTGGCTTCTTTGACAAATGGTCATCATGGTGAGAATGTATTATACCGCTACCAGAATGATTTTTGATCTAATTGTGTGTTTTGTTTATTTACGATAATGTTGTATACTGTACTATATCATATTATGTTACGTTTTGTTTAATTTGATTTGTTTTTGCCTTTTGATTCTTTTGCCTTTTGATTCTTTTGTTTTTCTGTTATTCTGTTATGTCGTTAGTTCTAGTACTATTATACGTTATTTTTTTCCATTTTATTATAGTACATAAGTTCAGGTATCTTTCTTCATTGGCGATACTGCTTTATTTATAATTAAAAATTTCTAATGCCTGTTTTTCCCAGTTATACTCACTCTATATATGAAAACCAGTTTACACGACGATTGCTCTACTTAAACCGCAAGTCATCCTCTTGTATCAAATGCCTTAATTGACCTGACAGTCACGGCAGAAGGACTTGTGTATCGACATACAAATAAGGATAAACATAAATAAAGGAAAACACACGTGCCGTCAAATAAAATATAAATGGCTCTTGACCAAGGAGGCTGAGAAAACAATGACGTTCTCTGCCCGAGCATGATGATGGGAATGTGCTCTGCTGGACAGCTTTAAACCTTTGTTTGCATATCTTTGCTAAGGCTGCTTCCACTTGTCTATACAAGTGATAACTGGCGTGAAAGAGAGCATATTGGATATAGTCTACAATCTACAATCAGAAATTAGTGCACTGGTGCTATACACAATCTTCCAAAATAAGACAGAGTTCAAATAAACGTGGAGAATTAAACAAACACAGCTTTGCTATATAATTGTTTCATATTTATTGCATTACTTACAAAGCTTACCGAATTATGTTTTCCTTGGGTGTCTTAACTGCCATAGCGCTTACCGTAAGCTCAGGTACATCAGCTGCAATCCTACCTGGCCTATACTCTCAAACATCAACTGATCAATCCAATGTATTGAGATACTTGGCTGGCCCCAACCCTTTTATCGAACATACGGGTTATGGAATCCCACTGGACACCCCTCAATTCTGTGAAGTTACTCAAGTTCATTTACATATGAGACATGGAGAAAGATATCCTACCAGTGGTGCATCCTCTAGTTATATCGATCTTTATAACAAGTTGAAGAACGCAAAAGTTGAAAGTTATACCGGTCCTTTGGCATTTGTTGAGGGTTTAGAGTATTTTACAGAACAACCATCGTATTACGATTCGGAAACATTTAAAGGTCCTTACTCTGGTTATCTGGATGCTTTCACATTTGGTTCTCAATTGAGACAGAGATATGATCATTTGGTAAACACTTCGGAAATTTCCCCATTGTTTACTTCTTCAAGTGCAAGAGTCGTCGAGACAGCTCGAACTTTCGGAAAGGCCTTCTTTGGATTCGATGCATATGCTAACAATGTTTCACTTCAAATTATATCTGAAAAGGAAACGCAAGGCTACGATACCATTACCCCAGCTGGTACATGTCCTAATTTCGACGGTAATTATGGCTCGGATTACGTATCCAAATTCCCCTCCATTTACTTCCAACGTGAAGCAGAAAGATTAAACACCTTGTCTCCAGGTTTCAACATCACTGCAGATGATATCCCAGTAATGGCTGCATACTGTGGTTATGAGTTGAACGCCCAAGGTTCTTCCAGTTTCTGTGGTGCGCTATCGTTGGATGCACTAATTGCCAATGCATATTACAACGATTTGACAAAATTCTACAGTCAAGGCCCAGGGAATAATTTATCGGCGATAGTTGGATCGGTTGGTACAAATGCCACTTTGACATTATTGAAACAAGGACCCGAGGGATATAAAATCTCTAATGCAACAACTAAGTCAAAATCTTCATTCAACGGTAAAGTATTTTTGAATTTCTTCCACGATACTGATATGGTGAATTACCTAACAGCTTTGGATTTATTTGAGGATTACCCATTGCCTAACGATCAAATCGATTTTCAACGTACTTTCAAACTAAGTGAAATTGTCCCCATGGGTGCCAGATTAATTACAGAGAGATTGGTATGCAATGATACAGCATTTGGCGGAGGTGAAGCAGAAGTATACGTTAGAACAATAGTTAACGATAAAGTCATCCCGCTGGGAGGCTGCTCTTCAGGCCCGGGCTATTCATGTGGATTGAATGATTATTCTGATATTATCGAATCTCAAATGGGCAATGTATCATTTGCCAAAGCCTGTGGTATATCTAAAGATGTCCCGCAGTTTACCAAATTCTACTGGAATTGGGAAGTTACTTTTGAAAACAATTGATTTATGTATGCATCTATGTATTTACGTGTTTATGTAGCCTCCCTCAAATCAAAATGCAAATTCAAACCGGATACTTAAATACATTACAATAGTAATAAATATTAATATCAAAAAATTAGAACGAAAATCTATTAAATACAATTAGCTATATGAATTATTCCGTGGTCTTTGGTTCAACTGAAGCTTCTTCGGTGGCATCAGTTTCAACTGGAGTTTCAGTTTCGGATTTAGTTTCACCGTCAATAGGTGGTCTTGATTTCAAGATAGGTGGAGCTTTGATTTGCATAGCTTCTTCCTTTGTAGTCTCAATTTCAAAGAGTCTGTATAATAATTCGAAACCTTCGTGTTTATTAACCATCAAGTTCAAGTTGGATTTACCCTTCCATAAAGGCAAGAATAGAGTTTCCTTATTATCGCCATCTCTTTGGATCTCCAAGAAACAACAACCTTCGTCTACTTGTTCAATAGCATTGACAAATTCTTCGTCGATTTTATTCTCCTTGATAAATCTCAAACTTGGGAAGGTGTCTTGTAATAAGACCTTCAATAACTCTAGATTACCCTTGAATTGTCTCTTATCTGAGATATGGGCTTTCAATAAAGCAACCGATTCACTTTGAACTCTCCATGCAACGTCTGATCTTTGGGACACAAATAATTTAATACCGGCATAGACAAACTTCAACTTGTTGTTGTTTGTAACTAAGATCTTCTTTATTATTGGAGAAACGTAATAGATGGTACGTAATGGTTCACCTGTAGCGTTACGTACTAAAGTACAGTCCTTTGAGAAAGTATCGGCAACGTCATAGAAATCCCAACATTGTTGTAGAGCTGAGTTATTTGGTTCGAGGAAGTTGAATGGTTCTTCATTGGCATCCCTTGGTAATCTTTCCTTTTTCTTCTTTTGTTGTGGTTCTTCTGATTCTTCTGTAGTTGTGTCTAATTTGATCTTCTTTGATTCTTCATCATCTTGTTGATCTTCAGTTGGGCGTTTTTTAGAATCTACTGGAAGTTGGTGGTTTGAACTATTACTAGTAGTAGCAGCGTTGGTATCGATTTTCTCTAAAACGGTGATGAAAAATCCACCTGTGTTTTGGAAATGTGGGTAGACTCTGATACAGTTTTCCAAATGTAATTCCTTGGCTTCTTCTTCGGTCGGTGGGAAATATGATTCACCTAATTCGTTTTCAGAAGGTTCTGATCTTTCTTGCATATCTTTACCAATGACTTTCCATGTGGAAACACCTTGTCTTCTAACTAAGCCTGGTAATCTATCATCACAGTTGACAGTCTTGACTTTACCGCCCATTCTCTTCAAGGCAGCGGCAACAACGGCTTCATTTTCAATTGGGTTTAAAGAACAAGTAGAGTACACTAATCTACCACCATTTTTTAACAATTGTAAACCACGCATTAAGATGTTCAATTGCAAAGTATGTAAACCAATGGCATTACCAGTACCCCAATCTTTCCAAACGTTGATATTCTTTCTCATGGTGGCATCACCGGTACATGGAACATCACAGAGGACTCTATCGAATTTAACATATTCGGAATCTAATTCATCGAATTTCATCTTTGGGAAGAATTGAGCATCGTGATTGACCACTAAGAAATTTGGGGAGTTTAATCTCTTGATTTGATGGACTAACATATGAGATCTCTTATAATCTGAGTCGTTAGCCATGACGAAACCGGTTGGTTTTTCTAATTCTGTCTCTTTGGCATGTAAGGATTCAACCAATTGAGCGGTTTTGGAACCTGGAGCAGCACACATATCTAAGACATAATGTTCTGGTTCGACGTCTAATAATAAAGGTGGGATCATGGAGACAGCTTCTTGTCTTGAGATATTACCAACTTCAGTTTCTGAGACTAGGAATCTTTGAGTCTTGGAAAATTGAGGATTTTTCTTCATCATTGATTTAGGTAAATCGATTTGGAAAGCCAATTGATTTGGGTACCATGAAAATGCCTTTGGTGGTTGATATTTAAGAACGGCGTCATCCTCACTTGCGATTTCATTACCTTCGGCATCGACTAATTTATCTAAAAATGGCATATGTTTAGTCTTGAAAAGATCGGCAATTTCATCGGCATGTTGTTTAGAACCTGTAACTCTGAAAGTTAAAGGTAAATTCTCCTGACATGTCTTTTTGAATAATTGCCATTCTTCTTCATCTGGGATTAAATGAGACTGTTGCTCTTTATAGTATGTTTCCCATTTGGCATTCTCTCTCTTGATTTCGACCCAGTAACCATCGTTTCCAACTGGTCTGTTGTCTCTTTTACCCAATCTGTTGTTGTGGCCTTGGTTCTTACCGTTTCTCTTTCTGAATTTTCCCATTGTAAGTGCAGTTGTACTTAAGAATCTCTTCATAAACTTGATCCAAAAAAGAAAACCCACTAAAAAAAAGAAACCCTCTAATCTATCTTTGGTTGTTTTGAGAAAATTGAAAATAAATATTTCTGAAAATTTTCCCCTTTGAAAAATTTGGTGAAAAGAAAGCAAAAAATCACATCGAGACAACACCGCCCTGATCTTGGGGATTGGTTCATATATATATATATACATAGATATACATCTAGGCACCCTTTGTTTCTTCTGCTCTTAGTGTTTACCAGTGTGTATATTATGGTCGAATAGATGCCGTTAGCTACCGTAGGTCACAGGAATGCAATCTCCTCTAGTTTGCTGACAGACTGGCTATTGGAAGCATCGATAGCAGTCATCGAGACACCAAAGTTGACCAACAGGTATTATTTGGACAAAAGATACCATGTTTTAAAAGTACTCAAAATCGTCAATGAACGCATAAGGGATTGTCTCTATGTGACTCTATGTGATTCGATGTACGTTATACTAGGGTTGGTTCATCGAGATTTGATCTCCAAGTTGGAAGGGAAATACAGGTGTCGTATAACTCAATTGATCAATCATTCGGAACTGATTATCAACGATGGGTATTTTGAAATGTGGACTAATTTACGCGTTTATCAAGAAGGATTCGGTAGGATCTTGAAAGACCGTGGGGTAGGGAATTATAGCTGCAGGGTTATAGTGTTGCATATTTTAGACTGTGATGTTATCGAAAGAGAATCAAATGTTATGGAGTTGAATACAATACCCCTATTGTATGATCAATCAGGGTATATGGAAGTATTTGCAAATGGCGAATCAGATGAAGAAGATGAAGAAGAGGAGATGGAGAACGATTTGATGGATCCCTTTTAAGTGAAAAACTATAAATCAAATGATGTAGTTTGTATTAACAGGATTGTTTTTTGGTTTTATGGAATATATATATGATATTATATGTACACAATTAGTCTTTCTTTGATATATATATCAGAGAGTAAATGATAAATATCAACAATTTCAAATAGATTTATTGGCGTTTTTACCTCTTGGTCTATCTTTAAATTTGTTCTTATTAACGGTTTTTCTAGTCTTGAAACCACCTTTAGCAAGGACACCCCATGGAGATTGTGATAATTTATTGGACTTAGATTTACCTCTACCACCACCATGAGGATGGTCACATTTATTCATGGCCACACCTCTAACAGTTGGTCTGATACCTCTATATCTTGATCTACCGGCTTTACCTAAAGATTCGGTATGATGAGCAGAATTAGAAGTGGTACCTAAAGTAGCGCATGCTTCTAATGGAACATATCTTTGTTCACCACTCTTCAAGGTAACAATGGCTTTTTTCTCCTTTGGTAATTTGGCAATTAATCTACCATAAGAACCAGCGGCTCTACAGAACTTAGCTTCACCTTTGGCATCTTGACCAATACTATGGATAATTGAACCAATTGGGATCATTGAGATTGGTAAACAATTACCTCTCTTGGTCAATTTAACAGACAATAAAGCAGGATCGATCTTACCACCCATTTCATCGATTAAATACTGAGGAATACCATTTCTAAAACTTTCAACTTCATCACCTTGTCTTAAACCTTCACAAGCAAGGATATAAGAGATTTTACCTGTATCTTTATGTTTTAAAAGGGCAATATGAGAAGTTCTATTTGGATCGTATTCGATTCTTTGTACTATTTGTGGACCAGCATCGAGTCTTTTATAATCAATTTGTCTATATCTACGTTGATGTCCACCACCTCTATGTCTGACGGTAATATGACCTGTATTATTTCTACCCGATTTAAGCACAAGGGTATTTGTCAAGGGGAAATATGGTTTACCCTTCCAAAGGTAAGGATATATTGGTTTTCTCCACCATCTAACACCCGGGGATTGTGGTTTTAATTTTTTCAATTGGACTTTTTCCTTGGATAATTTCAATTGTGTTTGATTAAACATGTCTTGGATTTCTAAAGTAGTCTTTGAATCTCTCTGATGTTCATCAGTGGATGATGCGAATCTTGACAAGGTCAAGGGAGCTGCCACTCTAGGCACAGAGGCCATGGCGAGAACGGCCCTCGGGGACGTGCTGCGAGCACCCAATAGCCTTAACATAGTGTGTGTGTGTCAGGGAGTATGGGAATAGAGTTGAACGAACTATAGTAATACCAACACCACCACCACCACCGCAAACATGTACCATAAATATAATATATGCCACCACCAACTACCCTTGGGTGAAAAATTGTCCACCCTCGCACACCCGTGCACATGCCCGCTCTGGCGGCATAACTGGCTTGTACTGTTAACTATGCGGAGAAAAGTGTGCACGCCACTTATGCCGAGCGAATAGAAATCTCAGCGAAGAAAGAAAGAAAGCAGAGGAGAGAGAGAGGACGAGCTAGCACTTGGATATATTAAAACATTGATTAACTGTATCGTATACTCTTATCAGACCTACCATCCATCCAAACTATCATCCATTAACGATACAATTATAATCACAATGTTAGCTCGTCAATTCACTAGATCCTTAGCTACCGCCACCAAATCCGTCGGTGTCAAGCCTCCTGTTCAATTGTTTGGTATCGATGGTACCTACGCAACTGCTCTTTTCTCAGCTGCTTCCAAGGATTCAACCATTGAAAAAGCCAATTCTTCATTAGAAACCATTGCTAAGACCATTGCCACTGATGCCCCAGTTAAGACCGCTTTAGCTAACCCAGCTTTATCCTTGACCACTAGATTAACAATTGTTGATTCATTATCCAAAACTTTGAAATTAGACCCAATTGTCCACAATTTATTAAAGGTATTAGCCGAAAATAACAGATTAGATTTAGTCTCTGCCGTTGCCAAACAATTCGGTAAATTATCCGATGCTTATAAAGGTGTTGTTGAAGCTACCGTTGTTTCTGCTAAACCTTTGGATTCCAAAATCTTGGCTAGATTAACCAAATCTATCTCTGCCTCTAAATACGTTGGTTCAGGTAAAACTTTAAAGATCACCAATGATGTCAACCCAGATATCTTAGGTGGTTTAATCGTTGAAGTTGCCGATAAAACTGTCGATTTATCCGTCTCTGCTAAGGTCAACAAATTAAACAAGGTCTTAACCGAAGCCATCTAAATTAACTGAAGTATAACATTATTACCATTTATTATGACGATCAACAAGAAAAGATTTAAATTAGACATTTGAATTCATTATATTTAGAATATTTCGAAAAGTTACAATTAGAGAGATGATGATGATACTTATATCGCCATTTATTAGACTACATCTCTTACTTTTTGTTTCTTTTCTCCCTCCATTTTGTTTATTTATTTATTTAATATATTATTTAAAATAAACATCCTTTTTCACGTTTTTATACATTATCCATTTGTGTTGATTATAACTCAATTGATACGATTGGTTTCCTTGTACTGTAAATTCAACCTTTCACCCCCTACCCCCACATTAACGCGTCATTTTAAACGTCTAAAATCATGTAAATAGACGATGAAACGTTCAAAGAAATTGTTCCGTCTCACTTTTAAGGCGAGCAGTCGATTTTCCTTGACCATAATATTTTAGTATGTATTTCTATACATGGCTCCACTCCACGTTATTAAAAGACAGGTAGATCAGGATCTTATATCCATCGTAGATATCTTAGGATTCAAGAGATGTTGGAATTACAGCAGGAAGTATCGAATTTACGGATCAGTGGAGATAAAGACGACAAATTTGAAGATATAACAGATGAATTCTTTAAGATTACACAGTCCAAGATCGAATTCGGACATATTGTGAAATCGAATTTCTTCAAATTAATAGAAGGTACTCATGCTTTAGAAGTCTTGAATCCAAGGTTGGATTCTTCATTGGGTGAATATGAGTATTATGGATCTAACGATACCAACAACAAGACAACTACTATAATAAATAATTCTAACACTATCACTACTTTTGATGTTGAAAAGAGTCGGGAGATAAGTGAAGTTGAATGGGTGTTTCAAAATCTGATCAAATTAATTGACTCGTGGTTTGAATTCAACACCTCATTGAGTTGTAACCTGTTAAGTTGCGAATATATAAGTGATATCCTGATAAAGTACAAAGAAACCAAATCGCTCAATTATGATATATACGACGATGGAAAGGATGGATTGCAGATGAAGATGTTAAGATATGGATGCATTGGATTGATTCAATTCATGAAATTTATAATTACTTTAGGGCAAGCCGGTGTTATTTATGAAGAAGAAGATTTGAATATACAAACCATGAATCTTGATTTCTTGGTTGAGATAGATATCAATGATACAATCACCAAATTGGAAGGTTTGATCGATTCTATAGACGAGGAGAAAAGAGAATATGCAAAGATAAAGAAGTACTTGCAGGTGATCTTATCGGTACTCTATATCCCAGAGATACTGAATATAAACGTTGAGTTATTCAGAGAAAAGAAGGATATAAGTGAGTTGACTTCGATATTTGAAAAATCATTGACTATTATATCTGATTTGAAAAAACTTAAAGAAGTTGAACATGATAATAGTACGAATTTCAACTTTGAAGAGATGAAACACTGTTTTAATAACAATTTACAGAAGGATATTGATAACTTCAGTCCTCCCAAAAAATCTGTATTGAGTAACAGTCAGGAAGGAGATAAGATTGATAAGAGTTGGTATCTTTTATCATTGGATAATTGTAGATTCTTATTCCAAGATCTACTGGATATGTTAAAGATAATTGATTGTGCTAACGTTCTTGAATTGTTCGAGTTTCTCCAGGAATTCATGAATTTTAGAAGAGATACATTAACTGACGATGTAGAAAAAGAGGATGAAATCATTGGACATCATGTTATCACAAGGTCTCTATTACAGTTATTTATCATCAGGGACGATAAATCGATCATGGGATCGTCTTTTATCTCGACCCAGAGTTTAATGGTTGAGTATATCAGAGCTACATCTGGTATAGGAAGTAATGTGTTTGAATTGTTGAATCTTGATATTCATAGTGAAGCATCACTTTCATATTCAACCAAAGAAGAGATTGTAGAATTGAGATTTAAATTACAATTATTGTTGAATAATTTAGAGTCGCCTTTTTTGAATTTAATCTCCACCGTTTCTCAAAACTCATCTAGACAAAGACAATTTAAGATTAAAGAGTTGGTAATTTGGGATACATTACACGTTGAGATTAAATCTTTTGAAGATTCACTCGTTGAGACGGTGAAGGATATAGATAGTTTGAAATGGTTGATCGATGAGATCATGCCCCTTGGTTTATTTGTATATACGATGAAACTGTTGACAATGGAATCGATTGTATTCAAATCGATTGAACTCAAGACTTCAAGGGACCTGAGAGAATTGAGGGTCGATTATTGGTATTTACAGAGTTATGTTTTGCCTTTGATTCAAGGCTTTCTCATCAATGAAAATTATTCCAAACTGATTGAACTCAAGACAAATCAATTGAACTCCTTAAACAAAAAATACAAGAAATGTAAAGCTGGTGATAAAAAGCAGAAATTAAAAGAAGAATATATCAAATTAAGTCTTGACATCAAATCAAGATTGGACAACTTTTCTTCCTTTCTCACAAGGCTCGAGGTGAAATATTCGATAATAAGTAAGATGATAGACTCACAAATGGATCTATTAAACTTGATCTACTTCAACAACTCGAATTTATTCAACATCCCTAAGTATTCCAAGGCATCTGAGGAGTTATTGTTTTATTTACAATTGAAATATATTTCATCCATTGGTGTTCCACAACAACCTACATTTGTGGATTACAAGTCATATTTAAGTCAATTGAACAAATCAAAGATAAAAATATCAAATACCGCCGAGTTGCTAGAATTGATTGAGAATGATGAATCTCAATTGTTAGAACCCAAGTTAAGGGAAAGATATCTTGGGTCAACAAGGGGGGTAATGGAAGCTATTGAAGAAGTCAAGGTGACAAAGAGAGTCAGCGGGGTCAAGATAGTTTACACGAACGAAAGTAGCAGTTATTTCCCCATACTTTGTATAAATAAATAGATGAATAAATAAATAAATAAATGTATAAATAAATATATAAATAAAAAGCGTAAAAAAACCATGTTAATAGTCATTTCCACAAAGAGTAGAAAACCCTCGTCACAGCCCTCGCAGGGTATCACGTGCAACCGATACACCTGCCACCTGATAGCACCGCCCTTGGAGAATACACCGCCCTTATTAAAATGAAGATAACCGGGTAACAGGCTCCACCCCCCAAAAAAAAGAATCTCACTCGCTCTTTGGAAAAAAAACCAAAATTTTCACTCTTGCCTGGATCTCCCATACATTGTGTGAGTGGCAGTAAGTAATAATTTTTTCCTCTTTCTTCTTATTAGAAGTGTATACTTTAATTTTTTACTGTATTACTATATTCCTCTTTTTCCTCTTACTTTTGAATTTTCAACTAACACAGAGATAATCATACAGACATGCCTCCAAAATTCGATCCAAGTGAAGTCAAATTTATCTACCTTAGAGCCGTTGGTGGTGAAGTTGGTGCTTCATCCGCTTTAGCCCCAAAGATTGGTCCTTTAGGTTTATCACCAAAGAAGGTTGGTGAAGATATTGCCAAGGCTACCACCAAATTCAAGGGTATTAAAGTTACCGTTCAATTAAGAATCCAAAATAGACAAGCCGTCGCCTCTGTTGTTCCAGCTGCTTCTTCTTTAGTCATTACTGCCTTAAAGGAAGCTCCAAGAGACAGAAAGAAGGAAAAGAACGTCAAGCATTCTGGTAATATCCCAATTGAAGAAATCTGGGAAATTGCTAGAACTATGAAGGAAAAATCTTTCGGTAAGAATTTAGCCTCTGTTGCTAAGGAAATCTTAGGTACCGCTCAATCCGTTGGTTGTCGTGTTGCTGGTAAGCCACCTCACGATATAATCGAAGCTATTGATGCTGGTGAAATTGATGGTATGTACTACTAACTTTCTTGTTGAAATCAAATGAATTTAGACTAAACTAAAATTCAATCAATAATCTAAATTCATTTGATTTGATTCGAAATCATTCAACTCATTTCAAGTGCTTTTTTTATTCGACCCAATTTACTAACTTTTTATTCAATTAATACAGTCCCAGAAAACTAATCTTATCTACATAAGAATTATACAAAAATTTAATATAGGGTTTTATTCTTAACAAAGCTTTTATCATTTTAATATTTCAAATCGATTTATCTTATTCATCGTATTGTACTATACTTCTGTCATTCCAAAGTTTTTTTTATTTGATTTGAATTTGAAGTTTTTTTTTTTTGTTTTTGCTTTTGCTTTTACCTACTCCAATTGTTTTATTTATTAAAGCCATTTGCAGTGTGTGTTTTTTCTACTTTTGAATTTTTTTTTTTCTTTAAAGAAGTTTGCCAACACTCTGGTGTCAATTTAATTTGTTATTTGATTCCTATTTTGGTGCAAACGAGATCGATTTTGATTACTACTCACCTTTTTATTCGTTTTACTTTTTCGATAAGTATTTGGAATTTCTTGAGCTTTGATTTGCTTTGACTTTTATAGTCAAATTTAAGTTAAAACTAAATATTGAGTGATTAGACAATTGATAAGTAATGGTTTTATTAATTTTAAAAGTGTGGTCTTTGGATTTCATACTCGGTTAGTTAAACTGTGAAATATATCTTTATACTATTTTATTCTCTTGGGTTTTATTATCTTATTTGATTATTGTCTTGGCTTTCAGCTCATACATGTTATTCCGAAAAAAGTCGTTACGGTATTAGATGAATATCTCGGTCCATTTCACTATCAAACAATGAACCTAATTTTTGTAACAACCTATTGATATCTTTCAATTACTAACCTAGCAGTAAATAATACAAATATGCTATTAAATAATGAATTGAACAGATTCATTGCCATGGTTTTAGTCGAAATCTAGCGCGTAGACTGGCGTGGATTTTCTCGATTTGGCGATAGGCTAATCGCTTTTCCAAATAATTGCTATCTCTCTTGTTTACATTTATTTGATTTTCATCTCATGATTTGTAGTGCTGCCATCACTGATATATACTATTTATAACGGGTTCATTCGTGTGTCGTATTACTGGAAATGTCAGATCTGATAGATAGAGTCTTTGTCAAGGCCATATCCACTATACGTGCCTTATCCACGAGAAAATCAACAAATTCTTTGCCTAGACCTCCATTATCAAATAGGGTTAAACTATATGGATTGTATAAACAAGCAACAGAAGGTGATGTTACGGGTATAATGGAAAGACCAATAGGTTTAACACCTGAAATAGAAAGTAATAAAAGAAAATGGGATGCTTGGGATCAAGAGAAAGGGTTGAGTAAAGAAGAAGCTAAAGTTAAGTATATCGAGTTCCTCATTGAAACTTTAAAGAATTATGCAATTGTTGATAATTATGATGGTATCGATGAGACAAAGGAATTGTTGAATGAGTTAGAATATCTTTGGGATCAAGTGAAATCAAACGAGGATTTCAACTATAGTTATAGTAATCATTCTGGTGGTTCAATGAATAGTTTTATTGGATTATCGAGTAATGATATAATTCAAAGATCTCAATCACCTGCTTTATCCTTGTATAAATTGGCTTCATCCAATTCAAATAGTAATTTATTACGTCCAATAAGTAGATTATCGATGACTCATCATCACCATCATCCAAGTCATAATAATTTACAATCATTTCAGAACAAATCTGATATGGAATCGATAAGAACTTCATTGTTCAATCAAGATACAAACGTTTCAAGAGGTTCAAAGAGACAATTTAGTAATATGAGTACCATGGGGAATGGTGGGAATGAGATGGAATTTGTTAAATGGCAAAGCGATGTTAATTCTACTTTGAGTAAATTGAACGTTGAATTAAATTATTTAAGAAATCAAAGGGTTAATAGTGTGAATAGAGGATCGAGTTCTTCTATTTCTAATACCAAGAGAGACTCGAGAAGTAGTGGTAATAACAATAACGGCAATCACAATAACAGCAATAGTTTAAGTGTTTTCAAGAAGGTTAAGTCGCTAATATTCAATTTGATATTGACTACTTTTAAATTTGTCAAGAGTGTATTCAAGCATCTAACAATTGATATAGTTGTAGTTTATTTGACATTTGGGTTATTAAAGAAGTTTTTGGGGATTGATCTTATGTCGTCTTTAAGATCGTACAAATCACCTCAGAAGGTAGAATCTAGTATTCCTCAAGTCGATAGAACTTCTTCATCTTTTACATCGTCTTCTTCTTCTAATTCAGGACTTGCAGGTCAAGAATCGGGAAATTTGCTATTTAGCATCATTAAAAGCAGTGAATTGTTGATCAACCTGATCAAATTTTTAATGCAGAAGAGCAATTCGTTGATCGCTTCGAATAGTAGTTCTCCTCAGATAATACATAGTATATAATGTACATACCAATAATGATTACCACAGTGAACATGTAGTGAGGCGGCGGCCACAACATTATGGGATGTTGTTGCCAGTACAGTCCGCGCCACACCCCACACCCCACACTAGTGCCCTACCCTACCCTACCAGCCACGTGTCCTTGCTTCCTTTCGTACACACCCCAGCCACACTTTGATTTGTAATCAGAATTGCTTTTGGCAGCGCAAGGAAGAGAATAGAACGAAGTAAGAGGCAGGCGCGAAGGGCTCTGGGTGGTCTGGTACCTATCTTACAACTGATTCACTAGACTCTATTTTAATTTCTACCCTATTTTGGTTCTTTGCCACCCTTTTTCTTCTTTACTTGATCCCTTCTATTGTTCAGATAACGTCTTTTAAATCAATCATTCAGTTAGTCCCTATAGTCCATCTATCAGGCTTATTCAATAATCGATTCTTTTTTAATTTCCCCCTCCACTGTTTATTCCTCATACAAATAAACAGATAGACAACATAAATCTCATCCAGGGCTTTAACTTATTTTATCTCCGTTAAGTCAAACTTTTCATCCTTCAAATCCACTTGATACAAAGGAAGACAAACCAAACATATATTTTTCATATAGATATATACATATATTTATACCTTGATCAGAAAAGGTACTGCGATTATCAATAAGGCAAAATCATATATAAAGTACAATGTCGTCATCTCCAGAGACCCCATCCGGTTTAAATGGTACTAAACCAGGTCGTAAACCAATCGAAACAGAACCTAAGAATAAGAGGACTGCTCAAAATAGAGCTGCTCAAAGGGCTTTTAGAGAAAGAAAGGAAAAGAAAATGCTTGAATTAGAAATGAAGGTTAAACTATTGGAAAATGAAAAATTACAAATATCAAATGAATCCGAATTATTAAGAATTCAAGTTGAAACTTTGTTAACCGAATTAAACTCAGTCAAGACAACTAGTAGTTCCATCAGTACCAATATTAACGATAGTTCTCCTTTAAGTAATGTATCTTCTTCTATCAATGATACACCTAAATCTATGTCTGATTTACACTCTTCTACTTCTCTTTCTACTTCACAATCCAATGATAGAAATGGTGGATCCACAAATATAACTAATTGGTCCGTTCCAGAATTGTCAAATTCAGACTCTACCGAGTCTTCCCCTAATAATAATATCGCATCTAATTCCTCATCTGGGAAGAAAGATAACTATTTCGCAGATCCAATGGAACAATTCAATGATAGCTATGATGAACCAATTAATGATTTCTGTACTAAATTGAATGGTGCTTGTGGTACAAAAGATTGTCCTGTTCCAAAGGATTATGATTATAATAGGAATCCATCTAATCTCTCGAATAATGATATCTCTTCTTTACTTGCCAATCAAATGATTCCTTCTAGTACAGATAATACCCCTGGTAGTATAGGCGGTACCTCTATTAATACAGATGGTACAACCGTATCAGCCCCATCAACTAATTCTACTACCATCACCACTAATAATACCAATAATAATATCGCCGAAAAACAGAGGCCGAGACAACAGAGTTTTGCTCCTGATAGTCCAATGAATTTCCTCTATCAGTCTCCATATGAAAATTCATTGGTTTTTAACAATGGAAAGAGTAATAACTTGAATGATATTTCAAATCAATTTTCTCCATTCGATCTATTTGGAAATAGTATATCTCAATTGAATAATTCTCAGCCTCAAAAGATGACCAATGTTAATAATAATACTGGTTTTAACGTAAATTTTGATGATGATGATGAAAATCTTTTGAATAATGAATTCGATCCAATCGAATCTTTATTAATCGAAGAAGATAACAAGGATTTCTTCAATACGGATTTCTTAGAACAGACAAATGAATTGACAAAGAATAACTTGAAATCATTAAACGATACCAATACTTTAAATAATCCTAACGATGAAGACGTTCAAATTGGTGATGAATCAAACGTTAGTATGATGAAATGTTCTCAAGTTTGGGAAAGAATCACTACACATCCAAGGTTTAGTGAATTGGATATCGATGGTTTATGTGGTGAATTGAAAGCCAAGGCTAAATGTTCCGAGAGAGGTGTTGTTATCAATGGTGATGATCTCGGAAAGGTATTACAAAATGCTATTGTTCAACATTCCAAAGGTAATGATGTATCATCACTCGAATGTAATAACGCCAAGGATGATAACAAAAAAGCTGTCAATCAATTCTTAAAGGGTTTCAGTTAGTTGTTCTTTTGTTCGGGTGTTGTAATTTTGATTTTGATTTTGATTTTGATTTTGATTTTGATTTTGATTTTGATTTTGATTCTAATTTTGATTTTATTTATTTGTTCATTTTTGCTGTAGTTTTAATTCGTGTTGCCTTTGACTTGCCAATCGTCCTCATGAGAGAGTATGAGATGTATTTGTTCATAGATCTCTCTCTTTTTCTGTTTATTTATTTTTACTTTTCTCTGAGTAATTTAGTTATGCCGTATATGTGTTTTATAGTTTTTTCTTTTTTGCAATATAATAATACTTTTGTAGTTATTGTTTTTAAACGATGTATAAAAATGACTCTTTACAACAATTGTAAGACTGATAATTCCACAACACGCTTTTAGTCTCTGCAGTCGTATACTAAAGTAGATGTACACCTCGCACCTCTGTGTTTGGTATGTTTTTGTCATGTGTTGGCAGTTTGGGTGTGAGCGAAAGCGGAAGGTGAAATCACAGCTATCGTCGATGGTTGATCTACTCTATCCATATCTTAATACTATTTGTTTAATTTCGATCAATCCATTAAAGTAACTTCAACCGGTTAGTTGTCAATTCACTTATATACTACTACTATCACTTAGTTATACATCACAATGGCTGATATCTATGAGATTGAAGAAATCGATGGTGTTAGATTCAATTGGAATGCCTTCCCTGTAACAAGGGCAGAGGCAGAGAATATGTCAACACCAGTTGGTTGTCTCTATACACCTTTAAATCCAAGGGAAGCTTTACCATTGGCTGATTATGATCCACAGACTTGTCGTAAATGTCATGCAATCTTGAACCCTTATTCTCAAATCGATTTAGTGGCAAAGACTTGGTCTTGTCCTTGTTGTCTTACTAGAAATACTTTGCCACCTCATTATCATAATATTTCAGCTGATAACTTACCAATTGAATTAACTGTATCTGCTTCAACTTTAGAATACGTCCTCAATAGATCTCAACCTCCTCCACCTCCAACTTTCATCTATGTCATTGATCTATGTCAGGATCCTGAGGATCTAAGAGCTTTGAAAGATACCATTATGTCTTCTTTATCTTTACATCCTCCAGGTGCATATGTTGGTATTATTTCATATGATTCGGTTATCAATGTTCATGAATTGAAGTTCGAATCATGTTTTAAGAAGTTCGTGTTTGGTGGTTCTAAAGAATATGAATCCACAAACGTTCAAAAACAATTAGGAATCTTAGGTAATGGATCAAAATCATGGGTTCAACAATTAGAATCTGGTCAAGGTACTATAAATAAATTCTTATTACCTTTGAGTGATCCAAACTCGGAATTTTTAATCACCAAGACTATTGAATCATTGGAAGTATCCAAATGGACTGTGGAACCAGGTCATAGACCAATTAGAGTCACCGGTTCAGCTTTGAGCATTGCTTCATGTTTAGTCGAAGGTTCATTTGCCCAATGTGCTGCTAAGATTATCTTATTTGCAGGTGGTGCTTGTACTTTTGGTCCAGGTACTATCGTTGGTAGTGAATTGAAAGAACCAATTAGATCCCATAGTGATATCGAAAAGGGTTCTGCTAAACATTATAAAAAAGCCGTTGCTTTTTACAAGAGATTAACTTCAAAAGCATCTGGTTTAAAAGATCCAAAGGATAAATTATTCGATCCTGCTTCAACAAGTATATTCAGTGTTGATATCTTTGCCGGTTGTTATGATCAAACTGGTATCTATGAAATGAAATCATTATCGAATCAAACCGGTGGTGTCTTGGTCGTTACCGATTCTTTCCAAACTTCCATCTTTAAAAGAAGTTTTTATGCTTGTTTTGATAAAGATGAAGATAATTATCCATTTACTTATTCAGATGGTACATTACAAGTCTTTACTTCTTCCAAATTGAAAGTTGCAGGTGTTGTTGGTCATGCTACTTCTTTGAAAGTTGCCGGTGAAAATGTTGCCGATATTGAAATTGGTACTGGATTTACCAATAAATGGAAGTTGGGTGCTGTTTCTCCAAGACATACATATGGTATTTTCTTTGATATGCAAACCGTACCATCTGCTGATCAAAGAAATTCATTTGTTCCAGATGTTCATATTCAATTCCAAACCACTTATAGACATACCAATGGTTCTATTAGATTAAGAGTTACAACTTTGAGTAGATTAACATCCAATCAAACCGATTTATCTACTACTTTCGATCAAGAAGCTACAGCTGTATTATACGCAAGATTAGTCGTTCATAAATTAGAAAATGGTGGTGAATATTCCGATTTATTAAGATGGATTGATAAATCATTGGTTAAATTATGTACAATCTATGGTGATTATTCTAAAAATGATCCACAATCATTTAGATTATCTCATAAATTTAGTCTTTTACCTCAATTTATCTATCATTTGAGAAGATCCCAATTTTTACAGGTTTTCAATTGTTCCCCAGATGAAACTGCATTTTACCATCATACATTATTAAGAACCGATATTAGAGATTCATTAGTTATGATTCAACCAACATTGACTAGATTTATGGCCGATGGATCCGATCCAGAACCTGTATTATTAGACTCTGCTTCTTTAAAAGTCGATGCCGTTTTGTTATTAGACGCTTTCTTCTATACAGTTATTTATTTTGGTCATGTAGCGGCTGATTGGAGGGATAAGAATTATCCAAGAGATGAATATCCAGGCGTTTATGATATGATTGAAAAATCACAAGAAGAAGCAGCATCTATTATAGCAGATAGATTCCCATTACCTCGTTATGTTACTTGTGATGAGGGAAAATCTCAGGCTAGATTTTTATACTCTAAATTGAATCCAAGTGAAAATGATGAAAGTATGAATGCAGGTGCTGCTATGGGTGGTTACGTTGCTAGTGGATCAGATGCAAATACCGTTGTTCATACAGAAGATGTTAGTTTAAAGACTTTCTTCACCCATTTGGCAAGATTGGTTGTTCAAAATTCAACCACCTGATAGAATATGTTCAATTTGCGTGCGTGAGTCTATTTATGAACTCTTTTGTGCATCCCCCATATCGTTTCAAATATTTCTATAACTAATTTTTAAAGTATCATTATATTGTTTTTTAAATAAAATACACACTATTGCTAGAAAGGAAGAAGTATGTAATTAAAAATTCGCCTCGATACAACAGGGGCTGGGCTGCAACCACGACAATCCCATCGCCATGAGATAAGATCATCGAGGCAGCCAGTCAGTCAGTCAGTCAGTCAGTAACTCTTTCTCCGTCTCCGATGGCGTGTCTTTTCATTGCGGTACCGGAGTGATTGTCAAGTAAATGATCTACCCACCGAGCATGGCTTCAAAGGTAATCAGTCACTCTAGAGTAGGTTGCTTATGGTTGTTCAGAGATTTAGGAATGCGATATTTTCCGCACGTGAAAGAGATATATATGCTCCGCCGTCAAGATTTTTTTGTTTACCAATGTACGAGAGAAAGCTAGAACTGGTGGGCTAGACGAATTCTTTGACGATAACGGTTACCAATGGGTATATTGAGCTGGAATGGATATATTAAGTATGTTCTCATGTATCCCCACTAGAATGAAGGCGGAAATTAAAGGTATTGGGGCGGTTTGCAATCGGGTCAAAAAGAAAAAGGTCTGTTGTCGTAATAGGCAGACAAGACTCGCGAGCGGATAATAGTTGGTTGATGGCGGTGGTGTAACTGGCGGTTTCCACTTTGATTGGCGGTTTGGCTGCATGCATCCCCATCCTATCCAGCTAAATTTGTTGGATAGATAGATGGTTTTCTTTTTTGAACCCAGGAGTATGTATTGGATTGTATTTGGATTGTTCATATGGTTGGTGGATTCTGGAAAATGTTCTGGCTGCTCTAAGTTACTCAATTCACCTTGCTCTTCGTTGTTATTATTATTATTATTTCTACTATTGGTATTATTCTTTTGGCATCCTCTGTTGTTTGGAGAGTTTATATTTTCACCTCAGCGCCAATTTATATGGGATATATACAAGCCCCAATTTAAAAAAAACACTTTTCTAAGATGAATAACATTGATGATATGGTTAAAGGAGATACGGAGATTGATATTCAAATGTTATCAGTTGATGAAATCTCCTCTTCTCAAGACTCATCAGCGACTTCAAGGTATTATACTACTTCATCATCCCTTACATCACATTCACTCTCAAATTCAAATTCAAATTCCGATGCAGGTTATGAAGGTATACCTTCTTTCAAAGATATTACTAGATATCCATTCCCCGTAAGGCAAGATTCTACCCCTCTGAAGGAAATATTAGACGTTGATCTAAAGACAAAGGACAATCACGTACCTAGAGATCAGGAATTATTAAGACTGACAGGTTCACATCCTTTCAATTGTGAACCTCCTTTATCAACTTTGTATAACTCCGGATTCCTTACCCCTTCTCAATTGCATTTTGTTAGAAACCATGGTCCTGTTCCACAGGTACTAGATCAAGATATTTTGAATTGGGAGATATCAATCGAAGGTATGGTTGCCGAGCCTTATAAGATCAAATTATCTGAAATCATTTCGGAATTCGAAATATTCACCGTCCCTATAACTTTGGTATGTGCCGGTAATAGACGTAAAGAACAAAACTTAGTCAAGAAGGGAACTGGTTTCAACTGGGGTGCTGCTGGTACGTCCACTAATTTATGGACTGGACCATTGTTAATGGATTTAATCGAAAAGGCAAAACCATTTAAAAAGGCAAGACATGTTTGGATGGAAGGTTGTGATGATCCAGCAAATGGTGCTTATGGTACTTCTATCATGTTGAACTATATCAGAGATTATGAAAGATCGATCATGTTGGCTTATAAACAAAATGGTGAATTCCTAACGCCAGATCATGGTAGACCTTTAAGAGTCATTATACCTGGTGTTATTGGTGGTAGATCTGTTAAATGGTTGAAAAGATTAGTCATCAGTGATGTACCTTCAGATAATTGGTACCATTATTACGACAACAAAGTATTGCCTACAATGGTGGAACCTGAAGAAGCAAAGGCAAATGATCATTGGTGGAAAGATGAAAGGTATACATTGTACGATTTGAACATCCAAAGTATTACATGTAGACCCGAACATGATGAGATATTGGATATGTCAACCTATTCGAACCCGGAAAGGGATGAATATACACTGGGAGGGTTTGCATATAATGGAGGTGGTATCAGAGTTGGAAGGGTAGAGATTAGTCTTGACAAAGGTAAGACTTGGAAATTAACTGAAATCGATTACCCAGAAGATAGATATAGAGAAGCTGGATATTTTAGATTATTTGGTGGACTGGTTAATGTATGTGATAGAATGTCATGCCTCTGTTGGTGTTTTTGGAAACTCAAAGTTAAAGTCTCAGAATTGGTCAATGCTAAGGATATCCTGGTAAGAGCCATGGATGTTCGTATGGTGGTTCAACCTAGAAATATGTACTGGAATGTGACATCAATGTTGAACAATTGGTGGTATAGAGTAGCCATCATAAAGCTCGCCGATGGCAATTACAAGTTCGAACATCCGGTCCTTGCAACTAAGCCTGGCGGGTGGATGGATAGAGTCAAATCTGAAGGTGGTGATCTATTGGATAACAACTGGGGTGAGTATGATATCGATCTAGCCAACGGTTCACAACAACGTGAGTTGAAGCCTGTTATCGATGAAGATATAGAGATGATGTGCGATCCTGAGAAGATGAACGTTATTATAACGAAGGCTGAATTGGCCAAACATGAGAATAACGACGAAAACCCATGGTTTGTGGTTAAAGGGCATGTCTTTGACGGTACGGAGTATCTCGATGATCATCCTGGTGGTGCTCAGAGTATTACAATGGTAAGCGGAGAAGATGCCACCGAAGATTTCATTGCCATCCACTCGAGTTTTGCCAAGAAGATGCTACCTAAATGGCACCTTGGAAAACTAGAGACTGAACAAGACGGTTCCAAAGCAACAGCCGCTGCCGTTGTTGAAGAAGACCATAGCTCTAGACCAACTTTATTGGATCCTAAAAAATGGCACAAGATCAAACTTTTTGAGAAAGAGGTAATATCTCACGATACACGTATATTCAAATTTGAACTACAACATCCCGATCAAACCACTGGTCTTGCAGTGGGTAAACATCTATTTGTAAGGCTTATGGATAAGATTACTAATAAGTACGTCATGAGAGCTTATACGCCAAAATCTTGTCATAGAACCAAAGGTCGCTTAGAGATACTCATCAAGGTTTATTTCCCCGAGGGAGATTTCAAAGGTGGTGCAATGACGACACTGATTGAAGACTTACCAATTGGTGAATACATTGAAACAAAGGGACCAATAGGTGAATTTGAATATCAAGGAAATGGGGAATGTTTGATCAACGATAAACATCATTTCAAACTTGAGAAATTCGTCATGATAGCCGGGGGATCGGGCATAACTCCATGTTATCAAGTCTTGAAGGAAGTTTTGAGATCAGACTGCGATCTAAAAGATAAGACCAAACTCGATTTCTTCTTTGGTAATAGAACCGAAGCGGATATACTATGTAAAGAGGAACTGGACCAACTTTGCAGAGAGAATGACAATTTCAAACTGGATTATTCTCTCAGTGATTTGACAAAGCTGCCTTTGGGTTGGTCAGGTTTAACGGGAAGGTTGACTTTTAAGATGATCGATGATTACATGGATGGATATATGGATAATGGGAAGGCTATGGTATTAGTCTGTGGACCTCCTGGTATGAATAAGGTCGTTGAAGATTGGGTTGTTGAAAGGAAGTTTAATAAGGATTACGTGATTTATTTCTAGTACATATACAAATTCGTAAATAAATTAAAATAAAGTGATTTTGGCAATAAAAAATATAATACATTATATTAAGTAAATAAAACACATAAAATTATTAGAAGTTATTAGACATCATATAACCATTGAAGTCAAACGCTTGTCCATTGTTATTACCCATGCCATTTTGATTATTGTTGTTGTTGTTGCTGTTGATGTTGTTGTTGTTGTTATCCTGCTGGGGTATTGTAAAGTCTTGGCTGAATTCGAATTGGAAATTGTCAAAGAATTTAGGAAGTTCCAAATCATCCACTTCACTGACATTGGGGAAAGGTGGCGTTGTTTGATCGTCGGTCAAGATAGATTGCTGTTGATATTGGATACCTACATTAGGAGGCATAGTATTATTTACAAATGGAATACGTTGTTGAAAAGGAGATGAGCTATCAATTGGGGCTGAGAAGGGCATCTGAGAGTAGTGACTTCCTGGTGTTCCCTGTCGTGATTGAGATATGCTTTGAGGTGGCGAGGTATATGTGTTGAGCTGCTCTTGTTGTTGTTGCGGCGTCGGGAAATTATTTGGGTATGTAGGATATAATGGACTCGTCTCGGTGGGAGGATATGGTGAGAACATCTGGTATGGTGATCCTTGGTACATATGTTGTTGTTGTTGCTGCTGCTGCTGCTGCTGCTGTTGTTGTTGTTGTTGCTGTTGCTGTTGCTGCTGTTGTTGATGTTGTTGCTGTTGTTGAAATAATTGGAACTGTTGCTCATACAGTTGTTGCTCGTGTGCCTTCTGTTGAGCTTGCTGTTGTTGCTGTGCTTCGTGCTGCTGTTGAGCTTGTCGTTCAGCAAGTTGTTGTATCTGCTGTTGAGCTTGCTGTTCGGCGAGTTGTTGTGCCTGTTGTTGAGCAAGATGTTGTGCCTGTTGTTGAGCAAGTTGCTGAGCCTGCTGCTGCTGCTGCATTTGTTGTTGTTGTAACGGCGTTGGTATGTTGTGGGGGCTTAGGTAATTAGGAGCTTGGTTGAAGAAAGGCGTGGTGTTGACATGTGGTATGTAGTGATTCTCGAATTCGGTGAATTCTTCATCGTCAATGGTTCTACCTGAACTATCTGAGGGACTCATAGAATTAGTTGTCTTTTCATCCAGATGTCTACTTGACTTTCTATGTTTATGAACTATACTGTTCAATAAAGGTATATTAACTGACCATTTATCAGCAAGGGCCTTCAAGACATTCAAATCCTTTGAACCTCTTTTCCAAGTCTGTTTAAATTGTGATAGGGCTTCTATATGTATAGTCATTCTGTGTCTCGCATTTTCGTGCAATGAAGTGTCTCTATTGGCCAATAAGAATAAATCAAACATAGCTGCTTGAAAGATCAAATAACTCGCAAAGTGAGGGGAATTAGCAAAGCTATGAAGCGATGAATATCTTTGAATTAGCCTTCCTGCTTTTTCAACATATTCTATCATCGTTGCCAATATCGATCTGGGATTTTGAGTAAGGTAAGAACGATGTAACAAGATTTGAACAATATAGTATGATAAATGTAATAACAAGACTGTTTTCTCGGATGTAGTTGGGGTCAAGACTACACTCTTGGGGAATGATGTGATTAAAGAGTGTAATGAATGAACACCTTGTTTCAAAAGGAAAAGCTTGTGCGAAATATGAATATAATCGGCCTTGAAAGAGTATATTTGAGACATTGATCTATCATGAATATACCAAAGTTTAGACTGTAATGAAAAAACAGTTTCTGCGATATTCTTTGAGCTCTCTTCATTTTTCAATCTGGGAGAATAAAAAGGTGCCAAGATTCTGAAATACTGAATACGACAACCCCTACCTAAAACGGTAGTGATGAATCTATCTTGTAATATAATTGACCAAAACAAAGCGGACTTATTAGGAGACATTGAAATGATCCTGTTTTCCTTCTTTTCATTTATGGGTTCATTAAGCTTCTGACCTTCACCAAGATGTAAACCCATGTATTGACACTGAGAAGCACATATAGCGTTAAATACCCAGGAGAAGGAATCTCTGGCTACACCTAACTCATAACAAGAAAGAACCAACAATGCCTGTAATACATTCTCGTTTAAATGTTGACGACAAGCAGGTAATAAGATGGCTTCTGCCTCTTGTAAAAATATTTCGGTTTTATCTTTATTCTTTTTGGAATAGACAGAAGCATATGCAAGAACTGAACACAGTAACAGTTGTTTATCTGGTTCCCTGGATGGGAATTGCCATCTCCTCAATTCATCAATAGTTAAAAGTGATATATAGAAAAACTGAGCGAAATTCTCTTCGAAATAATCGAATAATTCGTCTCTTGCTGACTTTGATATCAGACTTATATCTATACTTCTCATCTTATAACTATAGGTGGTACCCGAATGACCGTCACTTTTCTCTGACTCGGGTGTATTGAATGCTGCAGAACTATCGGTTAGTGGTGTTGGGATATTACCGAGGCTGAACACATTAGTCTGAGAAATTCCAATCCTTCCACTTAAACTGCTAGTGGTTGAGTTTCTATTATGATAATCTGCTTGTGAGCTACTGAAGCTGGTTGATTCTAGCTCAACTCCTCCTCTACGTGAGGATCTATCATCTCGACTCTCTCCGCCATCATCTTCGTCATCGTAATCGTCATCGTCATCTTCATCTGCCTTTTCCACTACCTGCTGTCTACCTGATAAAGGACCATAAAATTCTGTATTACCATCTGCATCTTCCCTGACTCTCCAAGCAGTAGATACTAGTTCTTCAAGGGCATTTGGATCGGCATTCACACCAGCCATTTCATTCGAGTCGGGATTTTGGTTCAATTTAGGCGGCATTGGGAACAAGTCATCCGTACCAATGGCCGCTGCCTTGTCGGGGAATTGTTTGATCAAACCTTGGGCGAATTGTTCCAGAACATCCGTTTTGATTTCCAAGTAGTCAAATAAAGTAGAGTCATATTTCCATTTTCTCTTATCCTGCGTATTGGAGTATTCACATAAATCGGATTTATTGTGCTTAATACAAGTTGAACAAGGTTGCTCTCCATTACACTTCCTCTTTCTCTTCTTGCAAAAGAGACAAGCACTAGAGGCAAGAGTGTTTGCTCTCTTGGGTTTTGCTTTCTTATCGGACATGTTAATTCAATTAACCAAAACTTACTGAAAATAAAGAGAGTGGAATAGAAGTAATTAGCGTCTTAAGTGAAATTTACGCTATTATATCCATACAGCCCCTCGTCAATGCGTCGCTCCAGATATTAATTAATAATACAATGCCTGCCATGCCTGCCATACGCTAAATTTTTTATGAATCGTGCTGTGCAAATGGTGCACGGGCTGAGATTAGACCAAGCGACGCGCGTCGATTTATATATACATATATGTAAATATGTCGCACGATAAGAGGCTGTCCAGATCGGGTAACCGTGTCCTATTGATGGAAAAGCCGGAAATGGCGAAAATAAATGCGCAACGTTTTAGTTTTTTGTTTGTTTTCTTTCGCCGCTGGCGGAGAAATAATTTTTAATTTTCAAACCGTTAGAGATAACACCACAATGTAACTCCTTGTCTTAACTTTATTTGCCTAGACTTTCTATTATAAACTGGGATCTCTATCAAGCAAGCGGATAAGACGAGTCTCTAATCTATTGACTGCTACTGCATACATAGGGTGTGATCGGATAAGCTTGGGGTCTACTGATAGTAGCCAGCATCGCATAAATAAAGCTGCCTCTTGAGTCTGTGAATCACAGCCATTTTAACTGTTTAGGCCCTCTCCCCTTAATACACTATCAGCCTTTTGCTCAAAATCTTATAACCTAGCCCTGAAAGCTGGCTCTTATCTTTAATTCATTTCACTGGATTATTTCATACATATATCAAGGTCTTTGGCCTATAATTTTGAGTCTTGTTATTCGATTTTTCACTTGCTTCCGTTCCATTTTCGATTCAATTTAATTTCGATCTTATCCAATTCTCAAAACTAACATTTTCTCTCTTTAAAAGCTTGGAGATATTTCTACCGCTAAAAACGATATTACTATGAAGCTTTCTACTCTTTGGAAAAGTCCTGAACTAAATCCAAAGGATTTAAAGGCCAAAAGTATTCCCTTTTTGAACCCTATCAACATCTACGGTCGTGTTTTCCATCTTTCATGGCTTTCATTCTGTGTTTGTTTCCTATCGTGGTTTGCCTTCCCTCCTTTGATGAAAAATACCATCGCTAAGGATTTGAACATGACCGCTATTGATATTGCAAATAACAATATTTGTGGTTTAGCTGCTACTTTGTTCGCTAGATTGATTATTGGTCCACTCTGTGATAAATATGGTCCAAGACTTGTGATGACTGGTGTCTTAATTGTTGGTGCTATTCCAACTGCTTTTATGCCACTGGTCACAAATATCCCCGGTGTTCATGCTATAAGATTCTTCATTGGTATCCTTGGTGGAAGTTTTGTTCCATGTCAATATTTTACCACTATTTTCTTCGATAAGAATATCGTAGGTACAGCAAATGCCTTTGCTGGTGGATGGGGTAATGCCGGTGGTGGTATTGCTTTTTTCGTCATGCCAGCTTTAGTTAGTGACTTAGCTGGAGATGGTTATAACCTCCACAAATCCTGGACTTATGCTTTCACCGTCGGTCCATTCTTAATTTTGATGTTTGTTGCCGCTTTGGTGTTTTTCTTTGCTCAAGATTGTCCTGAAGGTAAATGGAGTCAAAGAGGTGATATCTTAGGACTTGGCATGGATAATACACTGGTTAACGTTGTTTCAGTTATCTCTCATGTCGATGAAAAGACTGGAAAATTGACCAACACTTTCTCTGCTGGCAAAGAAGAAGTTGAATCCGGTGATGCTCATGTCGTCGTTGCTATTGACGATTTAATCAATAAAGACGAAATAATCGAGAATCCATCATTCATGGAGGCTATCAAACAAGGATGTCATTATAGAACCATGGTTGTTGCCCTCCCATATTTGACTACTTTTGGTGGTGAATTGGCCGTTGAATCCATCTTAAGTACCCTATATTTGAAACATCATAAACCTTTTACTCAACAGAAAGCGGGTGATTGGGGTTCAATGATGGGTTTACTTAACGTTGTTACTAGACCTCTTGGTGGTATAATCTCGGATTTCTTGTATAGACGTTTCAAAACCACAAAGGCAAAAAAGTTTTGGTGTCTATTCTGTGGTTTCATGGAAGGTTTATTTTTACTATGGATTGGTTTAGTTCCATCGATAAGCATCTCGGGTCTTATTGCATCGTTGGCAATTATGAGTATTTTCATGGAAATGGGTAACGGTGCTAATTATGCAACCGTTTATTTTATCAATAAGAAGCATCCAGGTATTGTCAGTGGTTTCACTGGTGCCTTTGGTAATTTAGGTGGTATTTTGTTCTCTTTAGTCTTCCGTTATAACGTCAACGATGGTGTCACAGACTATTTCAAGAGTCTATATACCATCGGTGCCGTAGTAATGGGTGTCAATGCTATTTGCTGTGCTATTCCAATCAGAGAAGAAGTTCCAGAAATTGAACCAAAACATGGTTCCCATGAAGTAGACTCGGAAGTTACAGTTTGAATTTACTCTCCTCTTCCATTATCTAATCTCCATTCCTTATTTATTCATTTATTTTTTTACTCATATTTCTAGGTGATTTGCTTTTGTATGTAGTTCAAGGTTCTTTTACAGATCAAATTTTGCTATTCTCTTTATATCAAAAAAATTATCTCTTACTAAAAAAACTTAAAAATATCTCCTCACTTAACTATATAATACTGCTACCGACTGTATGTAAATTTCATACTCCATACTGCACCCTGAGGCGTGGAATTCAGCAGCCCATATTCCCTGCATCCGGTACTCGGGAAGCAGGTGTTAGGGTCAAGATAAGTGTAGCAATTGCACACTGGCTAGTAATCCTGCGAAAGGTAAACACGACGGATAATAAAAAAAGTTTGGTGGAGATTTTCTTTCCAAGGTGCGAAGGAAACCGGTTTGCAGGTTACTTATCTTAAGAATGAACTGCATGTCAAACCGCCCTCCTGCTTCATTTCTTGTATGTCAAATCAAATAGGGTTGATTGGCTGCCTACTGCTGCTTCTACGTACTTCTATGTCACATTTATCATCATTCATCATTCATATACCCTTGGTTCCCCATTGAAAAGTAGTGAGATTTTGATTACTGTGGCTACAGGATTCTCTACTTTCCCTATCGTACCATTGAAGGATCATAGGATTGGCTCAAACTCAAATCCTAAAAGAAAGATGCCTAACGAATTGACACCGGTTAGCAGTCATGGTGTTCCGCCATTACCAGATTTTTCCAAATCACAGACAGTGGATAAGAAGCATGTTGTCCTGTGTGGTTTGGGTATGGTTGGTATATCCTTCTTGGAAAAAATGTTAATAAATGATCAACTTGCAAATGAATATACAATTACGGTGATTGGAGAAGAACCTTACTTGGCTTATAACAGGGTCGGACTTACTGATTTTTTTGGCCATAGAAAGTTTGAAAATCTTTTGCTATCTCCTGAAGAGTTTTATGAAGAAAGATCAAGGGATCATTGGAATTACACTATTGATGAAAAAGTTACCGATATCAATCGTGAAAAGAAAACAGTGCAAACTTCCAAAAACAACTTTTACAACTACGATGTCTTAGTTATGGCAACTGGTTCATCAGCAGTACTTCCTCTGAGCTTGCTTCCCAAATTATCCAATGAAAGTGAAGATCAGTTTGAGGCCTATAGAAAGATGGGTTGCTTCGTCTATAGAACAATTGACGATTTACAATCCATGATCTCATTCAGTGAGGAAACACTGACCGTTAGGGCTGCAGATAAACCTATCAAACGTGCAATTGTTGTGGGTGGTGGTCTCTTAGGTTTAGAAGCTGCCAAGGCTTTGAATGATATGAATAGATATAATGATATCACCGTGGTTCATAGATCTAAATGGTTACTTTCTCAGCAAATGGATGAAAAAGGAGGTAATCTTTTGACTGACAAAATCAAGAATATGGGGGTGACCGTCAGAACTGGAACCACTGTAGATAGCCTGACTTTCAACGACAAGAATGAGCTCACTGGTGTTAAATATAGCAATGGCGAAGAGGAGAGTTGTGAATTACTTTGCTATACAATTGGTATCAATCCAAGAGATGAAGTAGCTAAGGAAGCCGGACTTTCCATTGCTCCCCGTGGAGGAATTGCAGTGAATGATTTCTTACAAACTTCAGATCCAAATATCTACGCTGTAGGAGAGTGTGCTTCATGGAATGGCAAAACATTTGGTTTGATTGCACCGGGAGTTAATATGGCTGATGTGTTAGCTTTCAATTTAACTCAAGCTAAAAATCATTCAACTAAATCATTCACTGAACCAGACGTTGGTACTCGTTTGAAACTTATGGGTGTGGATGTCGCTTCATTTGGGGATTATTTTGCCGACAAGAACGGTCCAAAATGGCTTCCCAAGAGTTTCAAAGGTGGTAAAGACGACATACGTTCTCTTGTTTTTGAAGACCCTATTGAAGGCTTATATACTAAGCTTATTCTTACCAAAGATGGTAAATATTTATTAGGTGGAATCCTGGTTGGCGATACAAAGAACTTCACCAAATTCTCTGCGCTTTCCAAATCAAGAAAACCACTTCCTCTCACACCATCAGAATTGATTATAGGTAAGCCAGGAGAAGATGGCAATGATGTTGATATCCTGAGCGATGATACCCAAGTGTGCTCCTGTCATAACGTTACCAAAGGTGATCTTGCCGAAAAAGTAAAGAATGGAACTTGTAAGTCACTTGCTGAGTTGAAGAAATGTACCAAGGCAGGTACTGCATGTGGTGGTTGTGAACCTACAATGAAGGTCATTTTTGAAAGCGAGATGAAGAAACTTGGTCAAACCATTTCAAATAACCTGTGTACTCATTTTGAATACTCTAGATCAGATCTTTTCAGTCTTATTATGGTCAAACGTTTTAAGTCTTTCAATGAGATTATGACATCGCTTGGTAAGGATCCTGATGCAGCAGGCTGTGAAATATGTAAACCAACTATTGGTTCTATTCTCTCTACCTTGTTCAACAGACATTTATTAGAGGCAGATGTGCATGGTTTACAAGATACAAATGATAGATTTTTGGGTAATATTCAAAGAAATGGTACCTATTCGGTGGTGCCAAGAATGTCAGCTGGTGAAATCACACCTGAAAAACTTATAGCCATTGGAAGCATTGCCAAAAAGTATGATGTTTATACCAAGATTACCGGTGCTCAAAGGCTAGATCTATTTGGTGTCAAGAAATCAGACCTTCCTAGTGTTTGGAGAGAACTAAATGAAGCTGGTTTTGAAAGTGGTCAAGCATATGGTAAGAGTTTACGTAATGTGAAATCGTGTGTTGGTTCAACCTGGTGTAGATACGGTATTGGAGATTCAGTTGGTTTAGCTATCAGATTAGAAGAAAGATACAAGGGTATCCGTTCGCCACATAAGATGAAAGGTGGTGTATCTGGATGTGTTCGTGATTGCGCTGAATTCCACTCCAAAGATTTCGGTCTATGTGCTGTTCAAAATGGGTTTAATGTTTATGTTGGTGGTAATGGTGGTATGAAACCAGCTCATGCGCTTTTGTTGAAAGCTGATTGTCGCCCCGATGAAGTTATTTCTCTCTTAGATAGATACTTGATGTTCTACTTTAGGACCGCCGATAGATTACAACGTACTGCAAGATGGTTGGAAAACTTACAAGGTGGTATTGAATACTTACGTGACGTTGTGGTTCATGACAAGCTAGGTATCTGCAAAGAATTGGAGGATCAAATGAACGAGTTGGTAGGTCACTACTTTGATGAATGGTCCGAAGCGGTTAAACATGAAACAAACCCTATCTTCAAAGAGTTTGCCAATTCTGAAGAAACGCAAGATACAGTTGAGATCATCAGGGAAAGAGGACAACGTCGTCCTGCAGATTGGCCAGAGAATGATACCGTTAAGCGTGAACAATTTAACAAAGTTGTCTGGTCTTCTACTTCGTGGCAGAAGATATGCTCGGCGGATAAACTAAGTGATTCGGATGCTGGATCCGCTGTTACAATTCTTGTTTCTGGTACACAATTAGCACTCTTCAAATTGAAAGGAAAATTATACGCGGCTCAAAATATGTGTGGTCATAAGAGGGCTTTTGTCCTCAGTCAAGGTATCTTATCTACTGATGAAAATAAGGAAACCTATATTTCTTGTCCTTTACATAAGAGAAATTATGTCCTGGATCATGATTCCGAGAATTCGGGTTCTTGTAAAAACGATGCAGAGCTTTCAATTGCTACTTTTGAGATTAAAGAGGATGGTGGTGACATATTTGTGAAACTTCCACCATTGACTGAACTTGATGAAGTTTTGGGTACTTCCCGTTGGCAAGTCAAGAAAAAGGAGACTGAAGCTGCTCCATTTACATCTCTTGATAAGAAGTTCAAGTTCGATTTACCTGGTAGACCAAAAATCGTTGCGGGTGGCTCTGGATGCAGCAGCAATTCCGCTTTCGACTGGTAGCTTGGTTTACAGCTTTTATAACTTAGTTTATATACTTATATTTCGTCGTTAATATATTCAGTGTTTTTATTGTAAGAGTTATTCAGTAAATATCTGTAAAACGGTCCATCAGGAGAAAACGAATTATTATACATATCGCTTGAGGGATCGGGAGGAAATCATCTAAACAAAAAAGAGCTTCCAGCATCAGCACCAGGTATAACAAAATTTCCATCAGTACCAGGACCTGCTATTATATTACCGTCATATGGAGGAGCCGAGGCAAATTCTTGACTAAGCGGAGGAACATCAGGTGATGATAAATAAGTTCCTGGAGAGGAGCGGCTATGGCTGCCCATATCATTGATATTGTAACCACTTGGTTGCTGCATTCCCCGAAATTGATTTTGTTGTTGCAGCAGTTGTTGTTGCTGTTGTTGTAGTAGTTGTTGCATATTGTTTGGTAGAGAGCTGAATTGGTTGGGTATCTGGGTGTAAAAATTTGAGGGGTTCATTATATTTGAAATATCTACAGGGTATTCGAAAGTTGGGGATTCCTTTATATGAGACAACTTATTGATCTGCCTTGGTTCATTGTCTGCAGTCTTATTCATTTGACTCAAATCATGTGAGGCATAATCTGAACTGAAAGATACAACGGTATCGAATAACTCTTGACTAAAGTAATTATTGACTTCGGCGAAATTTATCAAAGATCTCAAACTCTTGACACTTCTTGCCCACATCAAACCATTGATTTCGAGACACCTTACGCAAGTTAAAAAGTATCCGTAAAATTTCGATGTATGATCTTTCTTCTCTACAAGATAGACCAAGAAAATCATTGCTATAGTATACACGAGATACCCAAATTGGTAAGAAGTAGATTTCACAGCATCGGAATCGAGCAAAATTCTACATATGGTGGAAGCTTCTACGGCCGCTTGGATACATGCATTACTTGCTATAAGTGGCAACTCTTGTATCAATAGTCTTTGTAAGAGAATCACACAAACACAGTAATTCAAATGAACCAGTAATGCATTCTTATTCCTTTGGGTATTGGAGTACTCTAGTTGTGGAGGTAAAGAATTACGCAAGTCAGTCAACGCCTTTTGACCAGCTTTTAATAATTTAGTTCTTTCTTGAGTATCACCAAAATCACCTTGAGTAGAACAAATCTGATCGAGGAACCTATCTAAAATGTACCATAATCTTGAATTATACGAAAATGAGAGCTCTGCAAGGTAGTTTTTATGTGATGCTGATAATTGTGGAGAATAAAAAGGGGAAATAATTCTTTTGTAATGAATACAGGATGGAACTCCCAATAATGTGGTTATCAAACGATCTTGAGTACAAACTGACCATAACAAGGCAGATTGGTAAGGTGTAGTCTTCGGGGCAAATTTGGCGGCGGAAGAGTTTTGATCGTACGAAATATGATAACCCTTGTGTTGAGTCAAACTACAAGCTACCGAAGCAAATAAATAGGAAACGGAATCATTTCCCATACCCATCTCATAACAACTAAGAAGTAATAGACCCTGGATCAAAAACTTGTCAAGCTTGAAACGACATGCACTTATAGCTATTTCTTCTGCTTCCGTAATCAGCAATCGCTGCACTTCTCTGATCAAAGGATGGCGATAATGTATACAAGCTAGAGAAAATAGTGAGCACATTAACAATTGATGTGAGGGTGTTTCAGAGGAAAATTTCCAGGTCCGTATCTCTGGAATTGAAAGTGACATAACATATATTAGATCTGGGCAGTTTTCTTCAAAACAATCTATTAACTTCTCTTTGAACGATGGATCTATAAAATAGAGATTGAGACCATTCACTCCTATTGGTAAAGATGCATCATTTTGTAAGTTTGTTATTACCCTTTCTTCGGGATGGTCTGCATCACTGAAGTCATTGATATTCAGTGACTTGGCTGAGTGCAGTAAATCTTTGAATCTATTCTCCTCTACCAAACTGTTCCAGACTTTCTCTTCGTTTCTTAGGTCTAAATATCTCAAATTATCATCAAATTTTTGAAGGGCAGCGGGGTCGTCTTTCAGCATTGTCTTAATGAACCCTTCGAGTTTCTCTGACTTTGCAACCAAATGATCTATATAGTCTGTATGGTATTTCCTTCTTCTTCTATCCGTTTCTGCATGATATAAACACGATTTATTAGCCCTGACACAGTTGCTACAAGGACTCTTACCGTCACATTGTTTCTTCTTCGATTTGCAAAATGTGCAGACATGCTCCAAGTACGAATTCATATTCTGTAAGCACAATGACAAAGGTAGTTCTGATTCAGCTTATTGGTACGGTGTGTCCTGATAAGTCAATCGTGGGAATACTCTACTACAGTTACCAAAAGAAATACTAGACCACAATAATGCACTCTATTGTATTTTATTTGCAGCTTGCCATCTCCCTCCTCTTATCTCCAATAAAAATGTACGGTTTTCTAATTTTCACACCTCGGCACCCGTGCATGCCGCTACCGACATTTTTATTTCATTTTTTGTCAATCAAACAATCAGTCTCGGGGGAAGTTTTTTCTCACAGAAAAACCGTGGAATTTTTTTTTTTTTTTCTGTCCCACGGATCTCACGGGGTTTTCTCACAAGTCTCGCGAGAAGTCTCACAAAAAGTGTCACGGCCGCACAGAAATTCAAAAATCTCTACGACATTTTTTTTTTTTCAATCATATCCTTTGCAGAAGTACCCACAGATTTGAATTATAGTTGGTGGAGTAATACGGTGTATGTCAGTAACAGCAGTAATAAGTGTAAATCATCTTGTCATTCACAGGGAGGGTGATTTATTCATGAAGTCTTCAATTGGTTTGATTGAATTACTGGGAAAGTTGAAGGATTAAAAGCTCATTTTAGTCTCTGTATTTCTTTGTTATATTGACTTCTGATTTGATATACTATATGCTATGCATTACCAATATTTTTTGCATAGCTTCCCGGGGTGCCAATTACAGTAATGTATTTATTATAGCATTATACGATAAATTAATAGTAACAAGAGAGTCTTGGTACATCCGTGCACGGGAGATGTAGATGGAATTTGCAAGTCTCAAAAATTTGTCAACAATTGGTCGCGTGGTCTAGTTGGTTATGGCATCTGCTTAACACGCAGAACGTCCCCAGTTCGATCCTGGGCGAGATCAATTTTTTTGCATTTTTTACAACTTCAAGTTGGAATATGGTCTACTTTTTGGTTCCAATATCCTGCTCATTACGCACATAATCCTCTATTTTTGAAGAAGTGTCATCATGTACTGAAAATCGCTTCTCCCGTAAACTTAAGCTAAGGTGAGCGGTTTGGTAAACGCACTTGAAGCTTTGGTGTTAGATACACTCCGCAAGATATCACTTGAGTGCCTTAAATTTGTCAGTGATATTAGATTAAGATGGCTACGGTAAGAACTTGTACAAACAATTATTGATAACTGGCCAAGATAATCATTTTTCAGATAGCTTTCCTTATTTAAGCGATTTCTATCTGACTTGTAGGACCGTTAGGAGAGTAATGCTTGTTGAAAAAGCGAGTTCAAAGTAATTAAAAGCGTGATATTAAAAGGGCCGGGAACCGCAAAGTATATAAGTACGTATTGTACGTATGAATAATTAAAACGAAACAGATAATGCGAAGTTTGAAATAACCCACTAAATAAATATGATTAGCACTCATTTAGAATGTTCGCTTGCAGACGAAGATTCAATTTCTCTTTCAACAATAACAGTTTTTTCTTGAAGAGCGTTTCTCTCATCCTTGGCAACGAAATATTTCTCTAAGAGTGGCATAGCAACACTTGTATAAACGGTTAATACGGCTGAAAATCCAACACAATAAGCATAACCATTGGTTCCTGCATACCAAGGAGCCGAATCGGATGGGAATAAATGTTGTTGAAGCGGAGTTGAAACTACTGAACCAAGAACAATCATCCATGGAAGGGTAATAGCTCTAACATACGGAACTTTTGAGCAAGCAATGTTACACCAACCTGATAGAATTGGAGTAAAACAACCATAGACGCCGGTCATAGTGTAACCAGCCATTCTCAATTTTTGAGAGTGATTGTTGGAAGCAAGTAAAGAAGTTGCAACAATCAATAAAAGACCAACAAATAAACAAACTGGCCATCTTCTACCTAATTTATCACAAACAATACCTGTACCGATCATGAATGCAAAATTGACACCAGAAATACTCGTTGGAATATTGTTGATTTGAGAGACATCGAATGTTTTCATGTACTTCAAATATAACTGATAGAATTGAATCATATAAGAGCAACAAGTCAATGTCCAAAAGGCGTAAGCCAAAGGGAAAACATAAAATTGCCATGCTTTGAAAACTTTCAAAATCTCCTTAATATCAAACTTAAGTCTTTGGTTTGTCTTTCCATCTCTTTCCAAGAATTCGACCATGACTTCTCTTTCAGTTTCTTTGAGCCACCAACTCTTTTTGTTGGAGTAAGGCATTTCGGGAATAGCGATGTAACCCCAAATAATAACTGGAATGCCGATGATGAAATCAAAGATGAATAACCATTGCCATGCACTTAATCCACCTTTACCATTCATATTACTGTGTAAACCAGATTGAATATAGGATGAAGTTGCTTGACCAATAACACCAGAGATAACGAAGAAACCAGAACGACGCATTAGATCTTTTTTCTTATAGAGACAACCTAACATATAATGAACCGATGGATTAGACGATGACTCAAAAAGACCAATCAAGAATCTGAGACCACAGATTTGATTCATAGTGGTACACTTGAAGGTCAACAAAACACAAATAGACCATAATAAATCCATTGTTGGGAGAAAGAATCTTGGTTTGAAATAACCGTTTAACATAACCATAGGAATAGAACCAATGATGGTTCCGATGTTGAACCAAGTGTTGAACCAAGATAATTCATTATGGTGACCGAAACCTAACTCCTCTTTCATACCAGAGGTATAAGCATTGGAGATATTGGTTTGATCAAGATACTTCAAGAAAAATGACATACATGCGTATGTAAGAATGAAAAAATCAGTTTTCAGAACAACCTTCTTTTCAGCTGCTGAGGTGCCTGGCTCAAACCATTCATACCATTTTTGTTTTGGTAGAGTTGATTCGGGGAGTTCTTCTCTAGCAAAGTCTTCTTCAGCTTTCTCTTTCTTGAAAAGACTGGTCATTTTTCGATGTAGTTGAAGCAAAGGAAGATGATTTAGATTCTGCAGTCTAGAGAAAGAGAGTTTGCAAAATACTAAAAGAAGGAGATTTGTTTGAATTATATAAAGGCAGGACGATATCAAGGAGAAAAAGAGGAACTATTCATCTTGCATAAAAGTCCGACATCCAAATACGAACTAAGATTTAGTGACCTCACGTGACCAATTACATAGTAAAGTCGGACATTTCTTAACGGTATTCTGCCTATCATAGCATTGCGGATTCTCCCGCGCACTGTTTTCCCTGATGTGGCAACTTTCCTGAGTCACCAAACATCACCAATTCGAAACCACAGCGGGAATTAAAAGCGGATTTAAAAAAGCTTATATAAAATTTTGAAGAAGCTTAAGAGGGCAGGTGGATCATATTTGATCTCAATCGGTACACTTGATCTCGTATTGTTATACTCAAAAAGTAGACATCATATAATCTATCCGAGCTATGGTTGTAGAGAAGTTTGTTAAGATAGGAGACACAAGTTTTGCCTATTTCGAAGCAGGATCTGAGAATGGTACCCTTGTGATCACACTGCATGGAGGAAGAGGTTTTGGTAGTAAGTCTGGTGACTTTTCTGTTTACAGTAAGCTAGCAGATTACGGTTATCACGTTGTCAGTTTTGATTTTAGAGGGCACGGAAACAGTTCCTTTCGTAGACCTTTCACATTTGCTCAAATAGTGAAAGATATAGACGATATTAGAAAACACTTCACTGACGAAAACAAGTGTGTGATTATAGGGGGATCTTTCGGAGGGTTTTTGGCTCAACAGTATGCAATTACCTACCCTCAAAATACATTGTTATTGATGTTGAGAGGAACTGCACCATCCCATCATCACGAAAACCAAGCTGTCGAGGTTCTTAAATCCCGTCTTCATAAGGCACCTAATGCTTCTGTTGATATGCTAAAGAAAGTGTTCTCATCTTTTGAGTCTGATGAAGAGATGAGACTTGTAATGTTTGCATTAGCTCCATTATATAGTGAATCATATGATCCTGACAAAGGCTTAAAGGGTGTGCTTTCTACAAAGTATTACTCCATATCGCACAATGATCTGTATTCGGAAGAGGAGAAATATTTCGATTATACATCGAGGCTTCCGGAGATTAATATTCCTACTCTAATTATTGTTGGATCTGAAGACTGGATTTGTCCCAAACCACAGTCGGAGCTTATGCATAAGCTTATCCCAAATAGTAAACTAATTGTAATTGAAAACGCCAACCATTCTGTACATATGGAGAAACCAGAGATTGTTATTAAAAATATTGTCGAATTTGCCCGCCAAAGCGGACAAAAAAGTACGGCTATAGAAGATTAACCGACAACTGTGTATAATTAGTAGGCAACATGTGTTATGGTAAATTGAATAAGAATCAACAATGCAGCGGCCGTGCATGTTTTAATATCGGAAATTTCGTAATCTTTCGCACAACAGAAAAATGAATTTTGAGCTGGAAGGCCCGCCCGCATGGTAAAAGAAAAATATCCGCTCCCTTCAAGATACTTTTTCAGCTTTTTCTTCACTTTTCATCATCTCCTTCTACTCAAGAGCATAGATTATTACTCTAGTAAGATTTGAATATCATTTGAAAATGGATAAAGTACAAATTGCTATTGATAGGGGAGGAACATTCTGCGATGTTTGGGCCAATATCCCAGGTAAAGGAGAGATTGTTTTCAAGCTTCTTTCTGTCGACCCAGATAATTACCCAGATGCTCCAGCCGAAGGTATAAGAAGAGTCTTAGAGATTTTCACCGGTGTAGAGATATCAAAAGGAGAGAAATTAAATGGAGACTTGATTGAGTGGGTCCGTATGGGTACCACTGTAGCAACTAACGCATTGTTAGAGAGAAAAGGCCAACCATTTGTATATATTACCACGAAGGGATTTCAAGATGTGTTAGAAATTGGTACTCAAGCAAGACCGGAGTTATTCAACTTACGTATAAAGAAGCCAGAAACTCTTTACGATTACGTGGTTCAGGTTGATGAAAGAATCACCGTTGAGACTTCCAGTGATGATCCAACTCAAAAACCTGTCGACGTCGGTAGCGATGATAAACTAATCCTTACCTCCGCCGGCACTATTGTTAGAATCATAGACGATCTGGATATCGAAGATGCTAAAATCAAGCTTCAAGAAATTTATGACAAAGGCTATAGAAACGTAGCTGTATGCTTGGCTCATTCATATCTTTATGACGTTCATGAATTGAAAATCAAAGATTTAGCTGAAATTATCGGCTTCACTAACATCTCGTTATCGTCTGTGGTTTCTAAGAACATCAACTATTTGAAAAGAGGTAACTCCACATGCATTGATGCTTATTTGACACCACACATTCAAATATATGTTGATGAATTCTTGTCATCATTTTCTGTTATTCCAAAGGTTGAATTCATGAAATCAGATGGTGGTCTCACATCAGCAAAGACATTTAAGGGTATCAATGCTATTTTATCTGGCCCCGCTGGTGGTGTAGTTGGATTATCCAAGACTTGTCTTGAGGATTCTCCAATCATTGGTTTTGACATGGGTGGTACCTCTACCGATGTCTCAAGAGTAGAAAAAGGTGTATTCGATATCAGCCATGAAAACAAAACTGCTGGAATCGAAAACTCAGCAGCTCAACTGAACATTCACACAGTAGCAGCTGGTGGTGGGTCGATTTTGAAGTGGGAAAATGGTCTATTCCACGTTGGTCCAGAGTCAGCCGGTGCCCATCCGGGTCCTGCATGTTACAAAAAAGGTGGACCATTAACAGTTACTGATGCCAATTTATTTCTCGGCAGATTAGATATCTCAAGATTCCCCCATATCTTTGGTAAGAGTGGTAAAGAGCCTTTAGATTTTGGAGCTACGGCTGATAAATTTACTGGTCTTTCTAAGATTATCTCTGCGGATACCGGAAAGGATATTACACCACAGGCTGTAGCTTTGGGATTTTTGAAGGTTGCTAATGAGACCATGGCCAGATCTATCAGACATATAACGGAAGCTAGAGGTTACGTTACAAAAGAACACGATTTAGTTTCATTTGGAGGTGCAGGTTCCCAAAACTGTTTAGCAGTAGCAAGAAATTTAGACATTAAAAGAGTTTTAATACACAAATACTCCTCTATTTTGTCAGCTTTTGGAATTGCCGTAGCAGATATAACTCACGATGTCCAACAACCATTCATCAAACAGTACTCTCAAGAATCTTTGAGGGAAATTTTAGCTATTGTTGAAACACTAAGAGAACACGTGAAAATTACTCTTGAAGGCAGACAACAAGAAGGATCCAACAATCGTGAAATTTCCTATAGTGTTTCATTAGGCATGAAATATAAATCTTCTAATACCGTTCTTTTGGTTGAAGGTGATGATTTTATGGGAAACTTTCTGGCTTCTCACAAGAGAGAGTTTGGTTTCAATTTAGATTCTAAAATACCCATTTTCATTAACTCAATCCATGTTCAAGGTATCCTAAAGTCGGATAATAATAGGGACATCACTATAAGTCAGCAGCTTAAGACATTGAGGAAAGAATCAGCTATTGAAAAGAAGTTGTACAACAAGACACAGCGTATCTGTTTTGATGAAGGTGAATTTGAAAGTAAAGTTTTTGAGTTGACAGAATTGAAACCAGGTCAAAATATTAATGGGCCTGCTCTCTTGATTGATAACACACAGACCATATTAGTTGACCCATTTTCGACAGCTACCATTACAAGTGATCACGTAGTGATTGATATTGTCGACGTTCAAGAGAAACTGAGTTCTGCCGATGAAGAAATTACCGAATCAACACCATACAGTAAGGCTGATCCTATTTTACTGACATGTTTTGGTCATAGATTTATGGCTATAGCCGAAACAATGGGTAGGGTTCTTCAAAAGACATCAATGTCTAGTTCTATTAAAGAAAGATTGGACTTCTCCTGTGCAATTTTTGATCCCGATGGAGGTCTTGTTGCAAACGCACCTCATATTCCAGTCCATCTAGGCTCAATGCAATATGCCATTCAATATCAACATAAACTCTGGGAAGGAAAGCTAAACCCGGGAGATGTCTTGCTATCAAATCACCCAGAAGCTGGTGGAACCCATTTACCTGATTTAACCGTCATAACACCAGTATTCCATAACAACGAAATTGTTTTTTACTGTGCTTCAAGAGGGCACCATGCTGATATCGGGGGTGCTGGAATAACAGCTATGGCCCCAAATACCAGACATTTATGGCAGGAAGGTGTTTCTATTAAATCTTTCAAGCTAGTCAAACAAGGTGTTTTTGATGAAGAAGGCATTGTAAAGCTTTTCATGGATGCTGCCAATTATCCGGGTTGTTCTGCTACAAGAAAAATTAATGATAACCTTAGCGATCTCAGAGCTCAAATAAGTGCAAATCAAACAGGTATCAAACTGGTTGAATCATTATTCAGTGAATATGGTAAGGTATTCATTCAGTTTTATATGAGAGCAATCAGATACAATGCAGAAATGATTGTCAGGAATTTTTTCAGAGAACAATACAAAATTCTTGGAGACAGTCCGTTGGAAGCTGTTGATTATTTTGATGATGGTACTAAGGTTCAACTTAAGGTTACCATTGATGGTGAAAAAGGTGAAGGTTTTTTTGATTTTACTGGTACCGGTCCAGAGGCTTATAATCCAATGAACACACCTCCTGCTATCACACATTCCTGTGTCTTGTACGTGATCAGATGTTTGATTGATTTGGATATCCCACTAAATCAAGGTTGTTTGACTCCTTGTAACATTTTCATCCCAAAGAACACAGTCTTAAATCCAAGTGACAATGCTGCTATCTGTGGTTCGACGATTTCAGGCCAAAGAATAACAGACGTTATTCTCAGAGCTTTTGACTGTTGTGCTGCTTCCCAAGGATGTGCAAACAGTTTTGGTTGGGGTGTAGGGGGTAAAGACCCACTCACCGGTGAGGTCAAACCTGGGTTTGCCACTGGTGAAGCTTTAGGAGGTGGTGTCGGAGCATGCGAGGACTATAATGGAGCATCTGCTACTAATGTCCATTGCACAAACACCAGAACAACTGATATAGAGGTTGTTGAAAGTAGAACTCCTGTATTAATCTCCAAGTGGGAAATTAGAAGAGGATCAGGTGGAAGAGGTAAATTTAGAGGTGGTGATGGTGCCATCAGAGAAATCACTGCCAGAGTTCCCCTTAGAGTCTCTATATTATCGGAGAGAAGAACTTTTGCTCCATATGGTTTGAAAGGTGGTGAAGATGGTGGTAGAGGTTTAAACTTGTGGTACAGAAAACAAGAAGATGACTCATTTATACCTACAAATATTGGTAGTAAGGCTATTATAAACATTAACGTAGGTGACAGAGTTCAAATTAATACACCAGGCGGTGGGGGGTACGGTAGTTTCGTCTAGCTCAGCTCTCACTACTCAACTGTAGCGGATAGTATAATAAGTATATGTAGACCTAGCAAATATACAACCATCAATATATTATATAACATATTCCGATTCTCTCTTTTCTTGATGAATTTAAACGATTGCAAATCGTTGTTCGAAATTATCGATAGATCTATTTTTTTGGTTTATAGAGTTACCAGGCTATATAGGAACCAACAACAGAAGCAGGTTATCTCTGTAACCATGATATGCGTATACTGGAACATGCCAGAATAGTCATAGCCGTAGCTGGGATATCATAAAGAGACTCTGCACACCTTTGACACATCTCTTAGCCCCAGAGTCACTGTAAAATGTGGAGAAGTCAGAAAGCTGACTCCCCTTCTCGTGCGAGAGCGTGGGGTTTCACGTGTAATTAGAGTGTCAATTTATCACTGGTAGATGTGTGCGACTCAAATTAGCTCAAAAATTGAATCACAGGTGCAGTTGTCAGGTTGAAATTTTTGGAATCATCTTTTAAACCTCTTTATACCATTCGAAGTTACACCAAAGAGGAACCAATAGTTAACAAGTTTCAAGCATTAATTAGTGACATTACGAAAACTGTTCCTGTAGTCTTTCTAGCTCCTAATTTTTAATTTACATCGCACAATTAGATCTACAAAAAATGTTGAGAAGCTCAATTAAAACCGCTATTCGTTCAAATAGTAGAAGAGTTTTACAACAAAGAGCATCCAGACACTCTTTTACTACCAGCTCTTTTAACCTTGCTGCTAAGATCTTGTCCGGAACTGATTTGGCCAAATCTATCAGATCTGATGCCTCCAATTCCATTGTGGAATTGAAGAAGATTCATCCAGATTTTCAACCAAGTCTTACCATCATTCAAGTTGGCTCAAGACCAGATTCAGCTGCTTATGTCCGTATGAAGCTCAAGGCTTCTACTGAATCAGGTATCTCATGTAATGTAGTCAAATTATCTGAGGATATTGCCGAAGTCACTTTATTAAATGAAATTGAAAAATTAAACAGTGATCCATCTATCCATGGTGTCTTAGTTCAACTTCCATTACCAGCTCATATCGATGCCACCAGAGTCACAAACAGTGTTAAAACTGCTAAAGATGTCGATGGTTTTGATAGATTCAATACTGGGGAACTTTCTAAAAGAGGTGGTGTACCGGCTTTCATTCCTTGTACTCCAAATGGTGTCATGAAGCTTTTAGAACAAACTGGTGTTGAACTCAGTGGTAAAAATGCAGTCGTTATTGGTAGATCGGATATCGTTGGTACACCGGTCGCTGCTTTGTTGAAGAAAGCTGACTGTACTGTCACCGTCTGCCACTCAAAAACTGAAAATATTGCGTCATTTGTCAAGCAAGCTGATATAGTCATTGCTGCCATTGGCCAACCAGATTTCGTTAAGGGCGAGTGGCTTAAAAAAGACGCCATTGTCATTGATGTTGGTATCAACTATGTAGAGGATTCTACTAAGAAATCAGGCCAGAAACTTGTTGGTGATGTTGAATTTGACTCTGCTAAAGATGTTGCCTCATTTCTTACCCCAGTTCCAGGTGGAGTTGGTCCAATGACCGTAGCAATGTTAGTAGACAATGTCTTGAAGGCCGCTAAAGAACAGCTCAACGCCGATAATAAGGCCCCTGTATCTGTCCCACTACCAATTACATGTTTAGACCCAGTCCCATCTGATATTGATATCTCAAGAGCTCAAATTCCAAAGCACATCACTGAGATTGCTGAAGAAATTGGCATCAAGGACTTCGAATTAGAACAATTTGGACATTACAAAGCTAAAGTTTCGTTAGACGTTTATAATAGATTAAAGGACAAGAAGGACAATGGTAACTATATATTAGTTGCTGGTATCACACCAACTCCATTAGGTGAAGGTAAATCAACTACTACCATGGGTATAGTTCAAGCCCTTGGTGCTCATATGGGTCTACCAGCCATTGCCAATGTTAGACAACCATCTATGGGACCAACCTTTGGTGTTAAAGGAGGTGCTGCTGGTGGTGGATATGCTCAGGTCATTCCTATGGATGAATTTAACATGCATTTAACTGGTGATATCCATGCTATTGGTGCCGCTAACAATTTGCTTGCTGCTGCCATTGATACAAGAATGTTCCACGAATCTACTCAAACTGACAAAGGTCTATATCGTCGTTTAGTTCCATCAAAGAAGGGCGTCAGAACTTTCACACCATCAATGTTGAAGAGAATAAAGAAGTTAGGTATTAACAAGACCAATCCAGATGATCTTACTGAGGAAGAAAGTGCTCAATTCGCTAGATTGGATATCGACCCATCTTCAATCGCCATCAAAAGAGTTGTTGACGTTAACGATAGATTTTTAAGAAAAGTGACAGTTGGTCAGAATCCAACTGAAAAGGGATTCACTAGAGAGACAGGGTTCGATATTACTGTTGCATCTGAAATTATGGCTATTTTAGCTTTATCCAAAGATTTAGGCGACTTAAGAGAAAGAGTTGGTAACATGGTTATTGGTTCCAACAAACAAGGTGTTCCAATAACTGCTGAAGATGTTGGATGTGCTGGTGCCATTACAGCCTTACTAAAAGATGCCGTCAAACCCAACTTAATGCAAACTTTAGAAGGTACACCAGTCTTTGTCCACGCAGGACCTTTTGCTAATATCTCCATTGGTGCTTCTTCTGTCATTGCTGATAGAGTGGCTTTGAAGATAGTTGGTCAAGCTAAGAATTCACCAACCACTCCAAAGGGTTACGTCGTCACGGAAGCTGGTTTCGATTTTACCATGGGTGGTGAAAGATTTTTCAACATTAAGTGTAGAGCTTCTGGCTTAAGACCTGACGCAGTTGTTCTTGTTGCTACCTCCAGAGCTCTTAAATTACATGGTGGTGCTCCAGACGTCAAACCAGGACAGTCACTTCCAGAAGAATATACCACAGAGAATATTGACTTCTTGAGAAAGGGTTGTGCTAACTTAGCTAAACAAATCGCTAATGCCAAATCTTATGGTTCTCCCGTTGTCGTTGCTATAAATCAATTTGCTACAGATACGCAAGCAGAAATAGATGTTATCAGAGAAGAAGCTCTTAAGGCGGGTGCTTTCGATGCCGTTAAGTCTAACCATTGGGCCAAGGGAGGTGCAGGATCTGTTAATTTAGCCAAGGCTGTCGTTAAGGCAGTTGAAACTGTTCCAGTTGTTGGTGAACCACTCAAGTTCTTATACAACTTAGATGGTACAGTTGAAGAAAGACTTACTGCTATCACTACTAAGATGTACGGTGCTAAAGGTATCGAGCTCAGTGATTTAGCCAAGGAACAAATTGCAAGATACCAGGCTCAAGGATTCGGCCACTTGCCAATTTGTATTGCTAAGACTCAATACTCTCTATCTCATGACCCAAAATTGAAGGGTGTTCCAAAGGACTTTGTAGTGCCTATTAGAGAAGTTAGAATAAGTGCTGGTGCTGGTTACTTATATGCCCTTGCTGCCGAGATTATGACTATTCCAGGTCTCTCTACGTACGCAGGTTTTATGAACGTTGAAGTTAGCGAAAAGGGTGAGATTGAAGGTTTGTTCTGATTTATTTTTATATAAGCACTTGACTTGATTAGTTTCGCATCTAATCTATTTCTATTTAGTTTAATTTTTTGTAGCGTGTGGATTCACAGAAATAGATTTCTTTTTTGATGAAACTTTTTAAACAATCATGGGAGTGTTCCACTGAGCTTACACTTTGAAGTTTGAGATTTTCTGTGGTAAAAAATTTATCCTGTTTTAAGTTTAGCTTACAGTGAGACTTTTACACTTACGTGTTTTTTTTCGTTTTGTTCTTCCAGGCGTAAGTTTAGGTCATGGTCTTTATTCTGATATCAAAAAAAAACCAAATTCCTAATTGAGGTTGTAAAAAATGGCAAAAAAAATTGATCTCGCCCAGGATCGAACTGGGGACGTTCTGCGTGTTAAGCAGATGCCATAACCAACTAGACCACGCGACCAATTGTTGGACAACTTTTGTATGTGGTATATCTCATTCTGGGAAAGGAAAATTCAGATTTTTTATATCAATTTTTGAAGCAGGGATGCCGTCTTTCAATTGAATTAAAGGCTCCCCAGTAGGACCTGAACTGTATGTACACGATGTTATCTTTATTCAAAGACAAAACTTACCTGAAATAGTGATTTACGAACTATTTTGAAAAAAACAAGAAAAACAAAGTGAAAAATTGAAGACAAAAACATGAACAAGAGCTTTTCGTTTGCGAAAATACTCAGTGATGCAGTTTAATATGTTGAAATGGGTACATTAACACTATATTCTTTTGAGGGGATGTTAGTGTGCTTTGAGGAACATAATTTTTATGACTGATCAATGCTCAAAACATATACCCAGTTGTAATATTTCTCTTTCAAAATTTAGATTTTCCATTAGTCATTGGCAGTATTCATCTGGAAGTTTTCAAATTTTGGAAGAAAACTTGTATGCATTCAATCTACAGTTACGTAAGTCCAGAAAATTGTGGATCGGATCTTGTATGATATTGGATTAAGCAACAATCCGAAAATGCTGCTTATAGATAAGATTCCAAGGTGCACGGAGAGTCTCACAAGTCTCACAGAAATTCTCAAGAGATCTTTACTACTTCAATATTTTCTATTGTTTACTACGTGTGGGTTTTTAAAACGCTGCTTACACTTAAGTGAACCAGCTGCTGTCTCCAAATGCTATATGAACTTATGTAACATAAATCTCTGTAAAATGTGTAGTATTTACATGAGTAGATCAAAAGTATGATTTTAGACAAAAAAGCGCTTTCGAGAAAAAAAGTCTCACAAGTCTCACTTTTTTATTCAATCATCAAAATCGTCACAACATATATATTATCAACCGCAACAGAAGTACCCACTGATTCAGACGATATTCCCTTTGGGAGACAATACCGCTGCTATTGCCAATGGCATACATAACTCAATAATAAAGGGAATCTGGAATTGTTTCCATGACACGCTAAAGACAAGTTTGAAAAATTCTGTTTTTTTTATGATATTTTCATTTTCTGGTGTAAAAAACTTCCTGTGTTTATGTGATTTTTGAAGAGAACTATCGCTTTCAACTTCTAAATATACATGAGTGGTTGATGACTATTATGTGAAAAGGTTCTCAGACTCTCAGGTTCATAATAATGTTTTTTAGCGGTTTGATTAAGTCAATAGGACCGTCTGGAGACCCAAACCAACGCCGCTCCTTGTTCCTATTCCAGAAAACTATGATTATCATTGGACGGACTATATGACCCAGAGTACTCACATGATACACCTAGCTTCTTATTGCATTCCTATATCTTAATCGTAGTATGATTAATAATGCTAAAAAACGACTGGTTTAAAGACGATGAAGAGACTTCATAGGAGCGAAAACCTCCATTGAAAAGAGAAAGAAAAGGAAACAAAGTAGGTTTTTTGTACTAAATCAATCTATGAATTCTAGAGAGTACTGATTAGGACAAAGAATAACTTTTTGAAGTTGCTAAATCTGTTAAAAAGGCTTACTGAGTTGAATTATGCGCTTCAGGTTCTGAAGTATACCTTTGAAAACCTGATAAAATCGTAAATAGCGAGAGCGTTTTAACTTTTTTTGGCATTTTATATTTACCTTGTCCCCGTCCACCACAAACATACCAAAGAAGGCTATGTTATCTCTAACTGGGCTCAATAGATCAATTTCGGTTTTTGGAGATATTTTCTAAACATTATGACATATAATTTTAAACAAAACTCCAACAATTGGTCGCGTGGTCTAGTTGGTTATGGCATCTGCTTAACACGCAGAACGTCCCCAGTTCGATCCTGGGCGAGATCAATTTTTTTGCCTTTTTCACAACTTCAAGTTGGAATATGGTCTAATTTTTTGGTGCCATGATAATTTCCTGCGCATTACGCACATGTTACTCTGAAAGCTTCATATTCATAATTGAAGGGGTCGGGTAACGCAAAGGTACCGAGCTGGGAAATCCAAATAGCAAAGAGCGATTATTTCCGTGAGTACTCACTATGAAAGACTTGGCTACATAGAGATTAAGAGGGCCACATATGCATGATCTCTGAGCGTAAGAGGTCATCCAGCTACCTGATAATCCCTCAAATATATATATTCAAGGTGAACTCTAGCCCTTCTGCAGTATTTTGAAAATATATACAATACCCATATATAGATTTGGTTGACATTTAAAGGTTGAAGAGCCGATTATGTGATGGGGTACAGCTTTATTTGGCAAGTATCCCCGGGCCCTCGGCTGAAAGCCGAACACTCTTCTGAAAACAAATATGAATATAAATGACAAAATGGAGATACAGTAACGCCGGGTCGACGAATCTGACAAACATGCCAGATTCCAGATGCCAGAAGGGCAGAATGAGCCTATAAGAGACGAGATATGGATCGAGACAGTACAGAGGTGTCACCTTAACTATGGCGTAAAGTGCGGACTGTGGCTGCGTGTATGCATTTATGCGTGATAAGGAAAGATATTTTGAAAGCGTTGTGCTCCGAGCGAGATAAAAAAAATTAAAGAAAAGTTTGGCTTGATTGATGATTCAGTTTGAGTCATTCATTTGAAATTTCCATATATACTTTCTTCACTGCTAATCCCTTACGTGATCTTCTGTATTTTATAGGAGAAGTTGATAACTTATGCATATATATATATATGGAGAGTCAAGAGTTGAGTTATACAGTTTTCATGTGTATTTTATGAGAAAATAATTTAGACTTCCCCAATCAATAACAAACTATAAATAAATGAGTACATTCAAAGAACGTTACCCAAGGACGTCTAAAGTTCTAAAATACATAATAGACTTGGCTATAGATCAATGGTTTCTTATAGGCTTGGCTATATTCATTGTCATTTCAAGATTTGCTCCAAATTTTGCTCGTCAAGGAGGCCTTATCAGAGGTGAATACACCATAGGTTATGGTGCCGTGGCTGTTATCTTCTTAGGTTCTGGATTGTCCATGAGTTCTAAAAGTCTTTTAGTCAATATGGGTCACTGGAGAGCTCATTTGACTGTCTTAGTATTACAGTTCTTGATTTCATCTTCTATCATGTATGGATTCTGTTGTGCTATAAAGAGAGCAAACAACGACAAGATATCTGAATGGATGTTAGTCGGTGTCATAGTGACTGCTTGTTGTCCAACTACGGTCAGTTCTAACGTTGTTATGACCAGAAAAGCAGATGGTAATGAATTATTGACCCTTTGTGAGGTATTTATCGGTAATATCTTGGGTGGTTTCATCACCCCGGCTTTAGTCCAAATGTATACCACAGGTGAATGGGCTTTCTCCAATCCTGCCAACGGTTCATCGGTGACAAGGGTGTATAAGGACGTTATGCAGCAAGTCGGTTGTTGTGTATTTGTTCCCATAGTTGTTGGTCAAGCTATACAGAATTTATTCCCTAAACAAACAAAATGGTTCCTTACTACATTCAGATTTAATAAAGTTGGATCATTCATGTTATTGCTGATTATGTTCTCATCATTTTCTACCGCTTTTTATCAACATGCATTTACAGATGTTTCATCTGCTTCAATTATCATGATTGTGTTCTTCAACATAGGTATTTATTTACTATTCACCGTTATTTGTTACCTTATATCAAGACCTCTCTTCCTTCTAAAGATATTCGAACAACCACCGGATGGATCAAGCTCAAAACTCTATAAAATCACATATTTCATATTCAGACCATTTTATTACAACAGAAGAGACACCGTATCAGTAATGTTATGCGGGGGTGCCAAGACTGCAGCCTTAGGTGTTGCCCTTATTACAGATCAATATGGTTCAGATAACCCTCATTTAGGCCAGTTGTTAGTTCCTTTAGTATTATATCAAGCTGAACAAGTCGTTACAGCGGGATTCTTAACCAAGTTGATGAAAAAATGGATCCATGCCGACCCTGAAGTTATAGCTGAAAACGAAGCTAATAATCTGAACAAGGTTAACGATGACTTGGAAAAGAAAAAGACTCCAGATGAAGAATTGGAAGAAGAAGAGCCAATTTCAGAAGAATCACAGGGGGATGACAAGGTCTCTAACTCATCTAACTTTGAAATCGATCAGTTCCATACCGATGATAATAACACTCCTTTAACACTCACGAAATCTAAGCATCAGATATAGATCGATGCATTCACCTAATTAATTCAATCTTACGATTGAAAAGCGATAAAATTCTTATACCATTCTTTGATAGATTCCAAAATTGTATTTATTTATTTATTCCCTAATATTAATCCAAATTATTTACATAATATATCGATTAACAGAGAGAAATAGCCGAATCTATAAACCCACGTATTTCATTTATTTCACTGAATCCTTCAAAACCTTCCGAAGTCCCAGCTAGATCAACATATTTGAAATTTGGGTTCACTTCGTCTTTAGAAGGGAATGAGAAATCATCAACATGCACGATTTTCTCCTTATCAATTAACAAATCGTGACAACTTTCAATAACTATTCTCTTATCTTTTTCATCGATTTTTTGAATATCCATTAATAGTATTAGATTTGAACAATGATGAATACGAACTTGCTGTGATTCCCCAATGATAATGCAATGGTTGAGATTCGTCAAAAATAAAGAAGTCCTTGACCTCAGTTTGATTATCGAATATTGTACATTTTGCAAGTCTATTGAATTACAATCTTTGACTTTTATGATTGAATTGGTAATATTTGTAAAATACTCCGATTGATTTGAGCTTTGATCGATTTGAATTCGTTGAGAGTCGAATTTATCGTAGGTTGGCTTCCGTATTGTTTCTATATCGTCACTCATGATATTTTCAGGAGCATCTATCACTGCTGGTAGTTGTTGCTGTTGTTGCTGCGATTTGGGTTTACTCTTGAATGAAAACTTCTTCTTCCCACCAATGAGCCTTTTTTGATTCTCCAACTCATCTATGAGAAGATCAATAGATTTGGAGTAATTTTTCATCTCGTAAGAAGGAATACTGACATTGCTATTCTCTGTCGTTGTTGGATCTTTGATTAAGCTCATCATTTCATTGATCTCTTGTCTTAGATCCTTGAGTTCATCATGAGATTGTGAGCTCTTGATCTTTGATGATATCTCTAAAATAACTTGGAGTTAGTTGTCTGATTCCCTTGATATTGGGATGTCTATTTCTACTCACCTGTTCTTCGGAGGTTGAACTTTGTATGCAGATCTACGGAATCCATGGTTCTGCTTTTCAAAGTAAGAACAAAGCTGAAACCTATTATTCAGGCAAGATCCACCATATGTTCAGAAAAGCTCACGATATGTCTGCGCGCTCGGGGAATTTACCATATTTCAAAGACGCGACTCTTTGTTATCAGTTTTCAAATAATTTTAGATTTTTTTATTTTATTATTGAGGTTAAAGCTAAACTATATATAGAAAAGAAAGGATATCAGTTTAAACTGAGAGGGTCTATCTAATCGACTTCTTCCATGGCGGATTCAGCAACGGCTTCTTCAGATGGAGCACCGGTAGCTTCTTCAGCAGCGGCTTCTTCTTCAGTTTCATCGATGTTTAAACCAATGGAGATTAAAGAGTTAATTCTCTTAGCAAAGGAGTTTGGTTCATCTAAAGTGAAACCAGAGGTTAACAAAGCAGTGTCAAATAATAAAGTGGTCAAGTTCTTGACAACTCTATCTTCGGTACCGTTTTCTTCAACCTTCTTCTTTAAAGCCTTAATGATAGCTGATTTTGGAGAGATTTCAAAGATCTTTTTAGAAGCCATGTAAGCAGACATAGAAGTATCTCTTAAGGCTTGAGCCTTCATGATTCTTTCCATATTAGCGGACCAACCGAATTGACCAGTTCTGATAGCAGCTGGAGAATCGATTAATTTATGGGAGACAACAACGGATTCAACTTGATCACCTAAAATTTCCTTCAAGGCTTTGGTTAATGATTCGTATTCTTTAGTTTCTTCTTCTCTTTGTGTCTTTTCTTCTTCGGTTTCTTCTAATTCGAAATCTTTGGTAATATCAACTAATTTCTTATCTTCGAATTCCTTTAATTGAGTCATAGCATATTCATCAATTGGGTCGATTAAGAATAAGACTTCAAAGTTCTTGGCCTTTAAGGCATCTAAGAATGGAGATTTTTCAACAGCTTTTAATGATTCACCAGTGATATAATAGATGTTCTTTTGGTGTTCTGGCATTCTAGTGACGTAATCAGATAATGAGGTCATTTCTTCAGCAGACTTGGTAGAGTTATATCTTAATAATTTAGCTAAAGAGTTTCTGTTTTGTTGATCTTCGTGGATACCTAACTTGATGTTCTTAGAGAAAGCTTGGTAGAATTTATCAAATTGTTCTTGATCTTCGGCGATTTCGTTGAAAGTTTCAATTAATTTCTTAACAACATTCTTTCTAATGACCTTTAAGATCTTGTTTTGTTGTAACATTTCTCTTGATAAGTTTAATGGCAAATCTTCAGAATCAACAACACCCTTAACGAATGATAACCAATCTGGGATTAATTCTTCGGCTTCATCAGTAATGAAAACTCTTCTAACGTATAATTTGATGTTATTTCTCTTCTTCTTAGATTCGAATAAATCAAATGGTGCACGCTTTGGAACGAATAAGATAGCTTTGAATTCTAATTGACCTTCAACTGAGAAATGTTTAACGGCTAATGGATCTTCCCAATCGTTTGAGATAGATTTGTAGAAAGCATTGTATTCTTCTTGAGAAACTTCAGATGGGTTTCTAGTCCATAATGGTTTAGTCTTGTTTAATTCTTCAGTTTCAGTAACAGTTTCCTTAACTTTCTTAGTTTTCTTATCTTCGGTAGATTCATCTTCATCATCTTTGATTTCTTCAACTTTAGCTTCCTTAGATTCATCAGCTTCTTCAATCTTTTCTTCTTCATCAGCTGGGACGTCTTTTTCAACTTCCTTAGTGACAACTAATTGAATTGGGTAAGAAACAAATTCAGAATGTCTCTTGACAACTTCTTTGATTCTCTTTTCTTCCAAGTATTCGGTTTGATCTTCCTTTAAGAATAATTTAATGACGGAACCTCTTGAGATCTTTTCATTAGTTTCATCTAAGGAGACGGTGAATTTACCACCGGCATTTGATTCCCAGATGTATTGTTCGTCATCGTTGTGTTTGGAGATAACTTGAACATGATCAGCGACCAAGAATAAAGAGTAGAAACCAACACCGAATTGACCAATCATGGAGACATCGGCACCAGCAGATAAAGCTTCCATGAAAGCCTTGGTACCGGATTTAGCAATGGTACCTAAATTCTTGACTAATTCAGCTTTGGTCATACCAATACCTGAATCTCTAATTTCTAAGACATTTTCTTCTGGTTTTGGGGTGATTCTGATGAATAATTCAGGTTCTGATTCTAAGACAGCTGGGTCAGATAAAGCTTGGTATCTGATCTTATCTAAGGCATCGGAAGCATTGGAGATCAATTCTCTTAAGAAGATTTCTTTATTCGAATAAACAGTGTTAATGAATAAAGACATAAGCTGAGAGATCTCAGCTTGGAACTCAAATGATTCAGACTTTGACATAATGGATAATCAATGAATTAGGGAGTAATCTGGAATGGGTAACGGACTAATCTATTGTATGAGGTAGAAATTGAAGATAGCTGAACAAATACAAGGGATCAGTTGATAGGAAAGGTGTTGGCTTAAATAATTCACTCCCACGTCCACTTCCTTCCCCAATCAGAGCCAGCGAGCGCCGTCGAGAAAATTTCTTTCAGTTTCTCTGACAGTTTGGGAGAGAACAGAAGTTTCTAGAACTTTCCGCGGGGGCACGTGATAACACATACGCTTTTAGTCTTTATTACTTTATCGACGGGACGTGTCGACGCTGGCGACGCTTGGTCCGACGGAGACATTATCGGGCGGGATATGGTTGAATATATATGGTCCAACTGTGAAGACTTTGTTTGTTTTCTCAATTGTCGTATCTGGGGTTCAGTTGGTTTTACAACCAATACACTCTGCCAAAAGAGATTCTTTATCTTTTAGTAGTTATACTTGAATGCCTTGTTGGAGCATTCCCTGCCTTTGCGTAGAATATAAAGTTATAGATAATTAGCAGAATAAATAGATCTACGATAACATACATATACTAAACAAAGCCTTGAAATCTCCTTGGTTTTAGGGTACTTTGATAAAAGTTTGACTGCGCTCGATATCTTATCAAAAGCTTCAGACGGCTTCAGGTTGCTTTCGGGGTCACGCGATACGATGGTAGCTCTTAAAACATTTAAAATATCTTCCATTTGATGATATACTTCTAGCAAAACAGCAAGTCTCTTATGTAATTGTGTTAAAGAAGTCGTGTCCTGTAATGTAGCAATGCAAGAGCTCCTAATATCAGAAGAATAGAATGTATCATATCTTTGGACAAAAACCTGAATCCTTTCAATGAACCAAGTAGTTATACTACTGTTCTTATCATATTCTGTATTAATTTCAAAGAGTTTCTTTTGGCTTTCCGGAGAAACTATCCCAAAACTTGGTATAAATTACTCAGCCATTCCTCTACATTTGAGTATGCTAGCAGGTTCAATTTCAAATCGAAGTGTTTTGAATGAATTCTATATCATTTTTGAGATACTCATAAAAGTTAGAGTTTATTGCCTCTAATTCTTCTTTCGAGAGTTCATCTGC